>JBBPBP010000003.1:14219935-14248613 GCA_037974735.1 Cicer chorassanicum
CACCACCTTATAAGTATGAGTTGAGTTATCGTAACCAAATGTGCATCTAAGCCTCTTAGATCCGCGGCGAGGTTCATTATAAGATCCTAATTTTTCAGATATTATTGTTGTGGCTGGGTTCCAAAAACGGAGCCAGATATTCTGAGACAGAGTTGTTGAAGAATATTCAACGCCTAACAAACAAACCAGTCCATTACACGAACCAATTACTTTTCTACAATTCTTCTTGGACGGTTCGTAGGGAAAAGTGATCGATGTGTTTTCCAATAAACGACATACGGGGAAGGGTACTGCAGTGATATCAGGACGATTTTCGGACTCGAAGGGAATTAGTAGAAGCTGTTTGTTTCGTGGCGATTGGCGAAGGTACAATTGGACGAATCTGGGATTGGTTATGAGGGTGGAGATGAAGGTGTTCCATGACTTGCTTACACACTTCAATTGAAATAAAGATTTTACGGTAAACGATAAGAGGATTTCAAAAACAAGTTCATAAGGCAATATCTCGATGAGGTTGGTGTGTAGCGACATAGCTGAAGAGGCAAGAAACAGGTGCAGTTGTTGAAAGAGAAAGGTTTTTGGATCTGAATAATGCCTAGAACAAAAGCCTTGTATACTCTCTGTTTTGAAATACAAACTTGAATCCTTCTTATTTATTTCTTCGATTCTTGTTTTATTTTTTTAATGGATCTTATTTCCTAATTTATCGGGATTGTCGCGTAGCTTTCATAAAAACGGATTTTACTTTTTATGCTGTTAGTTTTTATTTTGAGGGAATCTCGTTACTGTTAAGATTAATAGATTTACTCAAAAATTAAAAACTTAAAATTAATTGATTGTTTATTTTTTTATAAATATTTTTCTTGGAAATCGTTGTTAAAACGACATTCTCGAGATTATATATATATAATAATCTTTTTTTTTTATTTTACAGAAAAATATATTGAATGTAAATATATTTAATATTTATGTCTCAGAAACTATAAAATTTCAATCACATCATTCAATTCTTTAAAAAATCCAACAACCTCTCACAAAAAAATAAATCCAACAATAATCAAATACATAAATAAATTCAACAACAATAAATCAATAAAATATGAAAATTCATCAATTCTAAACAATGTCAACTTCAAGTCCAAGCACTTTTGGAAGAAAACAATTGAGAATATGCAAAAAGTTCAAGCACTTCGTCCAAACTTAACAAGTTCATAATTACACGTAACTTACCTACCATTTTAGTTTATTAAACTACCATAATAATTTTTTTAATAGTAGTGTTTAATAGATTTAAATATAAAAAATTTAAACTAAATTCATCATAAGTACTTTTGCATAAACATCATTTTAAATTATAAATAGTATTTAACTCAATTAACAAATGTAAAACATTTAAACTAAATTCATCATAAGCATAAGCTTTCGGTTCATACTTTCGTTATGCAAAACTATAACAAAATATAACATTTAAATAAATATCAGTTATGAGACGTTATGAGCCCCTGCTGAACAAAAATGATCGGGTACGGTAAAAACCGGTTAAATTGGGTGAGTGATCGGGTTGGCGGGTGACCCGCGTCTATGTATACCCCTATTCACTAGTCGAGATATATAGGCCTCAAGAATATTTTTCTTGATAAGTGGCCACCAGACGCATATCGAGGTAAAATTAATATGAAGTCGAATTTTAATGAAGTTTTATGAAACCTATTATAGTAAAATTACTAAACTTTTATAGGCATAATTATTCCTGCGATCCCTTAACTTAATTTCAGTTAACACTTCAGTACTTTATCTTTTTTTTATTTAGTCTTTTATTTAATTTTAAGTAACAATTTGATCCTTTATGTCTTAAAATGCCAACAATGTTATCATTTTTTTTACAAAAATTCATAAAGATTTTCAAATAAAACCTATAAAATTAATTATCATCTTCAATATAATGCAAATTTCATCAAATTCATAACTCAAATATTTAAATAAAGTCATATTTTCATTCTTTATTTGATGAATTTGATGTTGTTGGAGATTGAGATATGAGTTTATTTGAATAATTGAGTTATGCATTTGATAAATATATGAATTTTCTTGAAATTGATATTGAATTTTATAGAATTTGTTTGAAGATTTTGATGAATTTTCTAAGTTAATGTAAAGAAATAATAACATTGTTGACATTTTAAGATATACAAGGATCAAATTGTTACTTAAAATTAAATAAAAGACTAAATCGAGAAAAAAAAATAGATAAATGACTGAAGTGTTACCTGAAATTAAGCTAATGACCACGTGAGCCTATATTATAATACAAAATCATTTATTAAATTAATAAAATCAATTTTGTATAATATTAATTTTTTAATTGAGAATATAATTAATTGATTTGATATTTATTGTGACAATATTAATTTTAAAATAAATTTTGTTATGAAAATATTATAATGATGCTTCCTATTAAGTAAAATAAATATTTATGGAAGCTTTTTTATAATGTAAAAAAATTATTTTTTTAGGCCTAAAAGCATATGAAAAAGTGAGTTGATATTATGTTTGTTTGAGTATTCTTAATTTTGTTCCAAATCCACATTTAGCCGGAAAGTAACATAATGGATAATTTTGAATTGTCCATTTCACGTTTAGAATTATAAAAATTCTTACTTATTTTACCGCAAAATACACTAATGAAAAAATTCATATTACATTATAATAAAATATATACTCTTTTTAATAAATACACATTTAAAAATATATTTAGTTATATAATTCAAACAAATTTCATATTATAAAATAACATTTTTTTAAAAAAATATTCAAATATAAATTATGGAGAGACAACTTAATTTTAACTAAAATTACATTTAAAAACATAATCCGAACACATAATTAAATATATAGTGTGCAACTACAAAAATATTCCTATCATACCCAAAGTGCAGCAAAAATTGCAGAAAATTTCTACAAACGCTTTCAAAAAAATCCAAAAAAACACAACATTTAATAGTGCCGTAACTATCCTATACAAAATAAAAACTAAAATTAAGAAAACGCAGCGTCAATAAGCCTATTTCTTCCCATCATTATGACACCCCATCGTCAATAACACCTCATGAGCTTGCAGTTGGGATTGTAAATCTATATATTAAAAAGGACTCATACTACACATGAGTGAAACAACGAAACACAAAAAACTAGAACCAAAACACACAAGAAAATGCACGAACGAGATACACAATAATATTATCTAGCAAAAATTTCTTTTGACTCCCCCAACAACAACATATGAAGTAATCATCATAATATAATAAGCCACGCTATTCAATAATGCAATTTGTCACCATGCATGTTCTAAAGGAACTTGTGTAAATATATACTAAGAATCAAACAACTATACAATAGGAATTTTAGTAAAACAACTCTCTAATCCATAAAATTGAATAAAATGAGAAATAAACCACAAGCATATGACTAATAACAAAAGCACGAACGAGGATACACTGCATTCGTCCCCCTCCGATTGCAATGCAATTAGACACATAAGAACTGTCTGATTTAGATCAAATAGTTTAGATTTTACATTTGAAATTGAAGTTAAAAATAATTAAAATCCTGAAAATTTGAAATGTCCAATCTAATTTGAAGGGTGCAATTGATTGCAGTTAATCTAAATTAACAAAACACTTATTAAAATGTTGTTTTAAACTGAAGTTGGTGATCTGGTGTGTCTGTAAAGTAACATGTGAAAGATTGAATTAATAAGAACCATCTTTAGAATTATTAAAAGTCTAAACTTTTATCAAAAAAAAAAGAAGAGAATTAATAAGAACCAAACACAAGAAAATACACATAATATATAATATATCAAATAAAGTCTAAATGCCTCTTGAAGCTTCTATCTATCATGTGAAGTAATATCATAAGGATTTCCTTAGTCATTAATTCATGTAAATCATGGAAGACATGTAAATGAAAAACTAAATCAAGAGGGCCATAATAACTATCTTATACAAAACGAGTGCTAAAACTACAGAAAATGTAGCTATGAGAAGTCTATAATTTCTTCTCTTCTTTAGAACTTCCTACCATCTACCCCCAATAATGCCTCATGAGCTAGCAGTTGAGGTTATGGACCTATAATTCAAAAAGGATTCATATTACACATGAGAATGAAACACCAAAATATAAATATGTAAAATAAAAACTCAAACAAAAAAAAAATTGAATGCATAGTTCTAAAAATTGCAGCCACTTAAGAATAGTCAATAGATATAATCACTTAACAATATAATAACATAAGTCATCATTAGAAAAAATTTGTTATCTTTTATTATAAAATAATAAGGATATCAAAACAAAATACATGAACTAAAAAAATTGTAACAAGTAAATCATAAAGAACTTACTTTCAAGGAATTGAAACCAAACTTTTAACATAACTTGTGGAGAGAAACCAATTTATTGTATTGACCATATTAGTTCGTTTTACGGTATGATTTCTCAAATTATAGAGAATTGCCTGGTCTTCGTTATTGTTTGCCAATATAAGTGTATCACCATTCTCAGAAAGATACCGTGGAAATAGAAACAAACGATAATAAATCAAGGGATTAAACTCATCATTTACTTGAAGATTTTGATAACTAATTTTAATAAATTGAGTCCAAGATTGTTCATCTCCAAATTCAGTCATCTTCCACATAACAAAATGAGTTCCCTCGTACTGATAAGAAAAATAAAGGTTGTCCATCAACACAGCAATAGTTGGTGCCACAAGTTCCAATTCATTCAAACCTCGAGGGAGAAGAAATTGCTTATAAGTCTCTGTAGCAAGATCAAGCGAGATAATCACATATATCTTAAAATTAATATCATCCAATATCTCAATAGTGTCTGGAAGATTATTTTGGAAACACAACCAGTTAACGGTACCATTCAAATGCACACCATCAATAAGATGACTAGAGAAAAGAACAGCCGTATGGTCTAAAGGAACAACAGGTAAACTTTGAATATTTCTCCAATTATTATCACCCAAAGTGAAAACTTTGATTTCCCTAGAATTGAAAGCCACCACCTTATAAATATGAGTTGAGTTATCATAACCAAATGTGCATCTAAGCCTCTCAGATCCTTGGCGAGGTTCATTATAAGATCCTAATTTTTCAGATATTATTCTTGTGGCTGGGTTCCAAAAACGGAGCCAGATATTCTGAGACAGAGTTGTTGAAGAATATTCAACGCCTAACAAACAAACCAGTCCATTACACGAACCAATTACTCTACTACAATTCTTCTTGGACGGTTCGTAGGGAAGAGTGATTGATGTGTTTTCCAATAAACGACATACGGGGAAGGGTACTGCAGTGATATCAGGATGATTTTCGGACTCGAAGGGAATTAGTAGTAAGTGTTTGTTTCGTGGCGATTGGCGAAGGTGCAATTGGACGAATGTGGGATTGGTTATGAGGGTGGAGATGAAGGTGTTCCATGACTTGCTTACACACTTCAATTGAAATAAAGATTTTACGGTAAACGATAAGAGGATTTCAAAAACAAGTTCATAAGGCAATATCTCGATGAGGTTGGTGTGTAGCGACATAGCTGAAGAGGCAAGAAACAGGTGCAGTTGTTGAAAGAGAAAAGGTTTTTGGATCTGAATAATGCGTAGAACAAAATCCTTGTATACTCTCTGTTTTGAAATACAAACTTGAATCCTTCTTATTTATTTCTTCGATTCTTGTTTTATTTTTTTAATGGATCTTATTCCTTGTTTATCGGGATTGTCGCTTAGCTTTCATAAAAACGGATTTTACTTTTTATGCTGTTAGTTTTTATTTTGAGGGAATCAAGTTACTGTTAAGATTAATAGATTTATTCAAAAATGAAAAACTTAAGATTAATTGATTGTTTATTTTTTTTATAAATATTTTGTTTGGAAATCTTTTTTAAGACGACATTCACGAGTAGGTTGTACGTGGTTGGGTTGGGGACAAAATCCGATAACCCAATCAAGAACATTTTGGGTTGACGAGTTATACATAAATACTAATCTGTTTTTTATTGAATAAAAATATATTTAATACTTGAGAATATTTCAGAAATTATAAAATTTCAATCGCATAATTCAATTCTTTAAAAAAGCCAACAACCTCTACATACAAAAATAAATACAACAATTTTTAAATACATAAATAAATTCAATAATAGTAAATCAATAAAATATAAAAATTTATCAATTCTAAACAATGTCAACTTCAATTTGAAGCACTTAACAAGCTCTTCAAATTATGGAAGAGAACAATTGAGAATCTGCAAAAAGTTCAAGCACTTCGTCCAAACTTAACAAGTTCATCATTACACATAACTCACCAACCATTTTAGTTTACTAAGCTACCATAATTATAATAGCAGTGCTTAATTGGTTTTTTTTAGAATATTTACTATTTTCAAATACAGTACTAAAAAAAGTGTTTAATAGATTTAAATGTAAAAAATTTAAACTAATTTCATCATAAGTACTTTTGCATAAACATCATTTTTACTCATAAATAGTATTTAACTCAATTAACAAATATAAAAAATTTAAATTAAATTTATTATAAATGTCACGACCCGAAAACTATACGCCGTGACCAGCGCACAAGCTATAATCCTAGCGTGACAAGCTTATCAACTAAACAATTTATCAAATAAATAGTTCTGAATAATCATTTCAAAAATATATATATATATATATAATTTTTCACGAAATTTCGACAGAGTATCCTCTGTAACTTCAACATTCCCAAATTTATAAAATCCTTGTTTAAAGTCTTAACTCAGTCATAATTCAAAGAGCATGATATAAATATTTAATACATTTCCCAAAAGACTTCCTAGACTTCAATAGCTGCAAAATATATTACGAATCAACAGACATTACAAAAAAAAAAAGGTCCTCGATCAAAGAAGCCTACAAAAAAAAAATACGATCACGACTTGAGCCTAGTATCAACTTGTTACTCAGCTGTATGTGAATCTGAAAAAAAATAAACAACATGAAGGAGTAAGTCACAAAGACTTAGTGAGGAGACAACAATCACCATCAACTAGAAGGGAAACACAAAAAGGCACGAATAACTGTTTTACAACTTTGAGACGATTATGTTATACACATAATAAAATCATTAAATATATAATTTAACCGTTCAGATAGAAATATTAAAAAAATCCAATTAATAGCGAAACGAAATCAAAATGAATAACCTTAAAATCATCATAGAAAATCAAACAAGTAAAAATACTAATTATTGAGAACCAAGAGGCGGCTTCATCTCATTGATAGCTCTTTCCTCCTAAAGGTGGTCTTTCCCTTAGGGGTGGCTCCATCTAACGGATAGCCCTCTCCTCTCAATCCCACAACGCATCATCACGCATCAATTAGGGAGTTTATACTTGTTGATAGCACTCTCTTCCAACGGATGAGATTTCTCTTAGGGGCGTCTCCATCTAACGGGTAACTCTCCCTAATCAAAAAGAGGTAACTAGGTGCACCTACCGCCGTTAACGTTTTCATAATTATAACAATGACTTCAAAAACACGCTTAAAAATCATTTATCATTTAATCGTAATTCTTGGAAAACATATTCAATTGTATAACAATTCAATATCTAAATACTTTATAAGTCATAAATAAATCAAACTACTAACATATTATATAACAAAGACCATGAAAATAAATAAATGATGAAATCGAGAAAAATTCAAAGGTTGTGTTTCCCAAATTTTTAAAAAAATACTTTAACATAGAAAACGAGTAAAATAATAATAGCAAAAATAAAAATGTGACAATGACCGTCGTCCACTTATTACTCTGGAGAGTCCCCTAAGTTTGTTCTCCAACAACTCATAGAGTAGCCGGTAAGACTTTCGAAAAATTATTCTAAAATTTAGCTAACTCTAGGAAACCATAAAAAAAATCATTAAATCTACTTTAAACACAAAATAAGATTTTTAACCAAAACTACATTTTTTCTAGAGATTCATACTAGCATTAGAGTTGTGTATTTACCTCAAAGAGTCTCCATAACAACTCTCAAGAAATGGGTACCCTTCTCCTTCCTTGAATCACTAACTCTAACTCCCAAAATCCTAACCAAGGGTTTTTGTAGAAATATGAGAAGTTATGCTCTTGGGGATGTTAAATTCCTTTTAAGGGTTAGGGTTTAAGTGTTGTGGAGTGAGAAGAAAAGAAAAGAAAAAAAAATGAAAATGGGGGTGAGGGTACACAGTAACCGAGAGAGAGAAGAAGGAGGAGGAAAAAGTGAGATGGAAAAAAATGGAAGTGGAGTGGGTTTATTTATTTATTTATTATTATTATTATTATTATTATTATTATTATTATTATTATTATTATTATTATTATTATTATTATTATTATTATTACGTTATGAGCCTTTGCGGAACAAAAGAAGAAGGTGGGCAGCGGCACGACTTCATGAAGTCCGAACATAAAAAGAAGGTGGACGCAGATATGGAACAGTTAAGTAAAAGAAGATAAATGCAGATATAGAACAGAAAAAGAAGAAGAAGAATGAAACCGACGTTGCCAAACAAAATTAAAAAAAAATAATTATAACTAGTTACCGGGTTGGGTCGACGGGTTTAAATTGTTGATCCCATTACCCGAATAAAATATAGAGGATTCTACCATCCACCCCCAAACCTAAACCTGCCACCCCTTCAATCAACGTGAAAATACAATTTTGTCCTTTTAAACTTCTTATTTTTTTCAGAATTTTTGAAACTTCCAAATGTAATTATGAAAAAAAAAATGAGAAGTTTAAAAGGGAAAAATTGTATTTTTTACGTTGATTGGGGGCGGCAGGTTTAAGTGTGGGGGTACATAGTAGAATCCTCCCAAATATATGTGGGTTTCAACATGTTCGGTCAGGTCAGACCCAAAAGAGACCTGATACAGGTAAAAATCGGGTTGAATTGATCGAATTGGCGGGTGACCCGCGCCCATATAACTTGTAATGAAAAAGAGAGTTGATATTATGTTTGTTTGAGGATTCTTAATTTTGCTCCAAATCCACATTTAGCCAAGAAGTAAGATAATGGATAATTTTGAATTGTCAATTTCACGTTTATAATTATAAAAAAAATTCTTACTTATTTTACCGCAAAATATACTGATGAAAAAGTTCATAGTTCATTATGATAAAATATATACTCTTTTTAATAAATACACATTTAAAAATATATTTAGTTATATAATTCAAACAAATTTCATATTATAAAATAACGTTTATAGAAAAAATATTCAAATATAAATTAAGTAGAGAAATCTTAATTTTAACTAAAAAATACATTTAAAAACATAATCCGAACACATAATTAAATTTATAGTGTGCAACTACAAAAATATTCCTATCATACCCAATGTGCACCAAAAAAGTGTGCTTGAATTAATTATAAGGAGTTGGAGAATTTCTTCAGTTCTAAAACAGCACATTATTGCAGAAAAATTTCTACAAACGCTTTCAAAAAATTCAAAAAAAAAAACACAACAATTAATAGTGCCCGTAACTATCCTATACAAAATAAAAACTAAAATTAAGAAAATGCAGCGTCAATAAGCCTATTTCTTCCCTTCTTTATGACCCCACATCGTCAATAACACCTCATGAGCTTGCAGTTGGGATTGTAAATATAATCTATATATTAGAAAGGAGTCATATTACACATGAGTGAAACAAAGAAATACAAAAACGTAGAACCTAAACACACAAGAAAATAAATGAATGTATAATTCTCATAAAAAAAACTTACTTTCATCAAATTGGAACCAAACTTTCAACATAATCTTTGGAAATTAACCACATCACATCATTGGTAATTTTCAATGTATCACCATTTTCAGAAAGATAGATGATTGCCTGTTCTTCTATATTGCTAGCCAATATCAATGTATCACCATTTTCAGAAAGATACAATGGGATAAGAAACAATGGATGATAAATAGAGTCACCAAACTCTTCTTCCACTTGAAGATCTTGAAAACTAATTTTAATAAATTGAGTCCAAGATTGTTCATCTCCAAATTCAGTCATCTTCCATATAACAAAATGAGTTCCCATAAAATGGTAAGAAAAAAAAAGACAGTCCATCAAAACAGAAATGATTGGCGCAACAACAACTGTCATTTTATCAAAATCCTGAGGGAGCAAAAACTGTCTATAAGTCTCTGTACCAAGATCCATAGAGATAATCACAAGTTTCTCGACATGAACACCGTTCAAATAATTAACACCTTCAGTGTTATTTTGAAAAGCCAACCAATTAACCGTATTGTTCAAATACACACCATCATTCGCAAAACTAGCATTAAGAACAAAATCATAGTCAATAGGAAACACAGGTAAACTTTCAATATGTTTCCAAATATTGTCACCCAAACTGAAAACTTTAACTTCCTTAGAAGTGACAGCCACAACCTTATAAGTGTGAGTTGATTTATCGTAACCAAATGTGCATCTAAGTCTCTCGTATCTATAATGGCGAGGATGGTTAATAGATTTAAAATTTTCAGATATTATTCTTGTGGCTGGATTCCAGAATCGGATCCAGATACTTGAAGGCCCAATTGTGTTAGAAAAACCAAGCAAACAGAGCAATCCATTACACGAACCAATTACTCGACTACAATCGTTCTTGTAGTTCAACGGTTCGTAAGAAAGGGTGGTTGATGTGTTCTCTAGTAAAGCAGATATTGAGAACGGTACTACCCCGCAATGGAAATAGCTACTGGACTCAATCAAGGTTAATAGTAGCTGTTTGTTTCGTGTCGATCGCTGAAGGTGCAATTTAACGAAATTTGGATTGGAGATGAGTGCGTTCCAAGACTTACTTACACATTTTAATCGCACTATAGATTTTACGGTAAGCAATAAGAGGATTTCGACGATAAGTTCATCAGGAAGGAAATCAGTGGGATTGAAGTGTTGCGACATAGCAATGAGAGTTGTTGTTGTAGAGGCTGAATGAAAGGTTTCTGGTTTCTGAATCATTCGCAGAAGAAAAACCTTGCTTGTTTTCAATCCTAATTCTATTTCTATATTTATATCAACAATTGTGTGTTGTGTAAATATTTTCTCCGATTCTCGCTACCCTTCACAAAACAGAATTTTTTTTAGGGAATCTCGTTAGATTGTTAGGATAATAGATAGATTGTTTATAAGGTATACACAAACTTGAACGGAAAAAAATCCGTCAAAAGAAAAACTTGAATCGAATAAAAACGATATAATGCTATTTTTTTTTTTGTTTTGGATGGGTGTCATACTTTTTATATCAATAATAAATTGAATGATATTAACCGTTGAATAAATCAATATTAAATATTAAATATACACACATAACCAATTCTATTGAGTACTTATCATTTCAAACATTGATTTATTGGATTAATTAATATGAATAGTTAAACTATGTCTGAATTAAATTGGATCAGTTTCCAATTAATATAAATAAAAATTATAAAAAGTTATTTGAATACTAATATTATAAAATTATGTTAAAACATCAAAATTGGAATAAAATATGTAATATACTAAAAAATAATATTAGGAAATAAATTTAATTAATTATATTTAAAAAACATTTCAAGTAATAATAAAAATATATTAAATTTAGAGTGAATAGATCAATTGGTCTTTAGTAATTATAAGCGTCGATTAACTTAATCTATAAATTTGGTAAATTAACAAATACATTCATAAAATTGCAAAATATCGATTATTTATCGATATTTTAACATGTATGTTAAAGATTATGACGTGACATGTTAATTGAATATATAACTCTGTTAGTTGATCTTATATCAACGTCGTCACAACGTCAACTAATTTTCATATGAAATTTAAATATTTCATGAAATAGTTCATGTATAATTATAATTATTCACAATTTTGTATCCGTTGCTGGCGGAATCCTACACTGCAACCAGCACAATAAAAAAAATCAAAATCAATCAGTGCGATCGAAGAGCAACTAAAAAATTCCAACTATGCAAACGCCCTTCGTTTCCTCTTAGAAGAAAACATTCTATGGATATTGTTAGCGTTCAAGATATTCTTAACTCAAGTGCAAGAAAGATAGAATCAATATAGAATGGAATATGATTGTAGGACTTGTTTATTGACTGAATGGAATGATTTATTTATACATGGGTCCTCTAGTTAACTAATTAACTAACTAACTGAGAAATTAGTTAGTTAGTTATTACAACTAACATATAAACTTGAATTATATTCCAACACTTTCCCTTAATTCAAGTTTCTCAGTGATTTTACATTGAGTAATCTCCTTAATTCTTCAAATCTACTTGTCCTGAATGCCTTAGTCATTATATCAACCAGTTGAACTTCAGTTTGACAATAAATGAGTTTCAATTTGTTTCTTCCAACTTGATCTCTTAAGAAGTGAAACCTTGTCTCAATGTGTTTGCTTCTACCATGAGACACAGGATTCTTTGTCAGATTTATTGCTGAAACGTCAATCATCAATGGAATTGGCCTGCAAACTTCCATCTTCATTTCTGTTGTTGGTGACTCCAACCACAATGATTGGCATGCTGCATAGCTGCCAGCAATGTACTCAGCTTCGCATGATGAGAGTGCTATCACTGGCTGCTTCTTCGAGCTCCATGCTATTAGAGATTTCATGAATTTGAACACATATCCTGAAGTGTTCCTTCTATCAATCTTGTCTCCACACCAATCTAAGTCTGAATATCCCACCAAGTCTTCACTTTCATGTTTTAAGTTTGTTGCAAACAGAATTCCATGTTCAATTGTGCATTGAATATATCTCATGATTCTCTTAACTGCCAGCCAATGAGATAGTTTGGGTTTTTCCATGAATCTGCTTACCACTCTCACACTATAGCAGATGCCAGGCCTTGAATTGCACAAGTATCTTAGGGAACCAATAGCTTGCTTGAATAAGGTTGAGTCTGCCAGCTCTTCTTCAATTTCTGTCCCCAGCTTTGCATTGATCTCCATTGAATGGCTGCAGGGTTGCAATTAGCCATATTGAACCTTCTCAGGATTTCTCTAGCATACTTCTTTTGATGCATCAGCAGACCTTCCGCAGTTTCAGTGAACTCCATGCCTAGAAAGTAATTCAGCTTGCCCAAATCTGTCATTTCAAACTCCTTCTTCATGATTTCCTTGAATTGTTCAATTTCTTGCATGTTGCTCCCAGTGACTAATAAGTCATCCACATATAGGCAAATTAGGATCATGGCAGGTCCTCCATTTAGTGTGTAATGTCTCACATAAACTCCATATTCCACTATGCACTTGATGTGTCCAATGCTAATTAGGAATGTATCAATCCTTTTGTTCCAAGCTCTTGGTGCTTGTTTCAAACCATAGAGAGCTTTTCTCAATCTGAGAACTTTATCCTCCTTTCCCTTAATCACAAATCCTGGTGGTTGAGAGACATACACCTCCTCTTCCAGCCATCCATTCAGAAATGCAGATTTCACATCAAGCTGGCACATCAGCCAACCCCTTGCACAAGCCAGTGCTATCACAAGCCTGATTGTCTCAATTCTGGCAACTGGAGCAAACACTTCAGCTTCAATTCTGGCACACCTGCTCTTTGTAGGAATCCCTTGGCAACCAATCTAGATTTGTACTTAGCAATGGTTCCATCTGGATTCAGCTTCAACTTGTAGACCCACTTTACTCCAATCTATTTGTGATTTGAAGGCAAATCTGTCAAGTACCATGTTTGATTCTTCTCAATCGCATCGATCTCTTCCATCATAACATTCTTCCAGGGTCCCTTTTTTAATGCCTCTTTAATATCCAAAGGTTATGCATTAGCAAATACGGCAAAGTGTACTAAATCTCCACTGTTGTCAACTTCATTGTCATTATGTACTTCAAATTCTTGTAAATGTGTTGGTAGCTTTCTTGTTCTCTTGGATCTGCCTGATTCAATTCTTTCTTCATCTCTACTTCTAGTGGTATGCTGTTCATTTTGTACTTGCAAAGGAGTTTGTGGAGGTTGGCTCATACTGCTGCTTGCTTGCTCCAATTCCAAGTGTTGGTTGCTGTCAATTTGTTTTTGTTTCCAATTCTAGCTCTCATGTTCAATGATCTTGACATCTCTACTCACCACCACCTTGCCTTTGATAGGATCATACAGTCTGTAAGCACCTGTTGAATGATACCCAACCAAGATCATTTCTTCACTCTTGTCTTGCAGCTTTCTCCTTTTTTGGTATGGTATATGTTTAAAACATGGAGCACCAAAAGTTCTTAAATGTCCTACAGCTGGCTTTCTTCCACTCCAGATTTCTTCTGGTACATTCTCTTTCAGTTTCTTTGTTGGACATTTATTAAGAATATAAACAGCAGTTGATGCAGCCTCTCCCCAGAATTTATGTGGCATTCCCTTCTCTTTTATCATGCTTCTAGTCATGTTTAGAATGCTTCTATTTCTCCTTTCAGCCAAACCATTGTGTTGAGGTGTGTGTGGGACTGTTATCTCATGTTCAGTTCCATTCTTGACACAAAATTCCTTAAATTCATGTGAAGTATATTCTCCTCCTCCATCTGTCCTTAACACTTTAAAAGATTCTCCACTTTGTTTCTCCATTTTAACCTTGAATTTTTTGAATGTCTCCAACGCTTCATCTTTGGTTTTTATCAAGAAGATCCACAACATTCTACTGAATTCATCAACAAAGGTTATGAAGTATTTATTACCTCCTAATGATGACACTTCAAATGGTCCACATATGTCACTATGAACTACCTCAAGAACGTTCTTCGCTCTTGGTTGGACTTGTGATTGAAAGGAATTTCTTGATTGTTTACCTGCCATACATACTTCGCACACCTTCTCAGGGATATCAATCATAGGAATTCCACTAACCATCTTCCTTACTCCTAGTTGCTGCAAGCTTTTGAAGTTGAGATGGCCAAATCTTGAGTGCCACAGCCAGTTCTCATCACTTGAGCCTACCGCCTTCAAACATTGAATGTCTGCAACTTGTATGTTTAAAACAAAGGTCATGTTCTTTGCAAGAGGAGCCTTGAGTATCATCTTCTTCTGCCCATCATACATTTCTAAGGCATCATTTTTCATGATCACCTGAAATCCTTTCTGAATCAGCTGCCCAACACTCAGTAGATTGATCTTCACGCCTGGCACATATAGCACATTTTCAATCATTGTTGTCTTCCCATTACTTCTTTTGATCACCATGTTTCCAACTCCCTCAGCTTCAAAGGTTCTATCATCAGCAAACCTGATCTTGCTCCTTCTTGATGTATCAAAATCTACCAGCCATTCTTTGTGACTTGTCATGTGATTGGAACAACCAATATCAAGGAACCAGGACTGGGTCGAGGATTGATCTTCGTTCGTGGTGGCCATCAACATGACTGTATCTGAATCCGAATATGAATTTTCTTGGGCAGTGCAGGCTTCTTCTTCTTCTTTCTTCTTCTGTTTTCCTCCTTTGCTAGCCCAAAATTCTCGAGCAAAATGTCCAAACTTCTCACATTTGTAATATTGCACCTTCTTCCTATCAAGGTTTCTTGATTTTCCCTTTGATTTACCACTTGTATTGCTCATTTCTGATGAATCTTCTGAATCCTCATCAGATTCCTTGACCTTATTCTTCTTCCATTTCTTTTTCTTGTTGGCATATGCTACCAATGCCTGATTCCCAGAATCACCCTCACTCCTTTCATCCATTCTTAGCTCCCTTGCTTCTAGAGTTTTCTGCAACTCTTTGGATTCCTCAATTGCACACACAACATAACCGAACCTAGGATGCAAAGATCTCAATATCTTTTCACATAGTTTTTGTTCAGTAAGCTTCTCACCACAAACTGGCCATCTGATTTGTGATACTCCTCAGTCTTGACATCAGATCTGCAACCTTCTCATGCTCATCCATATGCAGGAATTCGAACTTTTTCTATAAAGTTTGCAATTTCACTTTCTTAACATTGGTTCCTCCAGAATAACACTTCTCAAGAATGTCCCACGCTTCTTTTGCACTTCTTGCATTAGATATCTTGTCAAAGTTGGTCGTGTCAAGACATTGATGAAGAATGTAGGTGGCTTTGCAATCTTTCTTCTTGTTTTATATGAATCTTGATCTCTGTTCCTCTGTTGGATTGACCCCCAGCTCTTCAAAACCTTCCTCTATAATTTCGAACACTTCTTGAAACAGTGCACGAATTTGCACTCTCCATCTATCCCTATCTTTTCCATCAAAATGTGGCATCTGGGCTGGATAATTTCCATCGTTACTCATCTTCACTACACTCGTGTTTGATCCTCACACCTCACTCGTGTTTAATCCTCACACTTCACTCGTGTTTACCACTTTGATTTGGTTTTTCGCAACCAAGCTCTGATACCAATTGTCAGCGTTCAAGCTATTCTTAACTTAAGTGCAAGAAAGATAGAATCAATATAGAATGGAATATGATTGTAGGACTTGTTTATTGATTGAATGGAATGAGTTATTTATACATGAGTCATCTAGTTAACTAACTAACTAACTGAGAAGATAGTTAGTTAGTTATTACAACTAACATATAAACTTGAATTATATTCCTACAGATGAAAGCGTGTCCACCATTTGATTGAACTCGAATGGGACAATTTCAATTTGTAGAAGTACATTTACTTAGTCAGTGAATATGAATTGGCTTAAAAAATATTTCGATCTTGTTGTTCTTGCTAAAGTTTTGTTCTTCTCGCTAACATTTTTGAAGTTATATTTACTTCTATAGGAGGGATCTTCTTTGTTTACAACTGTGAATATAAATCGATTCTATTCATGTTTTTGAATAAAATCTTTTGTGGTGTTATAGATATTTTATTGAAATTTTAATTACTATATGATATAATTAGATAGATTATGACTATGAAATTATGATTTTAATAAATTAAAAGTTCAATTTTACCACATTAAACAACTCATTCATTATTTACTTCAATGATTTAACTATTAAGAACTATATTGGGTCCCACAACTTTAATTCATATATTAGTATTTTATTTATATTAAATTTTATTATAGCCTAAAATATTAATTTAAATATTTTAATTAATATTATTATACATTATTTTAATCTTAATTTAAAAAAAATTAAACTCAACTTTTTATAACAATAATAAAAATTAAATTTGACATGATTCTAAATTGATGGAAGAGAGATTCAGCAACTGTTCGAGTTGTTCTAACAAACTTAAATAAGTAACAAAATAACATTTCCCACTTGTTTAAAATCCCAAATCTCATTTTCTCATCTCTTCGAACTCGCCGGCCGCTGCCACTTTTAAACTTGGGGTTTAAGCAACTGAGAAAGGTGACTTAATTATTTAGTTACTTAGTTAAATTTGTCAATTAAATAGAGTTACTTGATTACTGGTACATATAGATATTTAGATAGTTAATTAAGTTTATTAAGTAGTTACATTTATTTATTATTTTTGTCAATTAAATGGAGTTACTTAATTACATGTACATGTAGATATTTAAGTAGTTAATTAAGTTTATTAGGTAGTTACATTTATTTATTATTTTACCCTCATTAGTTTTTAGAGTTAATAAATTATAGAAAGAAAGGAAATATAACTCGTGCATACATTAACCAGTTATATTTTACAACATAAAATACTCTTATTTTACAACATAAAATACTCTCCAACAAACGTCACTGTTTATATCAAACACAAAATTTAGTTATTGTAATTTCAAACTATTATAGAATATTCATCATTCTTTCTATTAATGCACCAATTGTATTTTACAACATAAGAATACTTCTACAATAATCACTTAAATTACAATCAAATCATTTAACAAAACAAAACAAGCTCGAATTTTAGCAAGAAAAAACAATTCTTTTTGCAGATAGAATACACGACTACCACAAACTTTTCAATAATTTATAAAAAAAACTATTATATTACTATTTTTACTTTATTTATAACATATATTTAAGTTATAATTTGTTTAATAAAAATTCATCTATTTGATAAATTTTATGGATCAAAAATTTATATTTGCACGTGTAATTCAAAAAAAAAATTATATTTGTATTTTATCTCTATAATACCCGAATTTTTACATTATCTATGTGTGGATGACTATAGAATGGCGGTCACAAATTCAAGAGTATATATGGAGAAAAAAATATTTATGTTAAAAGAAATAAAAAATAAAAATCAAATTATATAAGTCTATCGATAATTGTGTTTTGAGGGATTTGGTATATGCTAATGGTTGTGATGAATTCAGACTAAACCCGACATGACATATGTTAATAGACATGCTAATTAACATAGATATATGTTGTTGTAATTTTGGGATCAATGATCAATGTATTTTAAGTGTAGAATTATTTTTATGAGTTGAATTGTGGTTGTTAGGTTATCGTTGTTGAGATATATGTTTGCGTCTAATATATAAAAGTGACATGCTATTTGTGCATCTTTTCTTGTCACAGAATCAACCTAACCAAACGACATGCATTATTGCATCTTTTCTTGTCACAGAATCAACCTAACCAAACGACATGCATTATTGCATCATATAGATTGATGTGTGTAGATGAACTAAAATTTATTTTACCAATGTTTTTAATTATTAAAATTATTTTTTTTTTTATTAGCCTCAATTTTTAAGATTAGAACAGTGTTTCCAAAATCTTTAAGACAGCCTAGACTAAATACATCAATTTTTGTATACCAAATTATAGTCCAGATATCTATTATAAAAAAATCGGAGGGAATAATTTATAAAAAAAAATTACAAAAATAACTACTATAATTATTGTAACATCCTCAAAATTTATTATTTAAAATAATTAGAACCTATCAATATTATTCAATATTAAATTATGTGTGATAATTATTTTCGTTGTTCGATTTATTGTAGTTGATAAAGTTATTAATATGAATTATTTAATCAATGGGGAGTTTAAATATATATATATATATATATATATATATATATATATATGTGTGTGTGTGTGTGTGTGTGTGTGTGTGTGTGTGTTTTTCTAGTGCAAGAAGAGTTGAGCTAAGGGTTTGAGGCTTAGTGTGACCCAACCCACTTGAATGAGTATAAATTTGGGCTATATGTTTGTCGTTTGGTTTTTATGATCAAGGTTAACAAAAAAAAAAAGTGACATTTTATCCCTCTTATTCTTCATTTAGGCCCAACATTTTCTAACCAACAATTTCCACTTTAAATTTCCCTAAGTCCACAATTTCTGTATACTCGCTAATAATAAACAAAAACGAATACCGAAACCCTAGCCACCACCACCTTCACACCCTTTTTCCCTCGTGTATCCAAGCTTGGAACTTTTTCTTTCCTTGTGAAAAACTTTGTGGCTTAAAGCTTTGTACTAGGAAGAAAAGCGGCCAAGGTAAGGGCTTTTCCCGACAGAAATTAGAGTTAGGTCGTTGGTTGGATGACATAAAATAAATAATTGTGATTACTTCAATTTTAAAACGAATAAATGTAGACTAATAGATTAAAATAATAAAACCCCAATTTTTGTTGAGATTGAATTGTAATATATGACTTCTATGGTAAAGTATGAAATTTTATGCTATGTGTGATAAAATTGTAATTTTACGATGAATATGAAATAAAGTTTAAATTTTTACCTTATATGTGATAAAGTTTTAACTTTTATTATGTATATGAGTTGGAGTTTGAATTTTCTTGTTATATATGTGAAAGTGTAATTTTTATGGCCTATATGATATAAAGTTTCTATTTTTATGTGTATGTGGTGAAAGTCATAATTTTTATGATTATTTGTTTATGAATATGTGATAATCACGATAAGGATGTGTGGTATGTGTTCTTATTGATTTGTGAATAAGTGATGATTTTAAAAAGTAACTTTAAATGCATATGACATGATTCTTAGTGAGCTGTGTGGGAATATATCTCTTGATACTATATCATCATGTCATGACATATGCATCTTCGTGGGAGTTGTCTTAGTGACATGTTTGTTTTCCCCATTGGTATGGGTGACCTTTCTGTGTGGAAGTTGCATTAGTGGCAGGTTTATATCCGGATCATATAGTTTTAGGAGCATGCATTATGCATATGTTTTGATATACAATTTACTGGTTTGCACATTTTTTCTTTTAAATTGGTAGTTTTTACTTTTCTATGTTTTGTGTTATTCTTCTATATATTTAGCTTTGGTTTGATGTGGATGATGGAAAAAACCGACCCTTACAACAACATTTTAGGTACTAATGAGTTCAAGGAGATTCAAGATTAGTTAATGAGTATTGACGTGTGGCGAACGCGGGGTAAACATGGGTTTTTCAAGACAATTTTGTAATAATAGAAATGTCCAATATTTCTAAGTTCTTTTTAATCGTTTGTCACAATATTTTAATATGTACTAGAATTGTAGAAATACGGAAGTGGTTCCCTTCCGTTAGGAATAATTGCCTTTACCTTGTTTTAAATTTTGAATAAATATTTTTTTAATGATATTAAATAACGTGGTTGTTACTAACTTATTTAAATGAATAAATGTTAAGTATTCTAAAAAAAAATTGTAAACTTTTCTACACAATAAGTATTTTTTTAAGTAACGTTATGGATCAAAAACCTGGGGCGTTACATTATGGTATCAGATCAATGATTCTCAGACTTTTGGGGGTGGGACGCTTCGGGTATGTCGAATGTATTCTAACGTTGCTTGTGTTAATTGTTTGTTTTTCTAAGTATTGGATTTTATTGATTTTTTTAAAAAAATTCCTATTATGTGCCATTAATTATGTTTATTGTTTGACTTTCTAATTTTTTTTTATTTTTTTTATTTAGTACTTAAATTCCTATGATGTGTCATCAATTGTGTAGAATTTTTGTGATTAAATATATGCCTTAAATTTCTACGAATTGAAAATAGTTTTAATTTGATTCAATGCAATAATTGCTTTTGATTTTAATGACGTTATTAATTTAATATTATGACGTTACGAAATTACTACTCATGATTTGAATATTTTTTTTGTTTTATTTTGTATGTTATGAATTTAATACTCGTAATTTAATGACATTATGAATTTATTACTCTTGATTTGAATTTTTTAAAATAATTGTTTGTGTGTTATGAATTTAATACTTGTCATTTAATAACGCTATGAATTTAATATTGTGACGTTATGAATTTACTAATCATGACTTGAATTTTTATTCTTTGTATGTTATTAATTTAATTCTCGTGATTTATTGACGTTATGAATTTACTACTCGTGATTTGAATTTTTTTAATATTTGTCTGTATGTTATGAATTTAATACTTATGATTAATAACGTTATGAATTTACTATTATGATGTTGTGAATTTACTACTCGTGATTTGAATTTTAATAATTTACTAATCATGATTTAATCTGATGTTATGTAATAATTGCTTGTACATTTATGACATTATCAAGTAATTGTGACGAATTCAATTTTTTATTTTTTTATTTTAGAATCGTAAAATGATTAGTTTTATTTTGCTATAATGTGGAATTATTGTGTATTGATTTGGATTGACTTGTTTTAAAAATATACAATAACTAATTGATCTCCACTTTAATGACGTTATTAATTAGACCAATTGAATTATAATGATTATGAATATTTCTTAAGTATTTAACTTTTTTGTGATAATTTAAATTTTTGTAATAAAGACAATGTTTTAAACCTTATAGAATTTTAGGATCCCCATAATAGAAAGGAAGGGTAATACTGTAAAAAGTTGTATTAGCGGGATTCTGGCAAAGGAAAGACTTGGTTATTAAGTGGTCCACTAAGCCACCTCTCTTTCCTGGGAACCCCTCTAGTACACGACTTACTGTGTGACCCAAACCTACTGTCCCCATAATAGAAGGGAAAGGTAATACTGTAAAAAGTTGTACTATCAGGATTCTGGCTAAGGAAAGACTTGGTTATTAAGTGGTCCGTTGACCCACCTCTCTTTCTTGGGAACCCCTCTAGTGCACGACTTACTATGTGACCTAAACCTACTAATTAGACGTGAATAAAATATTTCCTTACAACCGTAAGGTTATAATTAGATCATAGTGTTATCCTAATTAGATAATTTGTAGGAAGTATGGCTCGTCGCGCAAACCGATCAGTCCCCCAAGGAGGAAGTGACATGACTGAAGCAATCCAAGCAATGAATGCAATGGCCGCTGCAATGGCCTAACAAGCTGCAATTCAGGCTCAGCAAGGTGCAGTCCAGGCTCAACGTAATGCGCAAAGGGACCTAAGGGAGGAAGCAGCTGTTGCAACGACGGGACTATCTGAATTTCGTCGACAAGATCCGCCAAAATTTAAAGGGGAGCATGACCCTGACAAGGCTGACCTCTGGCTGTAGAAGATTGAGAAGATATTTGACATCCTCCACTGCCCCGATGACACGAAAGTGGAGTATGCTGCCTACTTACTAATCGGTGAAGCTGAATACTGGTGGCGGGGGGCGAGACAAATGATGGAAGGAAACCACGAAAAGGTGACTTGGGAAGTCTTCAAGAGAAAGTTCTTGGACAAATATTTTACGAAGAGTGCCACGGCTGAGAAAGAACCCCAATTCCTAAGACTATATCAGGGAAGTCTCACGGTGTCCGAGTATGTTGCAAAGTTTGAGTCTCTAGCAAAACATTTTCGTTACTTCCGTAACCAAGTGGATGAAGAGTACATGTGCGAGAGGTTTGAAAGCGGGCTCAGGTATGAGATTAAGGAGTTTGTGGGACCCCTAGGGATACGTCAATATCAGGTGCTGGTGGAGAAATGCAAAAGGATGGAAATAATGAAACTGGGCCGCTTGAACAAAGGTGTTATTGGTGGACCGGCGATACCTCAGGTAGAAATCAAGCACAACCTTATCATTTAATTATGGGGTTATGTCTCTAAATATTACCTTTGAACAGGGAATTGGTGACCAACAAAATAGAAGCAGACAGTTTCAACAACAAAAGCCTTATGCCCGCCCACAAGGGATTGCTAGAGATCGATCAGGCCCCCAAAACGTGGGAGATCAGAGGCCTCATTATCCAGCACAGAACCTAATGCGTACTAGTCGATGCTATCATTGTGGACAAGAGGTACATAGGATAGCTGAGTGTCCCGAAAAAACCAAAATATGTTATGTCTGTCAGAAACCAGGCCATCTTGCAAAAGATTGTCGGGAGAAGGACACTGGCGACAGTAAGGATATTGTCAACAGCAAGGATGTTGCACGTCCTACTGCTCGAGGACGTGTTTATCATATTAGTGGAGAAGAAGCACCATCTTCCTTAGAACTTATTCAGGGTGAGTGTTTAATTGCTGGAAAAATACTTTCTGTGATATATGATTCTGGAGCAACACACTCGTTCATTTCATTAGATTGGGTGGATTCGCTCCAACTAGATGTCACTACCTTACCATTCGATTTACTGGTCACCCTCCCCTCTGTTGAACCAGTAAAATGTAATTCGGAGTGCTTGCAATGCCCGCGACTGTGTTTAAGATGAATTTTAAGATCGATTTAATTTGTATTCACTTGAAGCATCTTGGAGTAATTTTGGGAATGGATTGGTTGTCTAGTAACTACGTCATGTTAGATTGCACCCGACAAAACGCGATATTTCCATATCTAAGAAATTCATTCGGCCTAGTGTGTCACCTTGGGGAGCCCCCGTATTATTGGTAAAGAAGAAGGATGGAAAGTCGAGACTGTGCGTTGATTACCGACAGCTCAACAAGGTCACAATAAAAAACAGATACCCCTTACCTCGCATTGATGATTTAATGGACCAACTCAGAGGGGCAAAGGTGTTTTCTAAGATTGATCTAAAGTCAGGGTACCATCAGATTCGGGTGAAAGAAGATGATATATCCAAGACGGCCTTCAGAACGCGTTATGGGCACTATGAGTACTTGGTGATGCCCTTCGGAGTGACCAATGCGCCAGCTATCTTCATGGATTATATGAACCGTGTCTTCCGTCCATTCTTAGACAAGTTCGTGGTGATCTTTATTGATGACATTTTGATCTATTCCAAGAACCGAGAAGAACACGAGGAACATTTGCATCAAGCTCTACAAGTACTGAAGGAGCAACAACTATATGCCAATCTAGGAAAATGTGAATTTTGGTTGGAAGAAGTGAAGTTCTCGGGACATGTAATTTCTAAGGAAGGGATTTCTGTTGACCCATCCAAGGTAGAAGCCACGATGGCATGGAAACAACCGCAGACAGTCACAGAGATTAGAAGTTTTCTGGGTTTGGTCGGGTACTATAGGAGATTTATTGAGGGATTTTCCAAGATTGTTGCTCCATTGACACACCTAACAAAGAAGAACTAGATTTATGCGTGGACTGAGGTGTGTGAGAAAAGTTTCCAACTGATGAAGGAGAAGCTAACTACGTCCCCAGTGTTAGTGTTGCCACAACCAGAAGAGCCTTATGAAGTTTATTGTGATGCTTCCTATCAGGGTTTGGGTTATATGCTGATGCAGAATAAACGAGTAGTGGCCTATGTTTCAAGGCAATTGAAGGTGCATGAAAAGAATTGTCCCACTCATGACTTGGAGTTAACGGCAAATGTCTTCGCATTGAAAATTTGGAGACATTATCTATATGGGTGTAGTTTTGATGTATTTAGTGACCATAAGAGTTTGAAATACTTTTTTGATCAAAAGGAACTTAACATTAGGCAGAGGAGATGGATGCAGTTCATTAAAGATTATGAGTTCACGTTGCATTACCATCTAGGGAAAGCAAACGTGGTGGCTGATTCCCTAAGCATGAAGCGAGTTCACCTCTCGTTTGTAACAATGAAGGGGTTGGAGTTGTTAGAGAAGTTTCGTGACTTGGACCTTAATTTGGATTTCCCATTGGGGAAAGTGCAATGTGGAATGATCATTATAGATAGTGAATTGATGAATGAGATTAAAGTTCTCCAAGTTACAGACGTGTTGACTCAAGAGAAAAGGAAGTTGATCGAGGTCGGCAAAGGACCAGAATTTAAGGTGGTCCCAGATGACATTATGAGATGTAACAGACGTGTTTGTATACTCGACAATACAGAATTGAGGAAGACTATCTTGGATGAGGCCCATAAAAGCAAGTTGAGTATTCACCCTGGTGCCACCAAAATGTATAAAGACCTTAAGCAAAAAATTCTGGTGGCCGAGAATGAAGAAACAGGTAGCAAAATATGTGGCTTCATGTTTGACTTGTTAGAAAGCTAAGGTAGAGCATCAGAAACTAGGGGGACTACTAAGGTCATTAGATATACCAGTATGGAAATGGGATAGTATATCTATGGACTTCGTGGTAGCATTGCCTAAGACTCAACGAAAGTTTGACTCCATTTGGATGATCGTCGACCGGTTGACCAAATATGCCCATTTCATACCCGTGTGAACTACTTATGATGTGAGTAAGCTTGCAGAGATCTACATTGCCGAGATTGTTAGACTACATGGGGTACCCTCCAGCATTGTGTCAGATAGATATCCGAAGTTCATTTCTCGTTTGTGGGGAGCATTTCATGAGGCGTTGGGTACTAAGTTGAGATTGAGTTCGGCATATCACCCTAAGACCGACGGACAAACAGAAAGGACTATTCAGACCTTGGAGGATTTATTGAGGGAGAGCATGTTAGATGAGCGAGGAAGTTAGGATAATATGTTGCCTCTCGTTGAGTTCACATATAACAACAGCTATCATGCAAGCATTGGAATGGCACCATACGAGGCTCTGTATGGGCGTAAGTGCCAAACTTCTTTGTGTTGGTATCAGGATGGTGAGAACCTAATTGTGGGGCCAGAATTGGTACAACAGACCACAAATAAAGTTCATCTGATCTAAGCAAGAATGAAGACAGCACAAAGCAGACAAAAGAGTTATACCGATCAACGGAGGAAACCGCTGGAGTTTCAAGAGGGTGAACATGTGTTTTTGAAAGTGACGCCAACTAATGGAGTTGGTAGGGCACTTAAGTCTAAGAAGCTCACTTCTAAATTTATTGGCTCATATCAGATCCTTCGACGTGTGGGTCTTGTAGCTTATCAGATTACCTTGCCTCCAAGTCTGGCCAAACTGCACAACGTATTCCATGTGTCACAACTGAGGAAGTACATGGCTGACCCATCCCATATTATCGCGCTAGATGATATCCAGTTGAAGGAGAACCTTTCCTTTGAAATTCCACCACTAAGCATTGGAGATAGGTTACTAAGCACCTACAAGGTAAGGAGATCGCCTTGGTCAAGGTGATTTGGGTCCAAACGACTGGAGATGCAACTTGGGAATTAGAGGAAAAGATGAGAGAGCTCTACCCTAACCTTTTCATGTCTAACTAGTTTCGAGGACGAAACTATTTTTAAGGGGGTGAGTATTGTAACATCCTCAAAATTTATTATTTAAAATAATTAGAACCTATCAATATTATTCAATATTAAATTATGTGTGATAATTATTTTCCTTGTTCGATTTATTGTAGTTGATAAAGTTATTAATTGGAATTATTTAATCAATGGGGAGTTTAAATATATATATATATATATATATATATATATATATATATATATATATATATATATATATATATATATATATATATTATATGTAGATGTGTTTTTCTAGTGCAAGAAGAGTTGAGCTAAGGGTTTGAGGCTTAGCGTGACCCAACCCACTTGAATGAGTATAAATTTGGGCTATGTGTTTGTGGTTTGGTTTTTATGATCAAGGTTAACAACAACAAAAAAGTGACATTTTATCCCTCTTATTCTTCATTTAGGCCCAACGTTTTCTAACTAAAAATTTCCACTTTAAATTTCCCTAAGTCCACAATTTATGTATACTCGCTAATAATAAACAAAAAGGAATACCGAAACCCTAGCCACCACCACCTTCACACCCCTTTTCCTTCGTGTATCCAAGCTTGGAACTTCCTTTCCTTGTGAACAACTTTGTGGCTTAAAGCTTTGTACTAGGAAGAAAAGCAGCCAAGGTAAGGGCTTTTCCCCACACAAATCAGAGTCAGGTCATTGGTTGGATGACATGAAATAAATAATCGTGATTACTTCTATTTTAAAATGAATAAATGTAGACTAATGGATTAAAATAATAAAATCCCAATTTTTGTTGAGATTGAATTGTAATATATCACTTCTATGGAGTAAAGTATGAAATTTTATGCTATGTGTGATAAAATTGTAGTTGTACGATGAATATGAAATAAAGTTTGAATTTTTACCTTATATGTGATAAAGTTTTAACTTTTATTATGTATATGAGTTGGAGTTTGAATTTTCTTGTTATATATGTGAAAGTGTAATTTTTATGGCCTATATGATATAAAGTTTCTATTTTTATGTGTATGTGGTGAAAGTCATAATTTTTATGATTATTTGTTTATGAATATGTGATAATCACGATAAGGATGTGTGGTATGTGTTCTTAGTGATATGTGAATAAGTGATGATTTTAAAAAGTAACTTTAAATGCATATGACATGATTCCACTTTAAGAACTTGTTTGAAAGACTTGTTTTTAAAAACAGATTTTTGACTAGAGAGTTAAAAAAACTAAAAAATGAAAAGTAAAATACTATTTATCTGTTTTGGTTTTTTAGTTTTAAAAAGTATAATATTAAAAATAATTTTAATTTTAAAAAGTATAATATTAAAAATAGTTTTACAAAACAGTTTTTAAAAATAAGTAATACAAACAAATTTTTTAATTTTAAAATTTTAAAATATTAATATAGAATTTTTGAGATGCGAATCAAACAAGTCATAAGTAACCTTGGACTGAATCAAGCAATTCCAAAGATATTAAAAGCTTTCTACATATCTGGATGAATTGAGAAAGAATTCCGACAATTTCTTAAGAGCCATCGATAACCAAGTTTAATTGAGTAACCACGTGCATGATCTAAGGACCATTATTACAAGTCCTCACGGGTTAGGTCCAGTTGAACATTTTGTAGAAGAAACTGTAATTATGCAGCCAACTCTTTCTCCTATTCAAACAAAGGTCTTCTCCAATTTAGTTTATAAGTCAGGTTGCTATTTAACTTTCGGCCTACACTGTCAATAATCATCTCTTGCACATATTACATATTGTATAACCTTGGAAAGTTATCATAAAGAGGAATAGTTCCAACCATATATCTTCCCAAAATCTTATGTAAGAGCTGACCCCAAGCCTATAATGAATTGTTTCAGCAAAGGTTACCTCTATGGACATTAAATTGCACTGAGAAATATGTAATGTTTACGAGGAAACATACACTAGAATAAAAATGTTAGTTAAATTATCATATAGGTGTTATAGCAATTCATACCATATAACCCCCTCATCCACCAAATATTGAAGTCAATGTAATTGATACAAGAAATAGAATTTGAATTGTGTACTATTCCAATTTTATACGACCAATTAAAAATAATTCTAAAAAAAATAAGTAATAATGTGTTTAATAAACATTTTACAATTATTATTAATACGTCTACAAAATATATAATCATTTTATATATTTGGTCCAATTTTGATTTTATATTTATATGGGTTTCGATTACATTATATTTAACACAAAAAATGAAATTAAAAAAAA
>JBBPBP010000003.1:14248917-14262269 GCA_037974735.1 Cicer chorassanicum
TTATCATTTTCACCGTTAGTAATCTCAATCAAAAAAATTAGCCACCTTTTTCCCTAATTATATGATGTTGTTTGATTTTTACTGCAAAACAATAAAAAAATTTAAAACTCAATTTTATCTCATAACACACAGATTTATCATTTGAGTCGATCAATTGAGAATCCAAAGTCAAACATCAAAGAAAGGTTTTTCTTTTTTGTTTCAAAAAATTATAACATAGAAAAAAAAAATTGGTCAAAAAGAAAGAAGATTTTTCGAATAAAAAATAAAAAAAGGAAAACAAAAGGAGGGATTATGAAAAAAATAAAGGAGAGCATAGAAAAAAACAACTATCCAACTCTATCCTCAAAACCTACTATTTTAAAATTAACAAAAATAAAGAAAACAGTAAAAAAAAAATATAGAAACAAAGAGTATCATTTTTTATCATCACTTTAGTTACCCATTAGACCGGATCGCTGACTACCATTAATTGTGCACCGTCGCCTCTTTCTTCGATGCCTATTACCGATCCACACGTTTGTTCTCTTTCTCTGTATGTTGCGCTCCCCATTTTTTGTGTTGAAGTTTCTAATCTCAAATCCATTTTGTTTGCTGAAGTTTCTAATCTCAAAATGATACATTTAGAATTAAAAATGAGACTTTAATTATTGTTATGTTGATTTATTAGAAGTTGAACTGCCCTAGACATCCTAGAGTAAGTCAAAGGACTCACCCCGGTTTTTTGGTGTACTAGTTCACCTTATTTTTGCATTTATATTGTCATTAAATTATTAAATCTTACACAAAAAATTCTTTTAAAAAATTAAAGTTTGCTTCAAGTTATTATGACATAAATTGTGATAACTTGATAGTTCTAAAACTCGTTTTTATTTTTAATTAATTAATCATAAAAAAAATTATTTTAAAGTGGTAGATCTTTTTAATCTTTGAGTTTTAAAACACAAGTTGTACAACTTAATAGTTTTAAAACTCGCATTTTAGAATAATTATTCAAATCAAACAAACCTATTTTCTTTCGACAAATTATTATTATTTTTTTATCAACAACAAAACACACTTTCTTTAAAAACAATCAACACATCTGCATTATCTACCCAATAACTACGAAGATTCGATTTTTCTATCGCACCAAGAGATACGTAGGAGCAATATCACGTTCTTGTCTAGCACGCTAACAAATTTTTTTTCTCTCTTTATTTTTAGCCAACTTTTATTTCAAAATTATGTTTATAAAAACACAATTTATATATGTTTAATAAGAAGAAGAAATCAATTAAAAAAAAAGGAGTTCATAAAATGTTTTTAGCCAAATTTTATTTCAAAATTATGTTCAAAAAATTTTGTGAGCTTAGTAAGGCATATAGGTCCACTTTTTTAAAATTATGTTTTTTTTCTTTCAAAATATTCCGATAAAAAATTTTGATTTTTTTTTTATAAAAAAAGATTTACAATTTTTTTTCTCAATATTTTTTTGATTTGGGAAAAAAAATTGATTTTTTGATTTTGATCACAATTTATCGAGAAAAAATAATTTAAAAATTTTTCCAATAGAGAAAAATAAATTTTAGAAATTTTTCAAGAAAAAAAATCTCACTTAACAAAACATTAGGTCTGTGAACCCCTCACTTAAGCCCACAAAAAATAATGAAGTAATGAGCTGATGCTTTAAAAAATTTATTTCAACAGGAGGCCTAATATTAGCGGCTTAGTAGGAGATTTTTGAAAGGGGGCTTTGGACTTTGGGGCTTTGGACTTTGGGGCTTTGTTGACAACTCTAGTGCTAATAGCTTCCCTACGCACAATCGACTCCCGAACTTAAAATTTGGTTTCAAAGACTTTTTTTTTCATTTATTTATTTTTTGTTTTTAAGGGTATGTTAATATTTTCCCTATTTTAAAATAAACTTTGGTGGCGACTCTATTGAATCCGACAAACACTCGAAATTTTAGGACGCGATAAATTGTGACCATTTTTTTAATTTTCACTTTTAAAAATATTTCTCAAAGATAAGACTTAAAAATATATGATTAGTATAATAAATCTACTCGTGCTTGAGGAAGTTTACTACATAATTTAATCTCAGTGAACTAGTGAAATATTAAAGAGATAATGATAATAAGATCACACACTAGAAATATCATGGTTCACCCAATGTTGGTTAATCCAATCCTCATAACATGTGATATTTTCACTAGTAAGTTGAGCAAACTCTCAACTTAATCTTCTTCTTTTAATCACACTTGACTATACACTTGTATTTTCTTAGCCTTAACAGACTTACACAAAACACTCAAGTTCTTTCTCAAATAGACAAACTTGATGATGTTTACAACAAAATGATAATGATGAATGTTTGGATCTGATTACAACTCTATTAATATAGGTTGAACTAAGAACACACCTAAATGTTTGATCCTAAAATCTATGATAAAGAACAATAGTGTGTTTCTTGATAATTAAAAAGAACTTTAATAGCTTTTCAGTTAAGAAAGTGAATATGACTGATTATAGACTTGAGAATGCTTCTTGTTATTGTGAAAGACAATTATAACCGTTGGAAACATGTCCCAAAGGTGTTAGAGAATAAGTTATTTGAACATCCTCTACATTATGGGAAAATGTCCTATTCAATTTGGGAAATCATCATCTTCTTTGAGGATGTTAATGATCATCCTTTACGTGTATGAAGTCGTCCTCATCAATAATGGTAAACACCATCTTCAATTTGGGAAATCATCCTCTTATTTGAGGATGTTAATGACCATCCTCTGTATGTATGAAGACGTCCCCATCTGTTTGAAGACATCATCTCTTAAAGTTGATAAAGGAGTTTGACCATTCTCTTGACAACTTGTGACAACTTGCATTGAGCTGTAAAGTGAGATGAATTAGTTACAATGAGTTGTCCAACAAACTTGTAGTGCATAATATCCTCTTTTCATTGTTCTTATGTCTGAATGTTCTCAACGTCGAATTTTATTCATGAACATGCATGAGTAAAGTGTGAATTTGTCTTTGCACACCTGAGTAGTGTCAGTTTGTCTCTTTCATAATATTATTTGTTCTTGTGATATATGAGATAATTATTTTGTAATATGTCCCACATTTTTTTTGTTTGAATAATAAAGACAATATTCATTTTTCCATTTCTATCAAACTGAATATCCTCTTCTCTTCATTTAATAAAACTGATGATTAACATTTTCAGTTTTGAGAATGATTAACGTGCTTGTATTTGGGTATATTTAAAAAACTTGTATAAGCTTCATTTAAACCTTTCTTATAATTAATACCCTCAAGATCACATATTAGATCACTTAATAAAATCAGAATTAATTAGATATTTGTTTAATTAAAATTGGTTATCATTAAAATATCTTATTAAGGGATTTTACCTCAACAAACATTTCCAATGCCATTTCAAGAGTAGAGAGGCATTAAATGTTTCAACATTTCTTATCCCAAAACCTCCAAACTCCTTTGGTAAACACATTTATTCCGCCCAACCCTATTTACCTTTCTATTATCTTGCATAAAACTCCCTAAAAATTGTGAAAAGAGAAAGAAAAAAACCATACATTTCATATTTCCATCAATTTTGATGTACATTTTTCATTTTTAATACTAAAGATAACCTTGAAAGTTTAATTCCAAAGGAAAAAATGTCTAGGCTTTAGAGAAAATTATTTTATTTCTCAATGAATTAGAAACATAGTAAAAATGAGTATTTATGCAAATCTAATCTGCTACAATATTAATGACAAAATTAGAAATCAAATCTTCCTTAAACGAGGAGAGAAATAGAAGGAAACAAAATAAAAACTTCGTAATTAAATCTGATATGATTAAGATTTTATTCCTTGAAACTAGTCCTAATTAATTTGGATAAATTTAAATACCAAACTCGATAACCACTTTCAAGTTGGTGCATAAATGTCTAATATGCCTAACTTAGCTTGTTGACAAAAAGTTCATACTTTGGTTGAGCGAGTCCCTTAGTAAGGATATCGACCACTTGTTATGTAGTTGGAACAAATGGCATACAAATAACTCCACCGTCAATCTTCTTTTTAAGTGTCGATCAATTTCTACTTGTTTTGTACGGTCATGTTGAACTAGGTTATAAGCTATGCTTATGACAGCTTTATTGTCACAATACAATTGGAATGGAAGGTTTACTTGAATCCCCAACTTTTTAAGAAGTCTTTGTAGCCATAACATTTCACATATACCGTGAGTCACGACTCTATATTCAACTTTAGTGTTGCTCCTTGCCACAACATTTTGTTTCTTGTTGCACCATGTAACAAAGATGCAATAACCTGATGTAGATCTTCTATCTATGACAAATATTGCCCAATCAACATCAATATAAGCTTTTATGACTTTTTGATAGTCTTATTAAAGAATAGACTTTTGCTTGACATATTCTTCAAGTGCCTCAAGAAGTTCCTCATATGGTGAATGCATGAATTGGCTTGCTAAGCTCACTGCAAAATCAATGTCTGGTCTAGTATGGGGAAAATAAATTAACTTCTCAACTAATCTTTGGTACTTGGATGTGTGACACCATAAACCCCAAATTTATTTTCTCATGGATGTGTGACACCATCCATGAGAAGTCATCAAGATACCAATCAAGTTCTGTTGTTAATAAATATGCGTTTTGGAAAACAAATTGAGCAAAAGCAAAATGCATATTAAAGTATAAACATGCAACAGTTTTGTTTTTGATGCACAAGATCAGCAAGAGCTGCAAGTGCAGAGCATACTTATGTTATGCAAAGATAAGTACATGTGTATGAATAAATAAATTTATTGCATAATAGTACTTACAATAGGTTTTTGAAAACGGAAATTAAAGATACAAGTTTTGATAAACTGAGACACTCAAGATTACAAGATTTCTAAGTATTACTCTCTTGTGTTTCTGAACTCTGCCTTATACTTGAAGAGGAGCTTTCCTTATATAGCCAAAGATCTGAGAAACAGATGGCTTGTTTAGTGGAGGAAATGATGATATTCCTTCTTCTTTTTGACTGAGCATGTTGATGGAAGACAAATGCCAATGGGATTCCTTTTGCTTTTTTGACTTTTTCATGCTGGTGGCAGACAAATGCCAAGCTTTTGTCTTCTGATGGAATTTCTACGAAACTTTCTTGGTTTTGTATGTATTTTTATATATTTATTTTTTTAAGTCCTTTTTTAATTCCAATTTTGCCTTTTGGGATTTTTTCACGTTTTTTTTATTATTATTTTTTTTTTATTGGGTTAGGCCCGATTTGATCAAATTTGGATTGTCCCAAATTTATTTTGCATGGGCGAAGATACCAAAACATTCATCTTCGTTTTCGTCTTCAAAGTTCAAGGATGCATCTGAAGAAGTACCGGAGGAAAATTTTGAGGAATCGGTCTTGCTTTTTAGTAGCTGAGCCATTATCTCAAAATATTCTTCTTCTGTTTTTGCACCTGCCAACTGTGTCTGGGCAAATGACTTTCGAGCCACGAATTGAATTTGTATTGGTTGTGGTTTCATTAGCCCTTGGTTTTGAAGCCAAGTTGTGATGGCTGGTATTTTAATGCTCTGTGGAATGCAGAATTTTGTCCACCATCTTACTTTGAATTTTCGAGTGAGGATTGTTTGGGCGTCTTTTTGGTCATTTTCAAAGTACCACGCTAATACCCATGGTAAAAAGAATTTTGTAGAGAATAGCATTAGAGGGTGAAAAATGCGTTCTCTGTCTGATGGTTTATATTGTGTTTTGAAAAGTTGGAAGCTATTTTGGACTTCCGGATTTAGTATTTCAGGGATGGATTCATAAAATTTCCACCAATTGGCAAACCATTGAGGGATTTTTGATGCATCCATGGTGAGGTTGAAGAAAAAGAGCCAAGTATGACCGAATTTTTTATTTTGAATGAGGAAAGCATTATACCAGGCCTGTTGGTAGTCCTAGTAGTTGAAAGTTCTACAATGGTTAAATGTTGTTTTGAAGTCAATTGGGAATTGTTTTGCAGTATAGTGGTTTGGTCCTCATTTTGATGGTGGGATAATTTTATGAATTTTCGCAGTGGAGTAATCCACTTGGCCTTCTTTTGGGTTGTCTTGAATTGTTACTGAACCCGTCAATTCAAGAATAGCTTTGTAATAAGGTTGTGGTTTTGAAAAATCCCAAGGTTTAGAAAACCAACCATCTGGGAAAATTTTGAAATGATCAATTGAGGATTTTTATTGTAATAGTGATCCTCTATTGTCCAGATATTTTGGGATTCTTTTTTGATGAAATACTTAGATTTTGGTTTAAAAATCATCAAAGTTTGAGACTCATCAGGTTTCAAAGAAATTTTTGAAAATTCCTCTTGAGGAAGTTTTGAAATTATTTTACACGACGATCCCTCCTATGAAGGTTTTGAAATAATTGTTAGTGTAGGGTTTTTTGAAGATTCTCCCCTTTCAATTTTTTGTGAAAATGGAAGTTCCATTGAGAGACTTTCAATCTCTATTTGGAGTTCCCAGAGCCTTGCAGCCTTTTGAAAGTTAATGTCATCTGACATTAATCCTCTAATTGATGCAAAATTTTGGGGTGCCACAAGTTGTTGGCTTGTAAGCCATTTTTGAATTTGTTGAGTTTCTTCTTCTACTTCTACTGCCTTTGCCCATGACTTGATGGGTTTCGCAGAAGAAATGGGTTTTGGGTTTTCTTGTGGTTGGTCCTTCTGGACCTCAATTCTTTTGGTTTTCCTAGGAATCTCTCAAGTCCTGTTTTGGAGAAATTCTCTGGTTAGAAAATCTGGAACTGAGTTTCTGTCTCCTCTTATAAATTCAATATCAAAATCAAAAATACTAAGGATAGCTTGCCATCTGGCAAAAATTTGTTTTGATGCAATGTTTTGAACATCTTTTTGTAAAACTTCTTTTGCTGATTTGCAGTCAATACGAAGTAAAAAAATTTGATTGAGTAAATCACTTTGGAATTTTGTGATGCACATGAGAATTGAAAGAATTTCCTTTTTAATAGTAGAATAATTCTTTTGACAATCATTCCAATGCGCAAAAGTAAATTGAACAATGCATTCCTTGTTTGTTAGTTTTTGTTTAAGAATTCCCCCATAACCTAAATTAGATGCATCAGTTTCAACAATTTTTTGGGCTGAAGGATCTGCTAGATATAAACAAGGTATTTCTTTAACCTGTTTTTTTGATTATTTGGACGGTTCTAGTATGTTCCTCTTACTAAGAGACAGGGTTTTTCTTTAACCTATCACGGAGAAGTTTTGCTATTCTATTGATGTTTGGACAAAAATCTAGGACATAATTTAAACTTCCTAGAAACCTTTGTAATTGGGTTTTGTCAAGAATTTTGTCTGGAAATTTTTCTGCGAATAATAAGGACCTTTCTATAGGGGTTATGGTGCCATGCGAAATGTAATGTCCTAAAAAACGGATTTTTGTTTGGAAAAGGGAAAGTTTTGATTTGGAAACGACTAGACCATTTTTCTTAACAATCATAAAGAAAGTTTTTAGGTGTTTAAAATGTTCGTCAATTCTTTCTGAAAAAATTAACACATCATCAATATAAACGATGCAAAATTTTGAGAATGGATTAAAAATGTCATTCATAATTCTTTGGAATTCTGAAGGAGCATTTTTCAATCCAAAGGGCATTACCGTCCATTCATATTGTCCAAATGGAACAGTAAATGTAGTTTTGTATCTATCTTTTGGATCTATTTGTATTTGCCAAAATCCTGATTTCATGTCAAATTTTTAAAATACAAATGAAGAATGTAGTTTTTGCAAAAGATCTCTTTTGTTTGGGATAGGATAACAAATCCATTTTAGGGCTGTGTTCAAAGGTTTATAATTTATTACTAGCCTAGGTGTTCCTCTTTCTATTTTTGAATTTTTGTTAACATAGAAAGCTGCACTACTCCAGGGACATCTAGATTTAGTAATTAGACGTTTTTGTTCTAAATCCTGGATCTTTTTTTTGCAATGTTGTTCTAGCTCATAATTCATTTGGATAAGCCTGGCTTTAGTTGGGATTTGCTTGTCTGAAAAATCGTTTTCATATGGTAAATCTACCATGTGTTGTTTTCTATCCCAAAAAGCATTTGGCATATCTGAACAAATTTCAGTTTGAACTTTCTTTTGTAATTCAGAATTTTTTTGTTTTATAAAATCCTTTTGTAATTGTTGTTCAATTCTGAGGAAGGAAACATCTTGTTTTAGAAAACATAGATGTTTTTCTTTTCCTTGAATTAAACAATTCAATTTATTTTTATAAATAGAACAAGCTTTTAAAAGATTTAAGTTATTTGTTCTAGGTTTCTCAATAAAAGGGAAAACGATTTTAGCATCTTTTGTTTTGCAAGAAATACTATCATAATTGACAGAATATGGAGTTATCATGTTAATGAAAGGAGTCCTTAAAATGATAGAATAAGATATATTTTCTAGTAAAACAAAGGGAGTTTTGATAGAAACGTTACCATTTTTAATGGAGGCTTTAGTTTTATTTGTTATAGTCATTTTGGAGTTGTTTGCGGCAACAAGTTTTTCATTAGTTTTTTTGGAGAAATCTAACTGGAACAATGCTATTTTTTAAGCAGTTTAGATCTGCTCCTGTATCAAAAAGTGCAATTGTTTCAAATTTGAAATCTTTGGAAAAGACTAAATTGATTTTGATTAAATATTTTCTCGTGGTTCTCGATCTCAAAATACATAAGAAATCTTCTTTGATTTCTTTTAAGCTATCGATTTTGTTTTCTGGGGGCAAGGGTAAAGAGTAGTCTTCATTGTCTTCTGCCTCTTCATCTCGTTCTGGGTCAAAAGCGATTTGATTTTGAATTTGGGAAAGAAGGGTTTGGAGAATATTTGAATCTAAGTCTTGTTTTTGCTTAAGAGTTTTTAGCTTCTGTTTAAAAAGTTTTATCTCTTCTTGAAGAGATTGGATGGTAACCAGGTTTTGGAACTTTCTTTTTGCACCTAAGATATTGGTCAGATCATAGGTGGTCTTAGGAAGTAACTTCGAAGAAGAGGTGGAAGGTCGATTTTGCTTTGACTCAAAAGTATTTAGGAGTTTTCCTATTATATCCTTTTGTAAGTTTGTGTCCTCAACTTGCTTTATAATTTCAAGAATTAATTCATGATCTTTTGTTAGGACATTGACTTACTTAGAACTATGCTCTGTTTCACTAGGAGACTCGGAAGTTCCTAAATCATCAAATTGTAAAGGCTTTTCATCTTCAGAAGATCCTAATTCAGATTATGAGAATCTTTCTTCTTTTGAAGTTTCTAAAAGAATTGCTTCAATCTTTTGCAATAATTGCTCATCAATTTGCAATTCATAAAGCTTTTTGGTTCTGTTGCAATACCTTGAAATGTGTCCTGTTTGACCACACTTATAACAAGTTATTTGCTTTGAAGTTTGGGGTTTTAGTTTCCTATGAAAGGGTTTTTTCTTGTGAAAATTTGGTTTCCTTTGATTGTAGGAATTTTGAGGTTTGGAAGATTTATAAAAATCTTGTTTTCTTGGTTTGGAGAAAGGTTTTCGGTGAGGTTTTCTAAAGGTTTTGGAACAAGAACCTCCACAGTCTTTAGGAGTATTGGTTGTTGGTATTTCAAATTGTTTGCAGAAAGATCCTAGTTCTTGCCTAGTTCTTTTCATTTCCCATTTCAGATGTTTTTGAAGTTTCAAATCTTGACAGATTCTCAATCCTTCCTTTTGGGTAAAGCTAACTAATTCTCCATAGGTTAAATGGTTGTATGGAATTTGGTTTACTCCAAAGATTTCCTTAATTTTGTTTCTAACCTTTTCTCCTAAAAGGGTTGGGAGTCCTGCAAGTAATTTTTCTTTCTAGAAAGGTTGATTAGAGTCTTCCCTAAGCACGACTCTGGTTAGGAAAGTGTTTTTGTAATACTGGAAATCAGATAATTTTTTGCATCTAAGGTTTGAAAAAAGTTCTGCATTTTTGTCTTTTAAGTGAGAAGGATCACCTATGAAGTGCAAGCTAATTGTGTGAATTAGCGTTGCAACTGCATCCGGTATAGGGTTTCCTATTTCGTCGAGGATGGGAAATCCTTCCTCTGTGGTTTGAATAACACTTAAAATTTCTAAGTGTTGAGAATGTGTGAGATGGTAATCCCACCAACCTTTAAGCTGACCAGAGAATCCTGCTATTAGGAGTTCAACTATGGCTTTGTTAGGTGTATTTGCTTGGGTTCTGTAAGCATTAGATGCCATAGTCATTTGTTGGAGAAGACTTAGGATATTGTATTCAGACATATTATCTATGTTCCATTCATAGACAATACTAGCATTGAATTTAGATTGAGAAAGGACGTTTGGTCTATTCTCAATTCCTAGGTCTGGTGCTATAACCATGGCTAAAGGTTGACCCTTTTGCCATTGGAGTCTGCATATGTTTTGTTTTTCATGTTCAACTTCAGAGGCTTGGTCTAAAGTTGTTATAGTTTTCTCTAGAGAGTCTTTAACAACTATAGGCGAGGATGTAGAAGATTGTTCTACCCTACTTAGTTGGTCTCTTAAGGCTTGGGTAAATTCAGATTTACCAACTTTGAACAATTTTTGGCTGGTTTTTGGAAATTTGAAAAGGTTTAAAGACTGGGTTCTTAAGTTTCAACCTAGTTGTCTCATCAGGAAAGACAACGTTGGTTTGATGGTTTTCTTCCATCTTGGTTAATTGCTTAGCAATCGTGCTAAGATGGGCATTTGTGAAATTGTTTTGTATAATGATACTCTTTATATCTTTATCAGAATTTTCACCTGGGATTTTGTAAGGTGCAGCTTCAACAACTTGATCAAAATGGGCTATTTTGATCTGTCTTAAAGGTGGATGATCGAATAGTATTTTCTTACCATTAGACATTTCCCATTCTGGAATCTTATTTCTAGTTGTTATGAGATTTACAGAATTTTGGTTCTGATTAAAAGGGTACGAAATTTGATTTTGAGTCGCATAAATTTCAAACCAATCAAAAAATAGAATCTGAGTTTTATTTTGAAAAATGAACTCTTAAAATTCATTTTGAATTTCCTTTCTTTGTTTTAAAAAGTTTTCGAAGAACCAAGTTCTTTTTTCTGTATTTTTTGAAGAATAGAAATCTTTATGAAGCATAGTTTTATCAACTTCAAATTCTTTTTCTAAAACATTTAATTCATTAATAACATTTTCAGTTATTGCAGAAAAAGATGGTGAAGTTGGTGGAGAAATGTTTTGTTGCTCCTCATAAGTATTAGGAGGTGCCGTATAGATTTGATGAGGTACATTTGTGGAATAATCTACGTTTTGAAAAGAAGCACTTGGTATACTAGAACACGAAAAACTTGGTTTTGTGAAGCTTTCAATTTTATCAGGTAATTGTATAACTGAAGGGAGCCTGGAGGGGCCAGCATCAGAATATATGGCACTGGAGGTTCTGGAAAAACTAAGTTTTACCCTTCCGTCTTTATATTGTACTACTTCTCTCAAATTGTTGTTTGGTTTTGACTGTTTAGGAGACTGTGGTTTAACAGCTCCTTCCATAACCCATTCTTCAGGAAGATCTATATCTTTCCAAATGATGGTTTTTGGAATAACTGTATTTGCTTTTGTTAAATCAGTTTGTAAGAATAGAGTTTCACCCTTTTATTTTCAATATTCTTTGTAGCGGTAAAGGTTGAAAACATTGCTTTGTAATGGACTCTGTAAATAATAGCTACAGGAATAGATCTTGATAACATATTGTAATTTTGAGTTTTGATTTGTAATATAAGGGATTTTAAGATATTTGGGTCTTTCAAGGATAAAGAAAAATTTGGATAAAATTCAAACCAAATTGGTCCTTGACACAAACTAGATTCAATTGTACTTATTATTGAATCTTGAAAGTTTAAGAACCTTGCATCTCGTAAGACACAAAGGATTGAAGTGTTTAATCCTTCCCTAGTTAGGGGTTTGATTCCTACTTGGATAAGACCTATATGTATGAAATTATAGTTCCTGTTACGGTGTTTCCGCAGTGTTTTTGGAGAAAGAAGATATATGGTTTCAAAAGGGTTTGATAAAGGAACATCTCTTTCTTCAGTTTTGATTACGAAGTCAGTTTTGAGTAAGTTTTTGAAAATTTTAGTTTCATAAACCTGGTCCTTTTTTATTTTTGGAATTTGCCAATTGTTAATTGATTTTTGAAAATCTTCAATAGTAATTTCTTCATTATTGATAGGTTCCTTTTGTCCTGAGAGGTTTTTGGTAGAAGGAGTGGAAAAAGAAGAAGTTCTACAAAAGAAGTTATTCATATTTGAAATTTTTCGTTTTAATTAGAAAAAAACTTTCAAATGATTCACTGCCCTAAAACGCCTGTTCGTCGGCTTAAGCACGGGACTTACTACCCAGAAACTATTATCTTTCTAATTAAAATTACAAATTTTAAATACTTATAACTAATTTTATATAACTTATCCCCCCCCCCCAAGTCTGATACCAAGAACGCCCGAGGATCAAATCAAAGGGTAAAAGATCTTACAAAATGCATAAAAAGAAAACAAGATCCAAAGGTGGTTATGTTGAATCATCCATGAGAAGTCATCAAGATACTGGTATCAGAGCTGTAAAATCTCAATATTTGGTTTACACCACTCAAAATGCACAGTCCAATCTTATCAATCACAGAATATGAAATCAAATAGGTGGTGCATACAAGTAATATCACAATTTCAATCAGCATAAGGTTTCATAAAATTAAACAACATGCAATCCTGATATAAATAAATTCACGGCAATTCTATAAGTTGCTAAATTATATTTTAGTCATCACCGTTACCATTCATATATTATTAATTAATTATTATTACTCAATAGAGCTCGAGCATACGTAGTAAACTCCAAATGAATATCTAGGAATTACGGTATTCCCATTCAACACACGTTATTTTATTCATAAAATCGAACTTGTTCTCACCCCTTACCTTGGTTGAAGATTTTTCCCAACAAATTCGATCCGCTGATTTAATGTGTCGTGTCTTCGCTAACCACCGTCTCTAATAGCTCGTGAAATAAGATAAATCAACGCAATAATCAAATACAAGTTAATTACTTGCTCCAACATATACATAAATTATTTATTATAAATAAATAAATAAATCTTTTGCTATTTGTAATATAACCAAAAAATATATTTAATATCGTTAAAACATACATATTACTATGATCGGATTTTATTTAAAGCTAAACAAGATAAAGAGAGCTTACTATAATGTGCATATATGTATAGCTAAATAGGATAAAAAGGAACTAAGTATAATATGTATATATATGTACACATAGTTTTGATTTTTAATAGGTAT
>JBBPBP010000003.1:14262481-14295908 GCA_037974735.1 Cicer chorassanicum
ATATATATATATCACATTAACACAAGTAATAATATTTAGTTACAGTTTATTACTGACCACACTTCATTTTATATTATAATTAAAACAAACCAAATCCTTTAGATGTGAAGCTAAATTATCCTCTATGCTATAAAACAAGATTTAAGTTGCAGTGCATTTCAAGATATATAAATAGGGTAGATATTGTTTACCTTAAAATAGGAGAGGGGATACACTAAAGACTGTGAGGGAATGATGTATGTTGTTTTATTTTGTTCTTGCAGACAATTATTCACACGTTAATTAGCATAAATTATGGTTCCGTTATTCAACACTAATTGCTTACTTATAAGACATTTCAATTTAATCATTACAAATTTCATGTTATTAACAATTGAAATAACAATAAGTATTGTTATATTGATTAAAATAATGAAATAATGATTAAATTCAATAGAGGTTTTACACATAAAAAGTGGTGAGTTTGTAGTAAGAAAATAGGAAATAAAAGTTATATGATCAAAGGCTAACATGAAAGGTGATAGTCCCCATCATTTTCAATCATTTTTTTTTTATTATAACAAAATATTACATTGTTAAAGTACAAAAACTTCATAGTACCATATCAATGTTGCAGCCGTCATTGTCTTTTCGAAATTCATTCTCAATGTTAACATATGAATCTAACAAATTGGTTTGTGATTCCCTCCGAACATGACATGACTTCCGGTTGTTAATAATTGTTCCACATAAACCACACTTTGGTTTTTTCTTATTGTTTTTGTGATGCGATTAATAGATGAAACACCAACCCCTTTTCTCCTAACTCATGGTGGATTACCTATTGTTCCTTCAGTTTTTATTTCAAATCTTGGTGATGTAATATCCATACTCCTACCCACAACTTCTAACACATGAGTATGTTTCTCTGCCATTTCAATAGAGCTACACAAAAAATCAGGTTTACCACACTCAAGTGCCGCATTAACCATCCACTTACAACGCTCTACAAATGTAACATAAGTCGTTATAAATATCGGATCACGTTGACATGAATTATTCGCATTTACTAAATCCTTAGCACCTTTTTTCCACCTTTGCATGACAATACATTCAAACATCTCGACAATATTTAGATATATCAAAACACTTATCAAATGTTCATAACAAATACCCAATGTCACAAATCTCTTATATGAACATCCAAAATGTAATTTATCTTGGTAACTCATTCCATGTCTTCTCTAGGGTACTTGAAAAAAATATAACAAAATTTGGATCAATTTGGTGTTACACTTTCCACCTTGCACATACAGGTCTTTTCCAAAATAGTTCTGAAAAGCTTAAATATTTTCTTTGTAAACAAGTTTGACGCCGACCTTTCTAAAAACTTGTGTTGAGTTTGCAAAACAATTTCCCCATAAGATGATGCATAATCAGCCTCAATTTCTCTAAATCTCATGTAATTCAACCACTTGAAGATTTGTTGTACAAAATCAAGCAAATTCAATAGAATAGAAACATATTTTGCAAATTTTGAATGCAAACCTTCACACATCGAAGTTGTCATAAAGCCAGCAAAAAACTTACCTCTAATGTGAGTAGTATCCCACATACTTCTCCTTTGATACATATCCAAAATCTAAATATTTTCTTCCAACCCAAATTCGCTAACAAGCGCTTCCATTTACTCTCAAACACATTAACATCAAAATCACCTAACATACAATGATTAAACCTTGATACAAATTTATGATTTTTAATGTTACTAGTTGCATTTCTAATCAAATGCCACGTACACAGACAGTGATGAGCATTTGGAAACACCCTTCTAATTGCATTACTCATTTCAAAGTCTCCATCAATTATAACAGAAATCGGATGCTTACCTCCAATTGCTTCCAACAAATTTTCCAACAACCATACATAACTCTCTTATATTTCGTCACCAACAATTGCATTTGCAAATACAATGCTTTGATTGTGATGGTTTACACCATAGAATATGACAAATTAAGTATTATATCTAATTTTCCTATATGTTGCATCAAATTCCAAAACATCACCAAACAACAAGTAGTTCATGCGACCTACACCGTCACACTAGAACAAATGTTGAAGTATTCCATCGTAATTAACAATGTACCTCCAATACATCATATCGTTCCTTGATGTCATACCTTTATGGAACTCAAGTGCACCATCAACATCAGAATGATTGTTTCTTTTTTCCTTGAATTGTTCATAATACACGTCTTTTCTTAAATAACCCAAATTTTCATAACCACCATTTTGTGAAGCAAAATAACCATATACATGTGAGGTTGAGATGCCAGATTTTCTCATGGTCTTCAATTGGTATTTGTCATATTCAGTCATCTTTCTATAGGCTAGAAGCATACCTTTATATTTGTCATTTAGAAATGAATGATTATGTACATCATCAAACAATTTAATGTACCAAAGTCCATTGTTAAACTCAACATGTACTTGTATTCTAGCCTCACAACCGCACCTACTAATTGATTTATGTTCTCGTTTTCTACTGATAGATTTGTTGAACTATTTCATCATTACAATTGCTAACAACTTTACTCTTTCTAGTAGCAAATCCATTTAAACAACCGTACCAGTTATAAAACATAAACACAATCTCACGATCCGAAAAATGGTACCTCATTATTGAAAATGGTATGCTTCATAATTTCATCACGATCTATATCCCCAATTAAACACCCTTACAAATATTTTCAAAAAAAATTAATGAAACATAACGACAATGAAGTAATAGATCTATACATAAAATCTAACAATTATGTTATATAAGTCCAACCTATAACTATCCACAACAGAAAAATTACCTTTGATTTTACGCAGGGGAAGACGAAAATCAGATTTGGCACCACAAAATTACTCAAATGCAATCACAATCAACACAAAAACAAGGGTCGAATCAAATCTGAAAACTCAAATCGAACTAGGAATTATGCTCTTCAGCAAATCATATTTTCCATGTTCTTAAATTTTTTTGTTCTTGGAGTTATATTTATAATTGTTGTATGTATATTAACTTATTATAAATTTTTTGTCTGAATATAGCTATATGAGTATAATTATAAATTTTTATTTTATTCTTCATTTAATTTTATGTTAACAAAATTATTGATTGCGACTGGCAACTGGGGATAAAAATAGCATTTGCTCATGGTGGACAACTATTTTACCTACTCAGGCTACACGCCACCGAAGTTGTGTGCTTATAATTCAAAAAGAACTCACGTTACACATGAGAGTGAAACACCAAAATACAAAGTAAAAAAAAATGCATAATTATCAAAAAAAAAGTATTTCCACTTAATAATAGTAAATATATAATAATTATTTAACAATATATTAACATAACTCATAATTAGAAAAATACTTGCAATCTATTATTATGAAACGATAACATACATGAATTACAAATAAATTGAAACAAGTGAATGATAAAAAAGGAACTTATAGAAGGAGTTGGAACCAAACTTTTAACATACCTTTTGAAATGAAACCAATTCATTTCATTTGTAATTCTAATTCACTCTAATTAATTATCTCTCAAATTATAGACAATTGTCTGTTCTTCTATATTGCTTGCTAGTAGGACTGTTCATGGTTTATTTCAGTCAAAAATTGAATCAAACTAAACTGAATCTTGCCAATAGTTAATAAAAATCCAACCAAACTAAATTTATTTCCCTCAAACTAATTCTTAATTTAAATATTTATAAAACTAATTCTTAATTTAAATATTTATAAAACTGCCATTAATAAAAATTGTCACAATTTGGTATGTCTTTTGCTTCTCAAACCAAACCTGAAAATAAAGAAGAAAAACGCCAAAAAAGAGTTTCTATTTTTTCAAAATGACCATTTACAAAAGTGTCAATCAAATAAACTTTATCCGATTATAATTTTAAAACGGGAATCAAATAAGCTCTAAGTTTTTTTTCTACTTTCTTTATGGCCTTGAGAAAGATTAACTAAAAAAATGTCCTATCATCATACATTATTTTTCAATTTTAACTAATTTATTATCCTCTCATATCGAAGACTATATAACACTTTAGTTTCGTAAGATTTGTTTAAAATGCTAGGAAGAGACCAACCAAATAAAGATCATTGGAGAGAGACTGAAAGTCCTTTTGGAAGAATTATCTTCAAGTTATTATAATATGAAAATAAAACAAATTCATTCAATCAAGAGATCATCGAACACTTAAGAATAATCAATAGATAATAATATAATAACTCAAGTCATTATTGGAAAATACTTGCAATCTATTATTATGAAATGATAATACATGGATTACAAATAAATTCGAACAAGTAAATCATCAAAAAGGAAGATATTTTCACGAAATTGGAACCAAACTTAACATAACTTTTGGAAAGAAACCACTTCATTTTATTGGTAATTCTAGTTTGCTCTACTTTATTATCCCTAATATTATAGATAATTGCTTGTCAATATCAATGTATCACCATTCTCATATAGATATTTGCAGAATTGGTCCTACTATTTTAAAAGTCGACAGTTTTGGTCTCTCCCTATTATTATCAAATTACAGAATTGGTCATCCTACTTTAAAAGTCGACAATTTTGGTCCCTCTCTAAGATTTTTGAACTAAAAAAAATGACGATTTGACATATTTTAAATGTCGTAACATACAATTCTATGATATAGAACCATCTAGATACATTAATTATTTATATGGCTCTAATTAAACTATAAAAATGAAAAATATTCGAAGTTAAAAACTAAGTTTTTGCAGCATTTTATTCCAATATTATGAGTGTTAATCATTCTACATCATTGTATCATATGTCACATTATTTAAAACATCTTACGTCATCATTTTTTAGTTAAAAAATTAGAGGGAGATACCAAAACTGACGACTTTTAAAATAGAAAGAATAATTTCATAAATCAGTAAAAATAGAAGAACTAAAACTGCAATTAAACCATTAACTAATTATTACCTAAATTGGCATGGACTCTAGCAATCAGACATAATAGATCTTAGAGCAAGGTTGAAACTGAATATGATGAAAGTAACAAACTGAATCTGGTAAAATTATTTTCACAGAAAATGTAATGAAAGAACAACCATAGATATTATATGTTATTCATACCCAATTAAGTTTATGCAACTACAAATATATTCCTATTATACCCAAATGGTCACATGAAGAATCACATACTTTTGCATGTCCTTACACAAATATTTCTCCCTTACTTACGTCTAATGTCTTGAAATTGGGGTTGTGGTCCTATGATTCAAAAAGTATCCATATTACACATCACAGAAATATCAAAAAAGACAAAGGAAAAAATGAATGCATAATAGGGTTGTTCTATTAAAAATTAGAACTCTAATGCAATATCATCAGGCACAAAAATTAAATAATCCTTGCTTCCAATTCCAAAGCTAGTGTAGAAATACTAGAACTGGAATAAACAAACCAAACCAAGAAGATATAAAAAATATATTAACTTGCAAAAAGCATTTTTTATGCTTATTGTGTACCTAAATAATCTATTTCTGAACATGGTACTGTCATCAAATACTTAACAATAGCCGATAGATAATCATATAACAATATAATAGTCAAAGCAAAACACTCTCCAAGAACTTTATTCACAAATTACTACACATGTCACTTTTTCATAGAACGAGTAACAATATTACAAAATCTCAATTAAATGCCCATTAAATTAAATAATTTTTTTTTTAATATTTTGTCAAATTCTCTCACATTTTAAATATAGCCCAACAAATCAAATCAAATCACAATTGTCCAAAGAAAATCCTACACATTTAACACACACTAGCTACACTACAGAATAATTCATGCACATTCAATACAATTCCACTTATAAGGCAACATTCCTATGAATGCACAACGTTGTCTTCTTCTTCTTTATTATTTTACAGAATAATTCATGCACGTTCGATACAATTTCAATGTTTATTTATTTATTTTTGGACTGATTAATTACAATGTTTCTTAGAAGGTTGAATTTTAAAGGTTTTATATATGAGATTAGTTTTAAATCTCCGAGAGTGTAAAACTTATTTACCCCTGCATTCAATCATATAGCACCATAGTGCACTTTTTATGTTTTTCTAAAATATTTTCATAAAAACCTATATTGATTTAGTTGATTGGATGCAAGAATTAAACAAATTACATTGATGGTTTATACAAATAAACCTTTTATATATTATATACATAAACATGTTTTGAAACTTAATACTTAGGATTAATTCTAAATCTATGTGCTACACTTTTTTTTTTTTTATCAATATCTTCCATTTAATCATTCTGCATCATCAATTCAACAAACATACACTACTAGAAAAATTCATTTAAGCTGTCATATTTAGCGTCGGCCCCCGACTCCAACGCTAGTTAGTGTCGGTTTAGCGTCGGTCAAGCGCACACTAGTATGCCAAATATTTTTTATTTTATTTTATTAATAATTAGTGTCGGATTAGCCGACGCTAAATAAAATATGGCATAGCTAGTTCATTTTTTTATTTTAGTCACCATGTTAGCGTCGGATAAGCCGACGCTACATTGTCTGATTTGTAAAATTAAATTTTTTAATCTTATTTGAAAAATTAATATTATTTTTTCCAATAACCCACTCCACTTTGTATCCCTCATCACCTCATCACTTTTTCCCGTCACCCACTCTGAACCCTCTCGAACCCGTCACCCACTCCGTCTTCGCCGTCAATCTCACCCTCTCGCCACCTCACCGTAACTTTCACCCTCTCAACGCCGCATTACCGTTTCCCTCACCTTACACTCACTCTCACGGCCTTACCATCACTCTCATCTCTCAGCCTCACTCTCATTTTCGTCTTTCAGGCTCACTCTCACTGTCGTCCATTCTCAATGTAAGTGTAACCTTAACCATCTTTGTCGTTTGTGTTCACTTTTGGTTTAGGGTTTGATTTTGATACTAACATTTGATTTTCTTTTACTCATTGTCAGTTCTTTTTTTTTTTTTTGTACCACAGTTGCATGTTCAGTTTAATTCTTTTTTTTCTTCATCAATTTAGGTTTTCTTGCATTTCCTTTGTGTATTTGTTTGGAGATAACGTGAGATGGATGGATAAGAAACTAGGCGTGGAAAATGTGTTTGAATTTTACATAATCAATTCAGATTGTCAATTTTATTACTGTTTCTTCCTGATTGACAATTTCAATTGTGTGATGTGTATCTGCTGTTTATAGTGATTTTTTAATTCCCTAATGACTTTGACAAACCGAAGAATTGGAACTCTTCTTTAGTTAAAATTTCATTTCTAACAAATATTTAAAGAACTTCTGTAAATACAATTTCAGTAAGGAATGATTAGAGCATGAGAAAATAAGTATGTTATGTTGAATTTCCTTTTAGTTTGTTTCAAGTGCAATCTGATTTGCCAGGATATTTGTGATTGTGCATGTATTTATCTTCAAAATCATTCACATCTTTTTCATTACAAGTTATATATTGATAGCCTGTTAGGAAATGAGGCATTGTAATATCCTTTGAAGTCTTTTATTGCTCTTAAGTTACTTGGTGCTCTTAAGTTTTGATAATAACTCTTTGAATTAGCTGTCAAACAGATCTTGGTTACAAGTTAATTTTTTATTGAGTTAATTTTATACAAACTGCAACTGCCTCTATAAATGTTCTTTCATGTATTGAAAGCAGTTTTATTACCAGGTAGATCTTAGGTATATAGCAACAATAGTGCACAACTTCTTCCCCCTAAAAAAGTTGCTTGTTGTGACAATCTATTCTCTTAAATTAAAAACAACATTTGTCAAATTTAGTTTTGAATAGTTTCATGTTGCATTAGTATAAACATTGAACTTTTTAATTTTTATGTGTCATATTTGGAAAAGTACTAAACTTAAGAACATAACTAGTTCAAGTGACCAAATTGTCATTTTGAGAGATTGAAGTTTTGTTCTTTACATTTTCAACCGTAAAAAATGCTGATAGTAAGTAGTACACATTCTTTGAAGTGTATCTATGACGTCTGATCCCCATTACACATAGACTAAGTCCTTGTAGATGGCTCACCCATATACACCATTTCTTGATTGACAATTTCAATTGTGTGATGTGTATTTGATGTGTATTTGTAAGTTTAATATCTTAAACTCTCAGTCATGCAAAATGAAATGGAAAAGGACTAGTGCATGTAATGATATCTTCAGCCTTTTGCCCTTTATATTCAAACAATGGATAACAAAGGGCAAATGGCTGAATTTGTAATAGTTTTGTCCTTTATGATAAGAATTTTTTTTTATAATTTTAATATATATTAAAGTAGTTCAAGTCAAATTATTTAAGAGAATGAATTCTCTTTCTTTTGGAATTCTCTCAATTAATTTCAACGTCTCAACCATCAAACTCAATCTTATTTTTTTCTTCATAATTATATATATATATATATATATATATATATATATATATATATATATATATATATATATATTTGATGGTTGAGATGATGCAATTGAGACAAATCGAGAGAATTCATTGCCTATTATTTGGACTCTTTGAAGCTTGTGATGGAAGAGGTTCAACATCTGTTTGCTTATGCAGCTCTCCTACAAAATATATATAGTGCACTTCACAAAAGTTTAAGTTTTATTCCACTATTAGTACTTTTAAAAAAAATAGTCTCAATGTCACCATAGTTGCTATATAAACAACATGGATTTTATATAGATATGCTAATAATATTTTTTTTCTTTTTTTTACTTTCCAGCATTGCTAAAGTGACATTGATTTGCTTTTTATTTATATTGTAGTTGGAGGCGCCTCTTGCAAGACGCGAGACTAAAGTTGGAAAACAATGTGATTTCTCCTTAGATTTATGTTTAAAACACTATTTTATTCATCTTGTTTGTTGTTGATTTTTGGTGTTTAAAATTTGCAGCCAGTTTGCAAGTTGCATTTGGCCCCAAAGGTTCATCATCATCTTCCCTTAAAATATTTTGGTATGATTCTATTTTGGGATGAATTATAAGGGTTGTTGGGCTGGGCATATGTTTCATATGTAATTTTGGGGCTTAGACCCATACAAATTCATATAGTACATTCTGTTTTTTAAGGGGAAAAAAAAATATCTAACTTGTGTATCATAAACTCATATAGTGTTTGTTTGATTGGCTTAATTGAACTTAAATATAAGTGATATTGTTTAGGAAAATTTATAAAAAAATATGTTCATAAACTGTTTTTAATTAATTTTGATAACCTATCCATGATAATTTTTGAAAGTAGTATATAGTTTAACTCTTATTTTATTTTGTGTTATAAAAATAGTTTACACATACATATTTATGTTATAAGTGTTCATGTTATATGATAATCATGATTAAATGATCTTGATTGGTTATATAGTGAGAACCATTCCGGTAATCTGGTTGTATGCATATGTTCGTTACTCATTGTGCTATTGGCATTTGTTAAAAACATATTTTATTTTGGGTTGCTCAATTATTGTCGGTCATTTTTTGGTAAAGTTTATGAAATTAAAATCTCACATTTGGTAGTGTTTGCTTATTTTATATTAATGATTAATTGCATGCTTGGAAGAACATTTTGATAATTAACACATAGGATTGTTTAAGTTTAAGAGCTGAGACTATTTATGCATATCATTAAAATTTTATTAATTGAATGTTGATTTGTGTTTGATTTGGGTTGTTGTACCTTTGTTATATTCTAGTGTTGTAACTATTTTTTTTAAATAGCCAGTTGTTTCAATGACTTGCTGCAAAGTGTCTATGTAGTAGTTTTTAAGTTGTCGATGCCATGATATAAATTGGAACTTTTGTTCTCATTGTTACTAGATAGAAAGTAATGAATATAACTTTTGTTCAGTTCATCTTTCTAGCATATATAGAGAGAATTGTGTTATCTGTTTTGTTGATAGTAGTTAATGCATATATACTTTTTGTTATTCTCAGGAGAAGGTGTCGTGGGATCCTTGTGATAATGGTATTGTGAAACGTGTGTTTGAATAAAAGGCCACTAAAAGACTATCAGATATGCTTACAAAGGTGAGGAAGAAAGGGACTCGACCTAGTTGGATAGGTGAGGAAGCTTGGACCGGTCTTCAAGCATATTGGGAAGGTATATCATTCAAGAATATCTCCAACCAAAATAAGACCAATCGAGCTTCAGCAAGAGCGGAGCTGTCCACACCTCATGCAGCAAGGCTCATATTGATGTTGCACTTGAGCTCGTATGTATTAAATCGACATTTACCTAAAATTAATACAATTTAATGTTATGATATCTACTTGTGAGCTGTGATCCAATAATCTTGATTTTATTTTAATTGTGGTCCAATAATCTTGATTTTATTTGTAGAGCAATAACCTTCAAAGAGATTTACTTCCCGATGAGTTATTTTTGACTACCCACAAGAGAAAAAATGACGTTTGGGTTTATAGTCACGCAGAATCTACCTATGTATGTTCTTTATTTATGTAAATTCTTTATGCAAATTCTTTATATTACAAATCAACCAAAAAAGAATATGATCTCATTTACACCAAGAGTCTTAGAAGAGCAATCCCTTTATTACACATGTATTGGTGTAAGTTAGTATGTTATCTATATCTTGACTTGTTTGTTTAATTTATTTTAGAAATTGGATCATATATTACCTTATTAATTTTTTCCATTGATCAGGGAACATTTAAAAAAAAAAAAAAATTGGAGGAAGTACAAACACAAGTTGGCGACACAAGTGTAGATGGTGCTAAAGAGGTAGATGGAGCAACAATACTTAAGTTATGGACAAAATTTGCAGGGGGTCGCACTCGTGGTTGAGTTTATGGTACGGGAGACTTGTTTGTTAACCTCCGACATGGGTGTATATTCTTACACAACAATCCCAGAATCCTTCTAATTCTATGACTGGGATGTCTTTAGAAGCAGAGAGGGCAGCTAGAATTAGAGTTGAACAAATTGTTCATGATATAGTGGCCCAAGCTCAATTGGCTACCAAGGTCGCCAAAGAGGCTAGGGATCATTCAAAAAAGTTACAGAATGATTTTGATGCATTAAAGAAATTTTTTGTAAATAAAATTGACGCTTTGCATTGTCAATCAGCTGGTGGATCATCTAGTGCGAGTCATCCTCCTTCTCATCCTCATTACGATGATGATTCAGACGACTTGTCATTGGACGAACATTGATCTCATAGTTATGCTTACTTTTTGTAGTCATTGGTTGACAATTATGTAATAGGTGACTTTGTTTTGTTGTTATTTGATACTATGTTATTATTTTTAGTTTGAGAACAAATAATAATTTATGGTGTGTTTGTTATATTGTCAATACAATGATTTTTAATGTTTCTTAAGTATCAATTATTTTATAAGACGTTAAAATATAATTGAGCAGGTGCTAAAAAAAACAAAAAATTAAATAAATTTACAGTTAGCGTCGGCAACATCGACAATATAAATAAGGTGACAATTATTTGACGGTAGCATCGGCAAAAGCCGACGCTAAAGGTTTAGTTGACAGAAGAGTAGGCAAGACCGACGTTTGAATATAGCGTCGGCTTTCCCGACGCTACTTATTGTTGATTACAACTTGTTGATGTTAGCATCGGCCAGCCGACGTAACTGAATTTTTTTCAACTAACGAGTCGACGGTTATAACTAGCATCGATGTTCTATTTGGTAGCATGGTTTAGAGTGGGTCTGGCCGACGCTAAATTAGCGTCGGACGGCATTTGGCTATCGTTATTTTTTAGCTTCGACCGTTTTAGCCTAGGTCCGACACGGCGCTAATTCGACGCTTAATCAACGTTAGCGTCGGCTTTTTGCCTATTAACGTGGGCTTTTGACCTTCGCTAAATTCAATTTTTCTAGTAGTGATATAAATTTCACTAAAATATTCTAGCTATTAATTAGTGAATGATACAACAACTCAAAAATAAATAAAATAAATACATTTAATAACGAAAAAAATTTAGTGAATATATTTTAAAATAAAATTTTAGTGAATAAAAATTAATTTAATAATAATAAATATAAAATTCATTAGATTAATAAATAAAAAAATTCAAAATATTTTATAGATTAATAATATAAGTTTATTAAATAATAAAAAATATGGTTTTATCTTATTATTTATTTTTAAGCTAATTGAATTGCTAACTTAGTCAAACACTTCAATTAACTTATCATCTATTCGTTATCAACTATAAATTATTAGAAACTAATTTAAACAAAAAAATTAAGAGTTCAAGCTTTGTGTTGACGTCGTGTCAAAAAAAAACAAAGAAAGAAAATAATGATTTTTTTTATGGACTAAAATATATATTTTTTCTTTATCTTTTACTTAATATTCATTTTGATCTTTTATATTTTTATTCGATTTAAGCATTTGTCTTTCGTTTTAATCATTTGTCTTTTACCTAATATTCATTTTAATCATTTATGTCTTGCAAGATGATACAAGTTTGTCATTTTATTAAGGACTAAAACGAATATTAGGTAAAAGATAAAGGACGAAAACGAATAAAAAAATAAATTACCAAAATGGGTATTCGATAAAAGATAAAGGACAAAAAATATAATTAAGCATTTTTTATCAAAGGAAATTAAATAATGATATCTTGACAAAGTAACTTAATAACCTTTTATAAATATTAAATTTTATCAATCCAATCATCAAATTAATAGTTTTTTTGAGCATATCAATATATAATTTTTTTAATAAAATTTTAATATTATTTGATACTTTATCAAATAAATTCACTACAGTGTAGAATATACTTTTTAAAATATAAATAAAATAATGACTATAAGATCTTATAGCAATTCATATCTAATATTTGTTTGCATAATTGTTAAGGTAATATAAAAACATGAGGAGTGCTAGCAATAACATTTTATAATACATTCTCTTTTTGATTAAAAAGTGTATTTAAAAATGTACGTTGCTAGCATTCATAAAGACATTGAATGATTGATTTGTTAAAATTTAATCTCTAAAAAAATTATTAAGTCCAATAACTCAATTCACGTGCTTTACTAATTAATTAAATTGTCAATTTATTAAAAGTACATTGTACACCATAATTAATACCAGGGAATAGTAGTAAAATCTGCGGCAATGTATTCTGAAGATCAAATTAATCTGTCACAATCTGAATATTAGATTTGGAACTTGGTAATTGCTAGAATGCACAAAAAATACACATCAACTTCCGTTAAATTTATTGGGTCCAAAATAATCCTGTAAATCAATTACAGTGACTTATTCTGGCAGTACATAACTATACTCTATAAGAAGATAGGAAAAGATAGGGAATTCATTTTTTACAGCATGATGACAAATGCCATCAAATTACAATCACTTCCATAACAAGGCAAAACGAATCACTTTTTTACCAAGCTCTATTACTACATCAAAATGACTAGTATACTCCAAGGAGTACATAAGTCTTATTTAGTCCATGAAAATAACAACTAACTAGTGGAACTAATTACAACATCTAATTAGTGTAATTAACTAACAAACTTGCAAGTGTGTTTATGGAACTATCTCAATCAACTAAAGAATAAAAAAAAATAGAAGGTAATTCGGTTGGTGAGCTAAGAAACGTCGAAAAAGTTATAAAAAGGAAGTTCCGAATTCAAACCCGAAAAAATTAACCTAACTACTAATATACTAAGATTTTCCTATCAATAAAAAAAAAAAAAAAAGAGCAGGCATGGCGCAAGAAGCATTGTTCATGCAGTTTCTGATGGTGGAAAGCAAATAATGGAACATATATTTCAGCAATGAAAAGTTCCAAGCAAAAACTCACCTAATGAAATTCATCTTTTGGTAAACAATTTCAAGCCAAAGAAATTAATCATAGTGATCTAGAGCCGAACCAGAAATGCATAATTATCTCTTCTATTTGCTAGCTTTTTTTAGACTACATAGCACTACTACAGGCCTTTGATCGAAGATGACTTATTCAAATTAATGAATTCATAGCAGGATATGAGTTTAAACAAAAGTGGGTGAAAAACATTATAATTTGAACATAATAATCATAATAGTTAAGACATTCACTTCCTGTTACAACAGATAATAAAAGTGAATGATAAAGGCCCCTTTCCGAAAATTGATGCTTATAAAATATTCAAATGTTTTTCAAAGCAGGCCAAACATTTCAGATTTTGCTTTTGCGGAAGTTAACTGTAGATGCTTATAAACTAATGAAGCAATATGTAAAAGAAAGGATCATCCAACCATATATAATTGATAACCATATATAATTGATATATTATTAAGTATATCTTATGCAACTACAAAAATATTCCTATTATACCCAAACTGTCATGTAAAATACGTACTTGAATCATTTAAAGAATTAGAGACTTTAATGGGCCCTTACACAAATAAGATGCATTAAGAAGATCATAAATGACTAATAAACCTATTTTTGTCTTTCTTCTTATCATCCTGCCATCAACCATCTATAATGCCTGATGTGCTTGAAATTGGGATTGTGGTCCTATCATTAAAACATGACTCATATTACATAAAAGAGAGAAACATAAAAAAAACAAAAAGAACAGAAACACAATGGAAAAAATGCAAAGTTCTAAAAAAATGCAGCAACATTGTGAAAAACAATAAACAAATCAGCTTCAACCTTAATGCGTACAAGCCAGTACTTCAAGTGACACAGTGATTGTGTTATGAAAAATTAGATTCTACTGCAATATCATTATCAGTTCAAAAATAAAATCATCCTTCTAAATTAGTGTGGAACTGTGGTGTAAACAAAACTAAAGCAAGAAAAATATCAAATATATCAATAATTTGTAAAGGCATTTATATGCTTAACTAATATCTACATAGGTAACATAGTTTTAAAACATGGTAATACAGGATCGCTCAATTTATTCAATTAGAAATCAGTTATTTATTACTCACTCCAAAGCACCATTCACTAACTAGTAACAATGGATGTTTGTTCACAATCATATGTTCAGCCAGTTTGATTGTTTATACAATACACACACATTATCTATTTATCTATAACAACGATTAAAAGTATATGAAATTAATATAAGTTTTTTTGGTTACAAAATTAATATAAGTTTGAAGAGTACTATTTCAAACTTTAGTTTTGTACAATAATAATCTAAAAACAGAACAAACTCATTCAATCAAGAGATTATTAAACATTTAATAATGGCTGATGGATAATCATTCATTAATATAATAACCTAAGCCACAGTAAAAGAGTACTTACACCATCTATTATCATGAAAAAACTAAGATTTTTAAACAACTTGCTCGAATTCAAATAAATTAAAACAATTAAACCATTGAAGAGGAACTTACTTTCATGAAGTCGAAATCAGACTTTCAGCATAATCCTTAGCACAAAACCACAAAATTTCATCCGCAAATATTCTTTGCTCCACTCTATTGTCTCTCCAATTGTAGACAATTGCATGCTCTATTATCTCTCCAAATTCTGTTGGTTGTTTGCATGCCAATATTAGTGTGTGGTTACTCTCAGAAACACACAATGGGAACAGGAACAATTGAGTATCATATTTCAGCCAATCATTAACGCCATAATAATTTTGAAGATTTGTAATTTGAAGATTTTGATAACTAATTCTAAGAAATTGAGTCCAAGACTCTTGAACTCCAAATTCCATCATCTTCCATAAAACAAAATGAGTTCCATTGAAACGGTGAGAAAAACAAAGACAGTCCATCAACACAGTAACGGCAGGCTCAACAGGCGGCACTTCAATAAAACCCTGAGGTGGAAGCAACTGTCTATACGTCTCCGTATTCAGATCAAGAGAGACAATCACAAATTGGTCAATAGTAATATCATTCTGTTCATATTCAGTCATATTTTGAATAGTCAACCAGTTGATAGTACCACTCAAATGCACACCTACGTTTACACACGGATGACACTGTTCAAAAGAAACCACAGGAAAATGTTGAATATTTCTCCAAACATTATCACCCAAACTGAAAACTTCCACTATTTTGCCGGATAACGACACCACCTTATATGTATCACTTGAAGAATCATAACCAAATATTAACCGGTTGCGATAACCATACGAATATCCCAATTTATCAGATAATGAATTTGTGGCTGGGTTCCAGAAACGGAGCCATTTATAAGGCCGACAATAACCAACCAAGCATATCAATCCATTGCAAGAACCAACCACATCAGAGCAACACATATCCAAGAATGGGTAATGAGGATATTTGGGAATGGCGATTAATAGATTCTCTGGTAAACTACTTAGTGGGAAGGGTACAACACTGCAATCGATAGTATATATCATGAGGTGAGTGCTCTGTGGAGATCGCTGAAGGTGCAATTTGGCGAAGGAAGGATCGGAGATGATGGTGTGCCATGATTTGCAAACACACTTGAGTTGCATTAGAGTTTTTACAGGAAGAAAGGATAGGATTTCGACGATCAGGTCATCAAAGAGGACTGCCGGCGAAGTTGGAGCGACGTTGGAGCGCCGAGACATAGACGGAGGAGAGTTCATGATGTACGGTTGTTGTTGAAATTGAAGTAGAGAGACGAACCCTTATTGACAAAATAGGAAGAAGAGTGTAGCTTCAAAAGCTTCTCTTAAGAAGAATATATATATAATACGTGAAAAAAAGTAATCTTTTATACCAAAAAGAAAATTAAAAAATCTAACTTAGCTAATTTTTTTTAATAAAAAAGGGCAAAAATCTTTTTTAAGTGTTGATACAAAAAATCAGGTTTACTGACCGATCTTTTTAAATAAATACAAATAAATTATTATAATCAAACTTTAAGATCTATGTTTAAAACATAAATTTACTAAATTTTTCTCAAATTTATTCATATTAATTTTAACATATTAAAAATATCATAGTATCTTGTTAAAAAAAAATATAATATAGTTTTTCATGATTAACCAACTCCTTCTCTTTCTCATGTTGCCACGGTTTAATGTTTTTGTTTGCCTCCCTTATTGGAATTTTTTCCACCTCAGTAAGCTTGGCATGTGGTGAGTATCATAATGTCTCACGTGATCTTTTTTCCTTTAATTATTGATATGCTGTTACGATCTTTTTTCCTTTAATTATTGATATGATGTTATCTTTTAACATGCCTTTACTGCAGGGCCTTCCAACACGTTAAGAGGTTAAAACATGAAATTATTAAACGGGTCTTTTTAAAAATTAATAAATAAATTATTAATATTTTATTTAATAATTATAGAAAAAAAATTAATGGAATTAACAATATGTTCGCTATTAGTATTATAATTTATCAATTTATAACTAATATTTTTTATATGAATAATATGTTGTATTAAATAATTTGTCACAAAAATAAAATATTTTATTTGATTTATAAAATTTTATCGATTTTAATTTTAAAAATATTAAAATGTGAAATTTTTTTTATTAAATAAAAAAAATTTCTGCATTTTTATTAAATAAAAAATTTTGATTTTCAGGAGACCTAGATCGCTCGCTTCTCTTTAGCACCGACTCAACTTTATTGTAGTAAATATAGACCTTAAACTTAATACAAAAATTGGTTTGAGTCCAGTCTTGTTAATCCCTCTCTATTGTATTATGGATCTTTTAGTGACTCATTCTAGCTTAAAATTTCAATTGAATTAAATAAAAGAAAATATTAATAAATGTCTTAATCGCTCTACCTTAAAATTTCACCAAATGGAGCTAATGGTTCTAGATTAATAGTATATTATAAATTATCAAAAGCAAAAATTTATAGAAATAGTGTATGCTATACAACCTCTTTTTTATTATTAAAAAATATACTTGAAAAAATTATACTTGAACTCCTTTTTTTTCTTGTTATATCCTTTTCATGTATTAAATATTGTGTTTACTTCAAAATCCTGGGAAGAGAAGTTAGTTTGGATTTATACAGCTCTAAAAATAAAACAGATAAATCAAATATAAAAAGAGTCAACTTAATAAAACAAAAATAATGGCAAATAATTATAATTAATAAAGAAATTCATTCTAAAAATTGAAGAACAAGTAAAATTTACACAAATACAAGAAAAGGTAAATAAAAAATTACAAAAAAAATCATTTTTTAGAAAAACCCACGTGGTATCTTTACCATGTGATATTGATTTTAAATAACAAAATATTCCTACTACTAAAGTAAGATCAATACAATTGAATCAACAATTTTAGAATATTGTAAAGAAGACATAAATGAATATTTACATAAAAGTCTTATTAGACCTAGTAAATCACCTTGGAGTTGTTTCTCTTTTTGTGTAGTAAATGCCTATGAATTAGAAGAGGGGCTTCAAGATTAGTTATAAATTATAAATCTTTAAACAAAGTGGTAAAAATGGTACTCAAATTAAGAAGCCCAATTGTTATGGACAGTTAGTTAGTTAGTTCTAATTAACTTTAGTTAGTTGTAACTAACTTTTGTTAGTTAGTTTGTTACTCCAATTGTAAAAAAATTGTATATAAGCAAAGCAAGGTTGGGAAAATAAAGAGAAATCAGAAAAATTAGAATGCAAGCTGCAGTTTTTCATAGTGTAGAAAAAAAAACTGGTAGCATAAGTGCAATCCAATTGTAATCATTTTCATCTCATTACTAGTGATAATTCAAGTCGGATCCAGTCCCCCAGACGTAGGAGTTAATCTCTGAACTGGGTTAACAATTGTGTGTGTTCATTTTAGAATTACAAGTTTCAAAATTCTGTTTGAAAGATCAATCTTTGTTTCAGTCACAAACGAATGACGATCTTGGATTTTCTGTTTCATCAATCTTCGTTATTTTTTGGGTTCATTGATTGATCGATCTCCGTTTTTTCACAACAATTGGTATCAAGAGCACGAGAGTATTCGATTCAAAGGAAGGATGACATCAACAAAGTATGCAATTGAGAAATTCGATGGGAAGAATGATTTTGGGTTATGGCGTCTCAAGATGAAAGCGTTGCTGGTTCATCAAGGTTTGGTAGAAGCACTGGGAGGAGAGAAAAACATGGCATCCACACTACTAGAAAAGGAGAAGAGGGATATCATGGACAAGGCTCATAGTGCTTTAATCTTGAGTCTTGGAGACAAGGTTCTGAGGGAAGTGTCAAAGGAGACCTCTGCAGCAGGTGTTTGGCTCAAATTACAATCTTTAGACATGACAAAATCATTAGCAAGTCGTTTGTACTTAAAATAAAAGTTATATACTTTCAAGATGCAACCTGGGAGATCAATTGAAAATCATATGGATGAGTTTAATAAGATCATATTAGATCTTGAAAATATTGATGAAAAATTGAAAGATGAGGATTAGGCCCTGTTGTTGATAAATTCATTATCAAGCTCTTATGAAAATATGTGTGATACACTTCTGTATGGTAGAGATTCCTTGACAGTAGAAGAAGTACAAGTTGCAATAATGTCCAAAGAATTGAAGAGGAAGTCAGATGGGAAAGAAGAAAGCAGTGGCGAGGGAATGTTTGTCAAGGCCAAGGCAGGGAAGAATAATCAAAAACAGAAGAATAAGTTCAAGAACAAAGAAAAGGACAAGTCTAAAATGAGATGTTTCATATGCAAGAAAGAAGGGCATTTCAAGAAAGAATGTCCAGATTTGAAAGGAAAGAAATGATCACATAGTGATGATGATTATGGAAATGCGTCTATAGCTTCTGAAGGGTATGAAAGCTCAGAAGTCCTTATGGAAAATTCAACTTAAATCATGGATGATGACTGGGTACTTGACTCAGGATGTTCATTTCACGTGACCTCAAATAGAGATTGGTTTCTTGACTACAAAGAAACGGATGGAGGCAAAGTGATTATGGGGAACAAATCAGCCTGCAAGTTAGATGGAATTAGTTTAATCAAGTTGAAGCTGGAAGATGGAACCATGAAGATTTTGTCAAAGGTGAGACACGTTCCAGAACTGAAAAGGAATTTAATTTCTCTATGAATGCTAGAGGAAGCTGGCTGTTCATACAAAGCAGAGAAAGGCACTCTAAAAGTCATAAAAGGATCATTGGTAATCATAAAGGGAACAAGGGATCATGGAATCTACCTTCTAAATGGTCAAGCAGTGACAGGAATGGCAGCAGTGGCTGTTCAAGCATCAAGCAAAGCCAGCCTATGGCATCAAAGGTTGGGTCATGTTAGTCTAAAGGGAATGCAAGTCCTGGACAGACAAGGCATGCTAGATGGGGACAAGATCAGTGATCTTGAATTTTGTGAGCATTGTTTGTTTGGAAAGATGCATAGGGTCAAGTTCTCCAAAGGGAATGCTCAAAAGGAATTCTGGAATATGTTCACAGTGATCTTTGGGGCTCTGCAAAGATTGCTTCGCATGGAGGTAACAAGTATTTCATTACATTTCTTGATGATTGTAGTAGAAACGTATGAATTTACTTTTTAAAAACCAAGGATGAAGCATTTAAAACCTTTAAAGATTGGAAGTCTATGGTTGAAAATATGACTGACAAAAGGATTAAAACTCTAAGGACAGATAATGGTCTGGAATTCTGTAGTGAGGAATTCCCTAGTTTTTGCAAAGCTCATGGTGTGAACAGACATAGGACTGTAAAGAACACACCTCAGCAAAATGGACTAGCTGAAAGAATAAATAGAACCTTGCTTGAAAGAATGAGATGCATTCTGTCAAATGTAGGGTTGCCTGTAGAGTTTTGGGGAGAAGTTGTCCATACAGCTTGTTATTTGATAAATTTGAGTCCCTCTACTGCAATTGAACTCAAAACCCCTCAAGAGATGTTGACAGGATAGGCTGCAAACTACAATCATCTGAAAGTATTTGGATGTGCTGCATAGTACCATGTAAATGAAGGGAAGCTAGCTCCTTGAGCCAAAAAAAGGTATTTTCTTGGATATCCAAGTGGAGTAAAAGGTTATAGAATATAGTGTCCTGAAAGTAGGAAATGTATCATCAGCAGGGATGTTAAGTTTCATGAGGTTGAGCTATACAAGTCTGAAACCAATGCTGCAAATAAAAGCTCACATCAGATTGAAAATGTAAGGATTGATCTTGAGGTGGAGAAAGATGGAGAGAAACGAAGAACAATCCTGGAGCAAAAACATACTCAACAAGACAGAACTGAGAAGTTTGGTCTTGAGGTGGAGCAAGTTGCAGAAAATCGAAGATCGATCTTGACTCCTGCCACAGAAAAGGAGAACGATCAACAGAAGTCAAGAACGATCTTGACTTTAGAACAACAGCAATCTAAGCAATACAAAACTGATGCAAACCCAGCAGAACATGCTATGTTTCCAGAGCAGGAATTAGATGATTATATCCTCATCATAGATAGAGAAAGAAGGGCATCAAAACCCACTCAAAGATATGGTTATGCAGACATGATCAGCTATGCATTACATGCTGCATAAGAGGTTATACAAGAAGATCCCAGGAACAACACTTGGGAACTCATACCCAAGCCAACCAACTCCAGAATTGTAGGCAGCAAGTGGATTTTCAAAAAGAAGGAGGGAATTCCAGGAGTTGAACCACCCAGGTTCAAAGCACGACTAGTAGCAAAGGGATTAACTCAAAGAGAAGGTGTAGACTACAATGAAATCTTTTCTCCTGTAGTCAGGCATGCATCTATAAGGATAATTCTAGCCATGGTAGCACACTTTGACATGGAATTGGAGCAGATGGATGTCAAAACAGCATTTCTCCATGGTGACCTGAATGAAACAATATTAATGCAGCAACCAGATGGCTTTAGGACTCAAGGAAAGGAGGATTGGGTCTGCTTGTTAAAGAGATCACTCTATGGGCTAAAGCAATCACCAAGGCAATGGCATTTGAGGTTTGATTCATTCATGCTTAGTCAAAGTTATGGTAGAAGTAATTTTGATAGTTGTGTGTACTATAAACAAGTATCATCATCCACATTCATTTACTTACTACTATATGTGGATGACATGCTAATAGCATGTAAAAGTATGAAAAAAATAGAAAAATTAAAGGGCCAGCTGAAGAAAGAATTCGAGATGAAGGACTTGGGGCCAGCCAAGAGGATCCTAGGAATGGAAATCATCAGAATTAGAGAACAATGAAGACTGATAATTTCTCAAGAGAGCTACATTGGAAATGTTCTAAATAGATTCAACATGAGTGAATCAAAGGCTGTTAGCTCTCCACTAGCAGCTCACTTCAAGCTTTCTTCAACCATGTCACCAAACACAAACCTAGAAGCAGAAGACATGAAGAATATACCATATGCAAGTGCCATAAGGAGTATCATGTATCCTATGGTCTGCTCAAGGTCAGACATCTCTCATGTTGTAAATGTCACGAGCAGATTTATGGGAAACCCAGGGAGGAGTCATTGGCAAGATGTCAAATGGATTCTAAGGTACCTAAAGGGTACTCAAAGCATGTGTTTGGAATACAACAAAAGTTCATAACCATCAAAACCAGTCCAAGGATTTGTATACTCTGATTTTGATGGAGATTTAGATAGAAGAAGATCTCTTACAGGATATGTGTTCAGTGTTTAACAACACAGTAAGTTGGAAAGCTAATCTTCAACACATAGTGGCATTCTCAACAACAGAGGCAGAATATGCTGCACTTGCTGAAGCAGTGAAAGAAGGAATTTGGCTAAAAGGATTGATCACAGAACTTGGGGTCAAGCAAGAAGCTGTTTGCATACATTGTGACAGTCAAAGTGCCATTCACTTGAGTAAAAATCAAATGTATCATGAAAAGACCAAGCACATAGACATCATACTTCATTTCATTAGAGATGTCATTGAAAGGGGTGAGATACATATGGCAAAGGTGCATACAAGTGATAATCTAGCAGACATGTTTATAAAACCTGTCACACTTAGCAAATTCAAACACTGTTTGGATATGCTGTGAATCAAGTCTAGCAACTGAGATCAAGGACAAAGGGGATCTGATTTGAAGGATCACAAGTTGAAGCTTCTCATTTGGTACCAAGGTGGATGATTGTTAAAAGTGGTACTCAAATTAAGAAGCCCAACTGTTTTGGGCAGTTAGTTAGTTAGTTGTAGCTAACTTTAGTTAGTTAGTTTGTTACTCCAATTGTAAACAAATTGTATATAAGCCAAAGTAAGGCTGGAAAATTAAAGAGAAATCAGAAAAATTAGAATGCAAGCTGCAATTTTTCATAGTGCAGGAAAAAAACTAGCAGCATAAGTGCAATCCAATTGTAATCATTTTTATCTCATTACTAGTGATAATTCAAGTCGGATCCAGTCCCCCAAACGTAGGAGTTAATCTTTGAACTGGGTTAACAATTGTGTGTGTTCATTTTAGAATTACAAGTTTCAAAATTATGTTTGAAAGATCAATCTTCGTTATTTTATGGGTTCATTGATTGATTGATCTCTGTTTTTCGCAACACAAAGCTTTAAAATGGATTTGGTATCCAATACTAAGTAAAAAGGATTGAATTTGTAGATTGCATTATTTTGTTGTATTTTCAAATTTTGATTTAAAATCTGGTTATTATCAAATACAGATGGTGGAAGAAGATAAGTATAAAACTGTTTTTGTTGTTCCTTTTAGATATTATCAATGGAATGTTATGTTGTTAGGATTAAAAAATGCACATAGTGAATTTCAATATTTAATAATTACTCTCAATTTACAATAGAATACTTAGACAATGTATTAGTATTTTTTTTAATTCAATTAATCAACATTTTGAACATTTAAATTAATTTTTTGAAATTATTAAAGAAAATGGATTAGTATTATCTAAAAGAAAAATGAAATTGCTTTAAACTAAAATCGGGTATTTAGGATTGAAGGAACTATTGTCTCAATTAGTAGAGCAATTGAATTTAGAGAAAAAAATTCATATGAAATTAAAGATAAAATCCAATTACAAAGATTTTTAGAATGTATTAATTATGTTGTAGATTTTATTCATAATCTTAGGATTACATGTGTCCTTTTGTTTAAAACATTAAGGAAAAATCCACAAAAATGAGATGAGAGTATGCAGGTTCGTCTTAATGTTTTTGGAAGTCATGTACGAATCTAAAAAGTTGGGCTCCTAATAAAAAATACAATTTTAAAAATTATAAGTTCCTTCAAAATATTATATTTTTACCGAATAAAATACCAAAAATTCAAACTATTTTATTTAAATTTATCAAAATAAGTAAATTGTAAATAACACCATCAAGCTAATTATAACCTTCTTGCTATTTAAAAAGAGTCATCCTTCTAACACTTTTTGAAGCAAATTCATCAACCAAGTCTTCATATTGTATTGTCTCTAAAATATCATTCTCAATTGCTATAAATGCTAATCCATTAAGCCTTTCTAAAATATCAAACATTTTAGAATCAAAAGCATCCCAATTTGTTGGATCAAATACATCAAACAAATGTTCAAATGGGTTTGTTTGCTCTACATCCTCTTTATTATCAAATGAATTACTCAAATTAAAATCACACTACAACAAAATAGACATTTACCTATGAAAGTTTTTAGTGATAATATTTAAAATTGTAGGTATAAATTACATATACCCACAGATAAACTATTTGTTGTTGGTATAGGTGTGTGATACCTTCGATGACATAAGTTTGTCACTAATTGTTATACTGACACACTTAAATATGTGGCTATAGACATCAAAACTGAAAAAGAAATATTATTTAAAGGAGTCAAACTCTTACTTGTTTGTGAAACTTTTTGTACAAATTTTTCATAATGTAAAATATTCCTATTATACCCAAATTGTCATGTAAAGTGCGTACTTGAATCACTTAAAAAAATATAGACTTTCACCGGCCCTTACACAAATAAGAGTACAGTTGTAAAAAAGCAAAGATATTTTTCGGATAAATTTCTACAAAAGAGACATCAAGAGACATCAAACCTATTTTTGTCTTTCTTCTTATCATCCTGCCATCGACCATCAATAATGTCTGGTGTGCTTGAAATTGGGGTTGTGGTTCTGTGAATAAAACATAACCCATATTACGTAAGAGAGAAAAACATAAAAACAAAAAACAAAAAACAACATAAACAATAAAAATAAAAATAAAAATAAAAAAATAAAAAAACATAATGTTGGATGGACTCACTCTTTAAGTGGAATCTATCAATTTTACTAGTATTATTATTACTAGTATTATTATTATTGTTATTATTATAAAAAAGAAAAAAAAAAGGAAAAGGAATAAATCCCTAAATCAACTAAAAGCAAATAGTGTCGTGTAAAAACAAGGAAAGCAGCGCCGCTGGGAAAAGAAAGAAAAAAGAAACAAAGGGAAGGAATAAAAGCTTGGTTCGGTGGTAATGGGTGTGTAGCAAATTTGCTCTATTTGATTTACAATTTTAGTATGTTATTTCTACCACTGAGTTTGTTATTTTAATATACTCACTTTAGTGGAAGGTTGTTGTTATTGTTGATTGATGTTTTCTATTATTAATTATTATAGTGGAAGTTTTTATTGGACTAGGTCCCATTGTTTTTATTCTCTCAATTTGAGGGAAGTTTTTCACGTTGAAATTGTGTTTGTCTCATATTCAATTTTCTACCAATTATTGTTGCTATGTGGAATTGTATTTTCTGTTTGGTCATTTATCTGCACATGTGGGGAAAAATATTTCGCATTATTGATATAGTTATGTATAATTTTTCTCAATAAAGTGGTATCTAAAGCTCGGTACGTTTGGTTTGTGCATTTAAATGGAAGAGGAAAATAAAGGACTTAATATGATTAAGTTCAACTCTTCTAATTACGCACTTTGGAATACTCTTGTGGAATACATGTTATACAGTAAAGATTTGTATGATCCTATTGAGGGTGACACTGCTAAACCCACAGATAAATCTAACGCTGACTAGAAGAAGATGAATAGAAAGGCATGGGCGTTGATGAGACAGTGGTTGGATATGAGTGTATATCCACATGTTGAAACTGAAATAGATGCTAACAAGATGTGGGAGAAATTCAAGATGTGGGAGAAATTAAAAGAGTTGTATGAATGAAAGAATGTGCAAAATAAAATATCCTTGATACAGAAGTTGGTTAATATGAAATACAAAGATGGGGATTCAATGGCAGAGCATATGAGTATTTTTCAAAATACAGTGAATTACTTGATAACGGCAGATATTAAATTAGATGATGAGTTGCAAACATTGTTATTGTTGAGTTCCTTGTCTGATAATTGGGAAGTCCTTGTTGTGATGTTGACCAATTCTGTTGGAACAAAGTTGGTTTTACATTTAGAGTTATGATGTTAACAAAAGTATTTTATGAGAATAATATATTTGACTTCAAAGAGTATGAAAGAAGATTCATGTTTTTGAAGAAAATCTAAAATAAGATTTGATTCAATTTTATAATTGAAGAAAATCTTAAATAAGATTTGATTCAAAATTATAATTGATGAAAATCTAAAATAAGATTTTATTCAAATTTATAATTAAAGAAAATATGGTCAAGATTTGAAGAAGATTTGATCAAGATTTGAAGAATATTTGATCAGCATTTAATGAAGATATGAAGAATATTTGATCAACATTTAATGAAGATTTGAAGAATATTTGATCAACATTTGATGAAGATTTGTAGAAGATTTTATTTGAAGAATTTACAAATTCAATCTACACAAAATAGGAACATAATCAATCTGAAGAATTTACAAACTCAATCAACACAAAATAGGAACAAAATCAATATGAACAATTTACAAACTCAATCTAAACAAGATACAATTCAGAATTAAATAAGGACTAAATTGAAGCTCAAATTTTCACTATAAATAGACACTCAAGGCTGAAGGAGAAAATCATCGAAAAGCATAAAAGAGTAACTCAAGCTCAAAGTTCTCAATTCATCTTAGAGTTCAAAGAGAGAAACACTTGTTCAGGTTAGAAATATTTTATGAGTGTTCTTTTCTTAAAGTGTGAGAGTTATTATTATTATCAGCTTTATAAGAAGCAACTACTCAAGTTCAAATCTTTGTATCCAACCCGATAGTGGTTTAGTTCCTTCTTCAATCTGGGGTTGTCAGATTGTTAGGAGAAGACTTGCCTTGTAGGGTCAAGGTGGTTAGTTCCTCAAAAGTCTGGGGTTGTCAGGCTGTTTGGGAAGACTGGCTTGGAGGGTCAGGTGCTTTGTAATTCAAGGTATTTGAATTAGTGGATTAAAGCCTTCTGAATGAGGGGACTGGATGTAGTCAAGTTAATGGTGAACTAGGATAAAGCTATGTGTCAAATTATTTATGCTTTCGTTGTTTGCTGCTTCTGAATCCGATTGCTTTTACTTCAAATAAGTCACCAAAACCAAACTAGTTTTTTTTAATTATTTATAAATTATCAAAAAGTTATCAACTTGGGCAAACACAATTCAACCTCCTTCTCGTGTTTGCACCTTCAAATTCAGCTCCAAGTGGAAAGTTGAAAATGTCAACAGTTAAAAGGAGCATGTTGAATGAAGAAGCTCGAAAAAAGGAACATGGTTTGATTGGTTCTTCCTCAAAATCAGAAGCGCTAGTTACAAAGTCACAGGAGAGAAGTCAATCTAGACACTTCCATAGACGCAACAACTCTAAAAGTCGTAGCAAGTCGACGACTAGAAAAGAAGTGACTTGCTACCATCATAGCAAAACATGTCATATAAAAAGAAATTGCAAATTTCTTAAGAGAGATCAATCAAGGGATAGAGATGAAGACAAAGGGAAGAAAAATGATAAAGATACAACAACAGTTGCAATTGGAGTTGTGGTCCTGTAATTAAAACATAACCCATATTATGTAAGAGAGAGAAACATAAAAATAAAAAGAACAGAAACACAAAAAGAAAAAATGCATAATTCTAAAAAAAGTGCAGCAACATTGTGAAAAACAATAAAGAAATTAGTTTCATCCTTAAATTTACAAGCCAATACTACAAGTGACACAGTGATTGTGTTACTAAAAATGTTTAGAGTGCTTTGTGGAGAAAATGGAACACATATGCTTACAAACAGAAAAGAGAAAAATTAAAGATAAATAGAGCATCTGAAAGGGGTACCAGTATTCACATGGGAGGTTTCATGTCTGCTGGAGAAATTAAATATTATATGGTAATTATTATTAACTTATATTCAATTAATTATTAGATTTCATCAATTAAACTTGACAATTAATATTTTAGGAAAAGCAACGTGGAAGAGAGGTCACTCATGCTGGGATACATCGCTATTATCATATTAATCCTGACACAAATGAGTATACTGATGGATTATCACAAATGACTCAAGTAAATATATATTTAATTAGTATTTAATTTGATATATATATATATATATATATATATATATATATTTCTTTAACAAATGAGTACAGAAAAAACTTCACCAAGTTATGAAAGAATGAGATGATCAGCAAGCTACTTTTCCTCCTGCTCAGCAAACTAGTTCATTGCAGCGGAAGCAATATGAGATTGCAAGCTTTATGAACATTAGTGGTGGCAAGTACAAAGGGCGTGTGTTGGGGGTCAGTAGTTTATTGTCAACATTTGTCAAAGGCCCAACAAGATATATTCAAACTAAGACGTCTTATTCTTATGTTAGTGCGGATCAATATCGTCATCCGTCAACAGAAAATGTTGACCAATTAAAGGAACAATGGTTGAATGAGAATGAAGAAAAGACACAATAGTTGATACAAACAGCTTGATAAACTAAATGAAGAATGAAAACAAAAGTTTCAAGAGCAACAGCAGCAGTTTCAATAGCAATAATTTTCATTTACTCCTGCGTTTCATCAACAGTTCCCACCTCAGTAACAACAACAATATCCACGACATCAATACTGGCAGCAACAACCACTGTTCCAGCAACAGCAACAATACTCCCAACAGCAGCAACCACCTCCAAATTTCTAGCAGCAACAACAGGAGCCTCCAAACTCCGCCTTCCAACAGCAACAACAACCAATGTTTCAGCAACAACGATATTTTAATAATTATCAATATGTCTCGTCATTTTCACAACATCTACCTCAACCTCGAGCAAATCAAACTCCATACCGACCAACTATGCCAACAATTGGCTTGATCAGACCAGATTTAAATCAACCTCAACCAGCTATGGCTCCGTCGATCAGTGGTGGTGTACTTAATGATGAAATGCAATTTCAAACCATGTTGTCTCCAACACCAATTAATAATACTTTTGAGATACTTTTGTCATCGGGTAATATTCCATCAAATAATGATGGAGGGAGTGGAGCTAATGATCAGAGAAATTATTATGATGATTGATGTATTCGAATTATATTTTCTATTTTTATTTTAGGTTTATATGAATATATTATACATTATTATTTAATTATGGTGTATTTTATTTTTGATTTGTATGATATAATTTATTAATTTTGAAATATTTATTTTGTTTGGTAGTAATAATTTATTTTGTTTAGTAATAAATATTAAAATTATATTTTTATTTTTATATATAATATTTTTAATTAAATTTATATTTTCAATTTTTAAATTATATTAATATTAATTTTTTATAATATTTTTTTAATATTAATTTCGAATTTTATAAAATTATTATTTTTTTAATAAATTTATCCATTCGTGACGGTCAAAACGGCCACAAATGGGATAATTTGTGGTGGCTTAAACCCTCATATTTTTTTATTAGTTTTATTTTTTGTGGCGGACTTATACTTTCCCCTTTTGTAAGGACTTTTAGCCGCTGCAAAATGATGAGTTTTATTCCCGTGTGTGGACACAAAACTATACCAAGAAGAATATCAAATATATCAATATATTTGTAAAGGCGTTTTTGTATGCTTATCTACATAGGTAACATAGTTCTAAACATGGTAATACATGATCACTCTTATTCAATTAGAAATCAGCTACTTACTACTCATTCCAAAGCACCGTTCACTAACTAGTAACAAAGGATGTGGGTTCACAATCATATGTTCAGCCAGTTTGATTGTTTATACAATACACACACATTATCTATAACAAAGAATTGAAGTATATGAAATTAATATAAGTTTGAAGAGAACTATTTCAAATTTAGTTTTATATAATAATATAAAAACATAAAAAACTCATTCAACTTACAGATTATTTAACAGTTTACAATATCTGATGGATAATCATTCAATAATATAATAACCTAAGCCATAGTAAAAAGAGTACTTACACCATCTATTATTATGAAATAACTAAGATTTTAAAAACAACGAATTCAAATAAATTCGAACAATTAAACCATTGACGAGGAACTTACTTTCAAGAAGTCCAAATTAACCAAACTTTCAGCATAATCCTTAGCATAAAACCACATAATATCATTAGTAAATATTCTTTCCACCACCCTATTATCCCTCCAATTGTAGACAATTGCATGCTCTATTAACTCTCCAAATTCTGTCGGTTGTTTGCATGCCAATATTAGTGTGTCGTTACTCTCAGAAATACACAATGGGAACAGGAACAATTGAGAATCATATTTGAATAGTCAATCACTATTGCCAAAATATTTTTGAGGATTAGTAGTTAGAAGACTTTGATAACTAAATTTAAGGAATTGAGTCCAAGACTCTTGAACTCCAAATTCCATCATTTTCCATAAAACAAAATGGGTTCCATTGAAACGGTGAGAAAAACAAAGACAATCCTTCAACACAGTAAGCGCTGGCTCAACACGTGGCACTTCAACAAAACCCTGAGGTGGAAGCAACTGTCTATATGTCTCCGTACTCGGATCAAGAGAGACAATCACAAATTGGTCAATAGTAATATCACTCTGTTCATATTTGGTGATATTTCGAATAGCCAACCACTTGATAGTACCACTCAAATACACGCCTACATTTACACACTGATGACACCGTTTAAAAGGATTAACAGGAAAACTTTGAATATTTCTCCAAGCATTATCACCTAAACTGAAAACTTTCACCTTGTTGCCGGATAACGACACCACCTTATATGCATCACGTGAAATATCATAACCAAATGTTAACCGGTTGGGATAACCATACGAATAGCATAATTTATCAGATAATGACTTGGTGGCTGGGTTCCAGAAACGGAGCCATTTATTAGGTCAAGAATAACCAACCAAACATATCAATCCATTGCAAGAACCAACCATATTAGAGCAACACATATCCAAGAATGGGTAATGAGGATATTTGGTAATAAGGTTATTGGAAGAAAAAAACCCTCAAATTTAGGGGTGAAAAAAAAGATCTAACCTAACTTTTTTTTATTAAATAAAAAAGGGCAAAAATCTTTTTTAAGTGTTATACAAAAAATTAGGACTACTAGATCATTCTTTTTAACTAAATACAAATAAATTATTATAATTAAATTTTGTGCTTTATGTTTAAATCATAAATTTACTAAATTTCTCTTTAATTTAATCATATTAATTAATTCACATTAATGATTAACGTATTAAAAATATTATAGTATCTTGTAAAAAAAAAAATATAAGTGTTTTTTCTTTTGAATAGAGTAAAGATATAATAGTTAAATAATTTAAATACGATAATATAAAATATACCTTTAGATAGACGTAGCAAATTATGCTTTAAAAAATATCGTATCAACATAAAAAATTAAGTTTATAATAAATAAGCTAACAAACTTATGTCTTCAATTTTCGATCGTACGAGGCTTGAGTGTTACAAAACTTCTTTGCATTTCACTTGAAAGTAATATATATATATATATATTAACTCAAAAAACGGTCGGAGCGTATGATACAAGGACAGTTGAGAAAATCATAATCAACTGAATAAATGCGCTCTAAGTATTTGAGAAGACAAGCATCACAACTAGAATAGTAAATTTCACAAGGTCATTAATTATTAATTTCATATATTGGAGGGGTGAAAAAAATTAATAGTTTAAAATGTCTTAAAAAGAAAATCCGAAAATCAAAAATTCTTAAAATTTTGTAGGTTTAGTGGGGATTATGGACCCACTTTTTCAAAAAAAAAAGTTAATATTTTTTTTATTTTTTCTGAGAAATAAAATTTTTTTCTCAAAATATTTTGATAAAACATTATTTACAATTTTTTTTTCTCGAAATGTTTTTTATTCCAGAAAAATAATTTTTTGATTTTGCTCACAATTTTTCGAGAGAAGAAAAGATTTTAGATTATTTTGAGAAACTTTTCTGATAATTTTTCGAGAAAAATAAATTTTGAATATTTTTTTAAAAAATATCTCAATTAACAAAATATTGGGCCTATGAGCCTCTCACTTAAGCCCACAAAAAATAATGAAATAAGAGGAATATATCATCCACCCCCACACCTATACCTGCCACCCCCTCAAGACACATGAAAATTCAATTTTATCCTTTTAACAATTTATAATAAGTTTCAAAATTGATAGTCGCAACTCACTAAATTTATGTGCTTAGTTAGAGCTGTTAATTTCACAAACTCACTAATTATTAGTCGCAACTCACATATTGGAGGGGCCAAAAATATTCATAGTTTAAAAGGCCCCAAAAAAGAAAGCTCCTAAAATTTTGTGGGCTTAGTGGGATCTATGGGCCAACTTTTTCAAAAAAAAAGTCGTTCTTTTTTGGAAAAAAAAATTTGAAATTCTTTTTCAAGAAATAATTTTTTTTTAATTTTTTCTTAAAAGTTTCAATTTTTTTTCGATAAAAAAATTTACAATTTTCTTTTTCTTGAAATTAAATAATCGATTTTTGCAACAAAATAATTTTTTGATTTTGTTCACAAATTTTTTCGAGAAAAAAGTATTTTAGATTTTTTTGAGAAATTTTTCTAATATTTTTTTGAGAAAAATAAATTTGAAAATTTTTTCAAAAAAATATCTCAATTAACAAAACATTTGGCCTATGAGCCCTTCACTTCAACTAGGCCTAATATTAGAGACATAATAGAAAAAAATTTAGAAAGAGTTTTGGACTTTAGAGTTTTATTAACGGCTCTAGACTTAGTAGGAGATTTTTTAGAAGGAGTTTTAGATTTGAAGCTATATTGACAGCTCTAGTCAATGGCAAACATCTGACTCTTATTTTATACTTAATTTCTATTATTTTAAGCGTAGCAGCTAGCTTTAGTATAATAAATTAATATTGTAATTAAAAGCAGAAGAAAGAATAGGTCAGATCAAGAAACACTGCAACAAATAGAAGCTTACATGTAACTAAACCTACAATAGTCTTCTTGCTTAAGATATAAATCTAAATTCCATAGTGTCCATGAACAGTAGCAACCCTATATGACATAATTAACCAATGTGAATAATTTCTGTTTCTATGACATTATTCTACTTGTACCAATGTAGGATTTCAAAACCATTTAACGGAAAAAAGTAAAAA
>JBBPBP010000003.1:14296099-14332450 GCA_037974735.1 Cicer chorassanicum
AAAAAAAAAAAAAAAAAAAAACCAAAGTTAAATTAGTTCTTTAAACTAACCAGATTATGGTATTTTCATATAACCTGCACATAGAAAACTTAAAATAAGAAATAAGTAACGAAAGCAGAAACATAATCAACAGAAAATTAACCATAAAAGTCTTATACATAATGAGTACTAAAACTGAAGAAAATGTAGCTCCAATCCAAAAAGCCTTTTTTTTTCCTTTCTTCCTACCATCCTTCCATTGACCATCATTAATAACGCCAGATGTTCTTGAAGTTAAGGTTATAATCTATGATTCCAACAGGACCCATATTACACCGGAGAAAAAAAACATCAAATACGAAAAGAGGCATTAAGATGAGTTATACACACTTCTTCTAATGAATAGTTGGTTCAAAGCTTGTCCACCGATCTATTCGGGGATGAGTGTAACTTACTAAGTAATGGTTCATATAACGCTCCAGATTTTTTTTAATCCAAAACGTTACTTAATAAAAATACTTATTGTTTAGAAAAATTTTCAATTTTTTTTTAATACTTAGCATTTATTCATTTAAATATTTAGTAACAACCACGTTATTTAATATCATTAAGAAAATATTTATTCAAAATTTAAAACAAACAATTATTCTTAACGGAAGAGAATCACTTCCGTATTCATACAATTCTAGTACATATTAAAAGTTTTGTGACAAACGATTAAAAAGAACTTAGAAATATTGGACAATTCTATTATTACAAAATTGTCTTGAAAAAAACACATGTTTACCCCACGTTCGCCACACGTCAATACTCATTAACTAATCTTGAATCTCCTTGAACTCATTAGTACCTAAAATGTTGTTGTAAGGGTCAGTTTTTTTCCATCATCCACATCAAACCAAAGCTAAACATATAGAAGAATAACACAAAGCATATAAAAGTGAAAACTTCAAATTTAACAGAAAAAATGCGCACACCGGTAAATTGTATATCAAAACATATGCATAATGTCTGCTCCTAAAACTATATGATCCAGATATAAACCTGCCACTAAGGCAACTCCCACGAAGATGCATATGCCATGACATTATGATATAGTATCAAGAGATATATTCCCACATAGCCCACTAAGAATCATGTCATATGCATTCAAAATTACTTTTTAAAATCATCACTTATTCACATATCACTAAAAACACATATCACACATCCTTATCATGATTATCACATATTCATAGACAAATAATCATAAAAATTATGACTTTCACCACATACACATAAAAATAGAAACTTTATATCATATAGGCCATAAAAATTACACTTTCACATATATAACAAGAAAATTCAAACTCCAACTCATATACATAATTAAAGTTAAAACTTTATCACATATAAGGTAAAAATTCAAACTTTATTTCATATTCATCGTAAAACTACAATTTTATCACACATAGCACAAAATTTCATACTTTACTCCATAAAAGTCATATATTACAATTCAATGTCAACAAAAATTGGGGTTTTATTATTTTAATCTATTAGTCTACATTTATTCATTTTAAAATAGAAGTAATCACGATTATTTATTTCATGTCATCCAACCAACGGCCTAACTCTAATTTGTGTGGGGAAAAGTCCTTACCTTGGCCGCTTTTCTTTCTAGTACAAAGCTTTAAGCCCCACGGAGTTGTTCACAAGAAAAAGAAGTTCCAAACTTTGGGTACACGGAGAAAATGAGGTGTGAAGGTGATGGTGGCTAGGGTTTCGGTATTCCATTTTGTTTATTATTAGTGAGTATACAGAAATTGTGGACTTAAGGGAAATTTAAAGTGGAAATTGTTGGTTAGAAAATGTTGGGCCTAAATGAAGAATAAGAGGGATAAAATGTCACTTTTTTTTTGTTTTTTTTTTTTTGTTAACCTTGATCATAAAAACCAAGCCACAAACACATAGCTCACTTTTATACTCATTCAAGTGGGTTGGGTCACACTAAGCCTCAAACCCTTAGGCCAATTTCTTCTTGCACTAGAAAAACACATCTACATATAATATATATCTACTTATATATTTAAACTCCCCATATATTTAAACTCCCCATTGAATAAATAATTCTTACTAATAACTTGATCAACTACAATAAATCGAACAAGGCAAATAAATATCACACATAATTTAATATTGAATAATATTGGTAGGTTTTAATTATTTTTAAATAATAAAATTTTAGAGGATGTTACAATACTCACCCCCTTATAAATAGTTTCGTCCTCGAAACTAGTTGGACATAAACAAATTAGCGTAGAGTTCTCTCATCTTTTCCTCTAATTCCCGAGTTGCATCTCCAGTCGTTTGGTCCCAAATCACCTTGACCAAGGCGATCTCTTTACCTCGTAGGTGCTTAGTAGTCCTATCTCCAATGCTTAGTGGTGAAATTACAAAGGAAAGGTTCTCCTTCAACTGGATATCATCTGGAGTGATAATATGGGAAGGATCAGCCATGTACTTCCACAGCTGTGACACATGGAATACGTTGTGCAATTTGGCTAGACTTGGAGGCAAGGCAATCTGGTAAGCTACGAGACCTACACGTCGAAGGATCTAAAATGGGCCAATGAATTTATGAGTGAGCTTCTTAGACTTCAGTGCCCTACCAACTCCAGTAGTAGGCGTCACTCTCAAAAATACATGTTCACCCTCTTGAAACTCCAGCGGTTTCCTCCGTTGGTCGGCATAACTCTTTTGTATGCTTTGTGTTGTCTTCATTCTTTCTTGGATCAGACGAACTTTATCTGTGGTCTGTTGTACCAATTCTGGCCCCACAATTAGGTTCTCACCATCCTGATACCAACACAAGGGAGTTTGGCACTTACGCCCATACAGAGCCTCGTATGGTGCCATCCCAATGCTTGCATGATAGCTGTTGTTACATGTGAACTCAACTAGAGGCAACATATTATCCCAACTTCCTCGTTCATCCAACACACACGCTCTCAGTAAATCCTCCAAGGTCTAAATAGTCATTTCTGTTTGTCCATCGGTTTAAGGTGATAGGCCGAACTCAATCTCAATTTAGTACCCATCGCCTCATGTAATGCTCCCCACAAACGAGAAATGAACTTCGGATCTCTATCTGACACAATGTTTGAGGGTACCCCATGTAGTATAACAATCTCGGCAATGTAGATCTCTGCAAGCTTAGTCACATCATAAGTAGTCCTCACGGGTATGAAATGGGCAGATTTGGTCAACCTGTCGACAATCACTCAAATGAAGTCAAACTTCTGTTGGGTCTTAGGCAATGCTACCACGAAATCCATAGATATACTATCCCAATTCCATATTGGTATATCTAATGACCTTAGTAGTCCCCCTGGTTTATGATGCTCTACCTTGGCTTTCTGACAAGTCAAACATGAAGCTCCATATTCTGCTACCTGTTTCTTCATTCCCGGCCACTAGAACTTTTGCTTAAGGTCTTTATACATTTTGGTGGTACCAGGGTGAATACTCAACTTGCTTTTATGGGCCTCATCCAAGATAGTCTTCCTCAATTATGTATTGTTGGGTTTACAAACACATTCATTACATCTCAAAATATTGTCTGGGCCCACCTCAAATTCAGGTGCCTTGCCGACCTCGATCAACTTCCTTTTCTCTTGAGTGAACACGTCTGTAACTTGGAGGACTTTAATCTCATTCATCAATTCACTATCTATAATGAGCATTCCACTTTGCACTTTCCCCAATGGGGAATCCAAATTAAAATTCAAGTCACGGAACTTCTCTAACAACTCCAACCCCTTCATTGTTACAAACGAGAGATGAACTCGCTTCCTGCTTAGGGCATCAGCCACCACGTTTGCTTTCCCTGGATGGTAATGCAATGTGAACTCATAGTCTTTAATGAACTCCATCCATCTCATCTGCCTAATGTTAAGTTCCTTTTGATCAAACAAGTATTTCACTTCAAGGATTCCAAAGTATCTTGAAGGGGATTCGCCGGGTAACCCGTTTGCATCCAATATACATAGATTGGTGGGACGAATCGAAGCTAAAGTTTAGTGTGATACACACGCTTTAGAATTTATTTGTGCAACATTCATCATAATCAATTTCATCTTCTTCTTATTTAAGATGTGTAGTATACCCCCCCAACAAAAGATACAATAAAAACTACTTGGATTTGGTGTGGACTGAACCCCTTTGGCATTTTGTAAGTCCACTTTGAAATTGTGATCCTAAAACCTCCATGCTAACATGTTGTTGTTGACTAGAAGTTTGGACATCTTGTTCGTTTTGTCCTAACAGATCATTTTGAAGCAAGGAAAATACGAAATCTAAAGGCATATTGCGTTGCGTAAATTTAATATTTTCCAAGGTAAAGTGACTTGTAATCAAAAGATAGAGAATCTTAAAAATGACATACATGAATTATTTCGATTTAGATTCTCTATCTTTTAACTACAAAAGGTATAGTGACTTTAGATTTTTTTTTTATAATAAGAGAGATAATGAAGTTTAAAATGGAGAAGAGGAAAAAGCAAATCAAAGAGAGAGATAAAGAAAAATGTAGAAAAATGAAAGTTAGAAAATCCTTGTACTAGTTATTTATAGAGGAGTGGTAATAACACTCATTTTTCAACACTCACTTTATTATTGAGTGAAATCAATATTAGTTACAAATTTTGAAAATGTGTTCCACATAAAGTGATATGGTATTCACATGGATTTCTTCATGTAAAAGGGTGAATGTTAGATGGAGTGTTGTTGGAAATAAAGTATTCATAGCATTTCTATTCATATATATCGTCATTTTTTATTGAAAAACGGATAATCTGAAATTCTTTATAGAAGATGCACTTGATAATAGACCTATTATCAAGATTAGGTGAATTTCTTGATTATCTTCGTTTAGATGAACAATAACATGTACCGAAAAAATAGAAATTCTAAATTTTTATTAAAAGTAAAATTGAATTTTTATTAAAATGTGAAGATATAAAGTAAAAAAATTTCTAATTTAGGTCCACGCAAAGTGAAGAAAAAAAAAAGTTTACACTAATTTTTGCAACAAATTAAGTTTGAAATATCAATTTATGGCTCACAATAGGTCTTAGTTGACAAATTGAACTCTAATTTTCTAAAGAAGGGTCCATTTGAGTCTCTTGCACATCAAAACATACACAAAAGGGTTAGAGTAAAAGTAATGAGTGTAAATTTTTCAATTTAATTAATAAGAAAAAGACGAAGTAAGTGTAAAAATAAAGATTGAAAAGGTAAATAGTTACAAAATAGGTCTATATGATAAAAGGATAGATTCTCATTGATTGTTGATGTAAAACTATTGTATGTTGTGAATGTATACTAATTAAACTCTTAAAATATTGTCAATCACATGCATTTGCACTTAGTCGTCATAGTGTAGCAACAAGCAACAAGCAACAAAATATAAACTTTTTCTCAATTCATTGATTGGAGTCCGCCAACTTGGATTGTGTCTTTGCTTATGCAAAAGATTTTCACACAATTGAATACAATATTATAGTGTAAATATGCGAGTTAAACTCACACTATATGAGTTCTTAATAGTTACATCATTAGAGAATAAAATAGTAAAAAATTTTAAGAGGCAATGGAAAGATGGACCCACTTAAAATATCAATATCAATGTTAGCTGGCAATATTTAAGTGAAGTGTGGGTTAAATAAAAGAATATCAGCTAGTACTTTCAGACAAAAGAAAACATAACTAGCGGTATTTATACATCCAACACCTGACAAAGTCTCTTTATTTCTTACAAGGCTTAGAACCACCAACAACTGAGTAAAACTATTGTTTCTTGGTAACTTGCCTTTTGTGCATATCTCCCAACTGTTCTAACCTCATGTGAGCTCTTCGGAGAATGAAAGTTGCATTATTAAGTCCTGATTTGAGGCTTGACTATTCAAAATTTCTGACATATATAACTTCAAATTTTGAGTTGTGTTAATACTCATTTTCGAATTCCTTAACATTTATCTTTGAGGACGGTACAACTCCAACCTTTATTAGAGTTGTGTTGCCTTAAAATCCAATATGAACTCATTTGCAATCTCTACTATGAACTATTTCAATTAAGAGAGTAGGCGCACTAAAAAAACAAACTAATGGTATATGAATTAAATTACATATTTAAATTTTATTTTTTTTTTCAAAAAAAGTATAGAAAATATAAAAACTTTTTTTTTTCAATAAAATACAAAAAAATTCAATTGTTTTTTTCTTGGAAACTTTTTGACAAATTAATAGGATTCAAAGGGTTATGCGACAATGTTTATTCCAAGTATTATGCGACAATGTTTATTCCAAATTTCTTTGGTACATTGTCGCAATATATTATCATAGGATTCAAAGTATTATGCGACAATGTTTATTCCAAATTTCTTTTTTTTATATATATACGCATGTTTATTCCAATTTGGTTCATGTAGAGTTTTGCAAATTAATAAGAAAAAATTGAAAAAAATATTAATTGGATGAGAAAGATAGAGTGCGAGAAGAAACACAAAATGGTGGATATAGTGCATTTTTGGCATGAATGATATTGTGTTTTTTTTCAACTAACTTTCTCTATTTGATAGTATTTTGTTACGGTGTTTTGGGATGAACTTATTCAACTTATATCTATGTCTGGGTTTGTATGTTCAATTATTCAGAAGGTATACAAAATAAATGGTAGCCAAAGGAAAAAGCTACTTCTATGATTGGTAATAACGAAAAGATCTACATTAACATTAGTTAATAGGTGCGTTTGTTTGTTTGATCTTAAATAAAAATGACTTTTAATTTAGAAAATTTAGATATTATTTTGTAAAGATTTGTTTAAATTGATTTTTTGATTTCCGTTTGTTTACTATCATAAAAATGATTTTTTTTTAAATGATTATTAATGTGTTTGTATACAATTTTATAAAAATAATTTTTTAAACTACAAAATTACCATAGTCATTAAGACGGTAGCTAGTACCTGTAGAATCTTTGTTATAGCAGTTGTCAATATCTAACTATAACCGAACAATTGAAATATTTTAAATTGGACACTTCAAAAATTATAAATTTAATCGATTTCTTAGACACATTTCAAAATTGATTAATGTATCTAAGTACTCATCAAAAAGTAATAAATAAACAAAAACAAAAACAAAATTCGTATTAAAAATAAAATGATTCAAATAAAAGGCATAGAAACAAAAAAAAACCTACAGAAATTGAAGAGGAGAAGGAAAACTTGATGAAAACTTATATCAGAGTCTCATAAAAGGAGACAAACCGATGCAATTGAGTGCGTGAAAGTATAGAAAAAATAAATGGAGGGCAATTTTGGATTTTCCAAAAAGGTAAGGGTAATTATATTATTTTGTCTTATTAGTGAGTTAAGTTAGATGTTTTAAAATATGTGGCATTTTTCTCTCACATCTGAGCCGGATAAGCTACTCTAAGCTTTGCATTTTTAAGCAAAAAAAATGATTTTTTTTTTATAAAATGATTTTTTGTTTAAGGAAATAGATTTTTTTATGAAAAAATATGAAACTAACTTATCAAATTTCTCACGTTCACCTTTGTGCTGGTTAATGGTAGATACTAGTTAGTAATTAGGAACTTATGATTTGTAGAATAGCTATTTTGCAAAAAGAATTGTCATGTAGATTTTAAATTTTGAAATGCTTGATGTTGTCTAAACTGATTTAAGTTTAATTCCTCACCAAAGTATATCCTTCAAATTGCACATCTTATAATTTGAAATGCACTCTAACTATTTGATTGTTGAATGGGCTTTTCTTTTTGTTTTTATAAAAAAGAATAGATGAATTTATGGATCAGAACAACAAATGTTATAATGCGAGAACACCGACATCTAACTAGTTGCCTATGATGTATCCATACGAAGTGAACGATTAAGGTCGAACTGAACTAACAAGCAACAATGATGCATCCAAAAGTGTTGATCCACTTCCTCTTGAACAACTCGACTTCCATTAGGTTGCCAAGTCGCTCTCTATCTCCTTGCACTTAATGATGTTGGATTTGATCTTTATGTAATCTACATGTTAGCCTCTAATTCTTTGTTGACCTGATTCCTCGAAGATAATATGTTTATATCGCAAAACAACTTCAAAATTCAGTACATAGTGGTAGTATTTGTAATTAAATGTCTAAACTCTTCCTACAGTTGTAGGGATTCTTCAGCCAGGCCAAGATCTCTGCCACAAATGAGCTAAGTGTTTAAACTCGTGTGAGGAATGCACATAAAGAATTGAATGTGAATAAAAATAAAATATTACCAAACACCTTACTTGAATGCTTTGGCAATGAACATTGGGAAAAAGGTGTTGTGTCTTAAAAAGGATAAAGCAGACTTTTCTTAGCCTCTTGCTCATAGATTTTGGTTCTTCTGTTAAGGGCATACAATACATGCGTCTTCTCAGAGCAAGGACAAAATATATTTTTGGTTGATCTTGTAATATTTGAATTTGAGAAAAGGAGAGAAATTTAACATGAAAGTAACTGAATCTAGTAAAATGATGTTCAGTTCATTGAGTGGTTCTATTACAGTTATCGTATCAAATTCATACCACCTATTACAATTAGGCTTGCGTGACAAGGTAGAGCACAAGGTAAAGATATTAAGCAAAAATACATATACTACTACTACTCCTGTATTCACCCGCACCCGTCAAGCGTAACCAATGTGTCTTGAAAATTCATGCACTCCAAGCTTGAAACGCAAAGCAAGAAACTGTGAAGGAATGTGCAGAAATAATTGAGGACCTTGTACCTGCACCTGGACCCATACCTGAAGCCTCTACATTACAATGGCTGCACTAATGAATAAAATAGAGTTCAATTGGGTGAAAATGGTTGATGGCAAGAACAATTTAAATCCAAGGAAAAATTCGGTGAAAATGTCAAAGAAAGGTCATCCAAAAATAGATTATTGATATATTATTAAGTGTATCTTATGCAACTGCAAAATGTTCCTTTTATAAAATGTTCATGTAAAATGTGTTCTTGACTCAATTAAAGAGTTAGAGACTTTTACTGGCCCTTACACAAATAGGAGTCCAGTTTTCAAATAGCACAAATATTCTGTGGTAAATTTCTACAATCGCTTTTAAAGAAATCCAAAAGAGACATCAAATGAAAATGTGGCTCCAATAAGCCTCTTTATCTCTTTCTTTCTACCATCCCGCCTCCAATCATCAATAACGCCAGATGAGCTAGAATTTGAGGTTGTGGTCCTATGATTCAAAAAGGACCCATGTTATACAGGAGAGAGAAGCATCAAAATACAAAAAAATAAACCAAAACACAAAGGAAAAAATGAATGCATTCTCAAAAGTGCAGCCACATTCTTTTGTGAAAAAAGTAAAGACATCAGCTTCAACCATGATGTCTATTGCCTATAAGCCAGTACCACAAGTGACACAACCGTTGTGTTGTTAAAAATCAGATTCTACAGCAATATCGCTATTCGGTACAAAAATAAAATAATCCTCGCTTCCAAAATTAGTGTGGATATACTTGAACTGTGGTATAAACTAAACTAAACCAAGAACAATACCAAATATATCAATAATTTGTAAAAGCATTTGTAGGCTTAATATCTACATAGATAACCTAGTTCTATTCTAACTTACATTAATTTCATAGATAACCTAGATCTGAAGACCAACCAAATAAAGATCCTTCAAGACAGATTGAATTTTCTTTTGGGATGATCATCTTCAAGCTATTAAAATATAAAAACAATACAAACTCATTCAATCCATAGATTATTAAATACATAACAATAGCCGGTGGATAATCATTTAATGGTATAATAACCTAAGCTATAGGAAAAAGAGTACTCGCAACATCTATTATTACGAAATGACAAGGATTTTAAAACAACTTCCATGAATTAAAATTAATTCAAACAAGTAAATCATCAAAGAGGAACTTACTTTCAACAAGGCGAAACTAAGCTTTCAGTATAATCCTTGGCAAAAAACCATAATATCTCATCATTAAATCTAGTTCTCGCCACTCTATTATCACTCCAATTATAGATAATTCCTTTCGCATCTAGATAGATTTCTTGATTGTTTGCCAATATCAGTGTGTCGCTACTCTCAGAAAGACACAACGGGAACAGGAACAATTGAGAATCATATTCCACGTCTAGCCAATTACTAATGCCATAATCAATTTGAAGATTCTGATAACTAATTTTAAGGAATTGACTCCAAGACTCTTGGACTCCAAATTTGATCATCTTCCATAAAACAAAATGTGTTCCCTTAAAAGAGTAAGAAAAACAAAGACAATCCATCAGCACAGTGACAGATGGCTCAACTGGTGGCACTTCAACAAAACCCGGAGGTGGAAGCAATTGTCGGTATGTCTCCGTACCTAATTCAAGCGATACAATTGCAAATTGCTCAATGGTAATATCATTCCAATCATACTCAGTCTTATTTCGAATAGCCAACCAGTTAATAGTACCACTCAAATGCACACCATAGTTGACAAACGGATGACAATGGCGAATAGCACAAAGGCCAAAAGGAACAACAGGAAAACTTTGAATATTTCTCCAAACATTATTACCTAAACTGAAAACTTTCACCTTGTTGGCACAAAAGCCCACCACCTTATAAGTATCACTTGAATTATCATAACCAAATGTGAACCTGAAAAACTCAGATACACAATTGTAACGATCATTGCTAAAATACCCTAATTTTTCAGATATTGTCTTAGTAGCTGGGTTCCAAAAACGGAGCGAGATATTTTGATACTTACCGATTAAATCAAAATCGAGCAAGCAGATCAAACCATTGCAAGATCCAACTACCTGACAGCAATCCATATCCTTCAATCGGTAGTAAGGATTATAGGGAATGCTGATTTTCGGATTCTCTACTAAACGACTTATGGTGAAGGGAACAAAACTGAAATCCATATCTTCGTCAGGCATGGACCATAACAGCATTAGTGCGAGGTGTGTGTTCCGTGGTGATCGCTGAAGGTGTAGTTTGACGAAGGAAGGATCGGAGATGGTGGTTTTCCATGACTTGCAAACGCACTTCATTTGCATTAGAGTTTTTACGGAAAGCAATGATAGGATTTCGGAGATGAGTTCATCAAAGAGGACTACCGGCGACGATGGAGCGGCGTTGGAACGCCAAGATATTGACGGAGGGGAGTTCATGAGAGGCAGCTACGACAGCAACGTCGTTGTTGTCGAAATTTTGAAGTAGAAAATTGAGGTTTTTTTTTTTAAAATATCCCTATTTTCAAAATTATTTATCTAAATACTCCCTTTAGAAAACTATTAACCAAAATATTTTTTTTTTAGTTATGAGTCGCTATTTGGAATGGCGACTTCCTTAAGGAAGGACATGTTTCAAATAGCAACTTCGCGAAAGAATTAAAAAAAATTCAATTTTTTTTTAAATAACAAAAATAATATATATATATATATATATATATATATAAATTCATAAAAATACATAAACACAAATTTTAAACTAGAGCTGTCGGTAACATCTAGACAATGTTTTCGAGTATAGCCAGTTAACGACATATCCACATTTTCTTGGCACTTTTTCTTTAACGTCCATTTCAGTTCTAATACGGGTACTATTTGGATGACCTTTTTTAATTCTCCGCATTTCAGCACCTTCATATGTGGGCCAATATCCTTCATTGGGTATAGGTGGAAACTCTTCTTTGTAGATGTTAAATACATTAGCAACCTTGTACACGTCAGGTAGAAGCACTAAATACTTTTGACGAGCGTAAGAACATGCAGCTATGACATGTGAACAAGGAATGTGTATAGCCTGAAATTTTCCACAATCACACCATTTTCTTTGAAGGTTGACTTCAAAATGACCAATTGGTCGCACCTCTCTTGGGTTTACTGTTTCATGCATTATGAAAGAATAACAATTTCGGTCAAATTGCATGACTTGGTGAGTATTAGATTTACCAACTTCATATTTAATCTTGTCCATGCAATCGTCTGTGTATACTCGATCAGAAGCTAATGATGCTTGATGTTGTTGTCCCCTTTTCTGCATATAAAACTCCCAATCTATAGTATGTTGATTGTACCAAAGCAGTGATTGGGAGATTGCGTGTACCCTTGAACACTGCGTTGATTGACTCAGAAATGTTTGTTGTCATGTGTCCTCATCGTCGACCTTGAGAATAAGCCATAGTCCATTGTTCTGGGGGGATATTATCGATCCATCTTAAAGCCTCTGGATTTGTCATCCTGATTTCATTGCGGTAATATTTGAATGACGGCTAATTTAATGCATATCTTGTTATAAAATGATGTAAAAATTATCAAATATTATAAAGTGATAAGTGGAAAATATATTAAGATGAATTAGATCATTACCCATACAAACAAGTTTTCTTTGAAGTTCCTTGTCCTTGAACTCTCTCATGAAATTTTGTGCAATGTGTTGGATGTAGTACACATGTGTTGACAGAGGATCATGTCAACCATTATTTGAATTATTATAAGCACTTTTAATGGATTTGTGTCTATCTGAAATCAAACAAACGTCGACTTGAGGTGTTACATACCTTTTTAGATTTTTTTTTAAAAAAAAACTCCAAGCACCTCCTATCTCACCTTCCACAAGTGCATAAGCAATGGGAATTGTATTTTTGTTTCCATCTTGTGCAATAGCAAGCAAAAGAGTCCCCTTGTACTTGTCGTACAACCAAGTTCCATCCACTGAGACAAATGGTTTATAAAATTTAAACCCAGAAATACACAGAAGGAAAGCCTAGAAATAGTCGTTTGAAATTTTTTTACCCCTGTAACAGAGTATTATCAGAATATGCAAGTGATACTTCCATTTCCACAATAGTTCCTGGAAGAAATTTTTGCATAGCCAACAACCACCTTGGAAGGTCATTGTAAGACTTTCTCAATTCCCATAAATCGTTTCGATAGCTTTGTTATTTGCCATCCATGCCTTTCTATAGGTGATTGTGTAGTTGTATCGTTCCCGAATATGTGCAATGATCACCTTCACTTTAATTGATGGATCAACTTTCAAAAGCGACTTTATGCTTTCGCATATGATGTTACAATCAAGCTTGGTATGATCCTGTGACATAGAGGAATTTGCGCAATTGTGAGGCCCCTTCAAATGACCAATCACCCATTCTAATCTTTTCTTATATATTTTATACTAAGTTTCATTCTAAAATATAGTTTTATTCTAATTCTTGTAAATATAGGATTCATCTCATTCTAATATCTTCAAATATATTTTTAATCTTTGCTTATTACACGATTCATCTTAAAATTTAAGATCACTTAGTCATAAACACATTGCACCAAATTCTTTAAGAATTCCATTGTTGAATCAAGCTAGGTTTGGTATCACAAATAGAAAGTTATAAAATAGAAAATTCACTTATTACTGCTTTAGTTGAAAGATGGAGACCTGAAACCTACACGTTTCATCTTCCAATGAGTGAATGTACCATAACATTAGAAGATGTTGCACTGCTACTTGGCTTACGTGTTGGGGGTAAAGCAGTAACTGGATCAACTATGGTATCATGGACAGATGATTTTTTAGATTTGTTAGGAGTCATGCCACCTGAATCTTAAAGAAAAGGGAATTTTATAAAATTAAAATGGCTAAGAGAAACATTTTCAATGTTAACTCCAAAATCATCGAATGAAGATATAATTATACATTTTAGAATTGATTGGTGGCATATTAATGTCTGAAAAATCCCACAACATAGTACATATTATGTGGTTGCACTTGTTGAGAGATTTGCGAGAGATGGGAGAATACAGTTGGGGTTCAGCGTGCTTGGCAACACTTTATAGAGAATTGTGTCGTGCATCTGAATCCGGTGTTATGTCGATCGGTGGATGTTCACATCTACTTCAAAGTTGGGCATGGTACCATATGTCATTTCTTGCACCAATAAGTAATCTTGAGCCTCATTTTCCGTTCGCAAAAAGGTAAATATCAAAAAAGGTAAATATTATATTTATAAAACTATTAATTAATTCACTAACATTCAAATTTATTTTCGTAGATATAGTGGAAATGGTATTAAATTTGGCGATACACCTCGTTATCATACCGCTGGATATCGATCAAAAATTGATCACATGACCGTTAACGATTTAATATAATAAAACATTACTTTATTTCTATTATTTTATTTCTTCTTATGCATATATTACTAACAAACTTGTTATATATCAGTTTCTCTGGAGGCCATACCTATGTCTTGAAGTAGCAATGTCGATTTACAAGAAAGGGGGGTTTGAATTGTAAATGTTCCTATTTAAAAATTCCACACAAGGATATATCCTGGTTCACCCAACTCGGGCTACATTCAGTCCTCACAACGGTGAGATTTTCCACTAAGTGTTCAAAACAAAGAACCTTCTTGGTTTTACAGCACCTAGCTCAGATCAACCTTGATCTATTACAACGTTAAAACATTTCCACCCAGAAAGGAGTTCAATCAGGTCACCTATCAACCTTGAGAGGATTTCTTACAATCTACCCAAACTATACTAAACTCTTATAGTTTGAGTTTTACAATAATGATGAGATTGTTTTGTTAGAATCTGAGATGTCTCAACTCTTGTTTGAGATCTGATTCTTTGGAAGAGAAATACACGAAAATGATTCTAAGAATCGAATGGGAAAAATCAGAATTAATTCAATGTATGTGAGTGGGAGTATTCAAGTATATAAGTGTATGTGATTGATGAATTTTCTTAGTACTTGAAGCTCTGATTTTTCCTTGAGCTTGGCCTTCCTTTTATAGGTGATTTGAGCAATTAATTCAGGTCAGAAAGAGCTGTTGGGAGTGCTCTGTTTTCCTCTGACACAAGCAACTTTTATGTTGAAAAAATAATCCATTGATGTGACAGTTTTGGGCATTGCTTGACTGGGCTGTTTTGCTCAATTTCAAACAGATTTTCTGCGCTTTTAATGACCCATTAAGCTTCTAAAATACTTTATGATAATTGGGCTTTGATCTGGACATTTGATTTGATCCAAAACAGTTTGGAAAGTAATGAACAACTTCTGCAGAAATAAGAGAATCGATTCTGCAGAAACGGAGATTGATCTTTGAAGCTTCATATGTAATTATTGATGTTACAGCTTCGATCTGGAGTCTTGATTCTGTCTAAAACAGTTTAATGAATGATTATAAACATCTGCATAAGTAAGGAGATCAATGCTGAAATTCTGCAGAAAGGGAGATTGATTCTGCCAAAACAGCTTGGAGAATGATGACAGTCTGCTGGAGAATGATGACAGTTTGCTGGAGAATGATGATAGTCTGCTGGAGAATGATGACAGTCTGCTGGAGAATGATGACAGTCTGCTGGAGAATGATGACAGTCTGCTGGAGAATAATGTTAACATGTTGGAGAATGATCAGAATGCTGTCAAGAATGTTGATAGTCAAGTTCAAATCTGTTTGGTCTTGCTAGTTTGTGATCTTTTCTCTTTGCGATTTGAATGTCTTCTTTGAGTAAAATGATTTCTACTTGTTCTGCCATGTACTGATGAACTAGTATAAAATTCAGAGGCAAAAGCTTCGTTGAAATAGTGGAGATTGATTGGTAAAGAGGTTGTGGCGATCATTCTTGAAACTGGAGAACATTCTCCGTTTTCCATATTTTGTTGTTTCTTTATATGTTCAGTTTTTAACTGTTTTCTTTGCTTTGCTTGATTCCTATCTTTGATTAATACACTCAAACACACATGTTAAAAACCAACACACTTAGAATCATAATTAACATTCTTAATTAACTTTTTGTTTGTTTTCATCAAAACATTAAATTGAGATTTTGTCTCAACATGTCTAACATACAATAATCCAGAAGGCAATTGGTTATGGAATGCATCTACATATTTGAATACATGGTTTGGTTTTGCAAAAATTCTAAACGATTTATTTCTCTAGAAAACCAATTGGTTGATCCTCGTGTCAATCCACCACAATCTTGCTAACATTTTTTTCAGGAATCAATGCCCAACACAACACACAAAAAAACAATATTATATACAACCACCTCTTGTTGTATAACACGTTCAACACTCATTATAATATGTAACATCGCGACCCTTACCGTTATCGGTGATGTTAATCACAAACTTCTCGCCCCCCCCCCCCCTTTCCCACCGTTGGAAATAGCGAGTTTTTTCCTTCCGTGGGATTCGAGCCCGGTACCTAGGGGATAAGTACCGCCTCATCTCATTTCCACTACCAATTGAGCTTTTTTGTAACACCCTGACCATTACCTTTACCAGCAGTGCTACCTCACGATCTTCTCACCCCTCTATCCACCTAGTGGAAATAGCGAGTTTTTGCCTTCCGTGGGATTCAAGCCCAGTACCTGGGGGATAAGTACCACCTCATCTCATTCCCACTAGGAAGTAATACAAACGATGTCATAGATTGTCATTATATCTTATATTAGTTTCACTATTTGTATATTTGGTTATAAATTTGTGACATATTAGAGTTTATTTATTCTTTTTCCATTTTTCTTTTTTCAATGGAAAATCAATTTGGGTTGCTTCAATCAAAGGAATATGAAACTAGCTCTTCTCCCACACAAGCTCAAAGTCAAAATGCACATAATGATCATGTGGTTAGTTCTGAAAAGGCTAATTCTCAACCTTCTATTGTTGATGGTGATGCTATTGAATTTACTAATGATAGCAAGAAAAGAAAGACTTCAGTTGTTTGGAACTATTTCATTAAAAAGAACTGTTAATGGAGAAGAAAAAGCTATATACAATTATTGCAATAAACCTATGGAAGGTAAAAGATCTGATGGAACAAACCATTTGCATAAACATTTTTGTCTTGTAAAAGAATGTCATATAAGGATATAAGACAAGTGATCTTGTTGAAAGAGCAAGAGAAGGCAGATGGGTCATCTACTTATTTGAGTAATTATCATTTTGATCCATAGAAGTCAATAGAAGACCTTTCTAATATGATAATACTTCATGAGTATCCCCTTTTAATGGTGGATCATTTGGGTTTTAGAATATATTATGAACTGTTCAAGACTCCTTGTCGAAACGCAATTAAAAATGATATTATAAAGATATTTCAACATGAAAAAGGAAAGATTATAGGGCTTTTAGAAAAGATTGGGAGTATGATTGTTTTAACAACAGACATGTGGACAGCTAACAACCAAAAAAGGGTATATGGTCATTACATGTCACTACATTGATGATGATTGAAATATGCAAAGTCGCATATTGCGGTACGATGCTTACATATTTGTAAACGTTAACAATTGCATATAATTTTTTTCACTGTATTAACATTTTAAAAATTGTTTTGCATGATAGGTTTGTTTATGTAGAATGCCCACACAGCTGAAGTTCTTCCAAAGGTTTTGGTAGAGTGCATGATAGATTGGAATATTGATAGAAAATTGTCAACCATCACTTTGGATAATTGTAGCACTAATGACGCTCTTTGTTGGTATGTTGTTAAACAAACTTGATTGTTGTAATCTTATGCTTGATGGTCAATTATTTCATATGAGGTGTTGTGCCCACATTTTAAATTTAATTGCTCAAGATGGTTTGAGTGTTATTGTGGACAGTAGAGAGAAGGTTAGGGATAATGTTTGATTTTGGACAGTCACACCCAAAAGAGACCAAACTTTTTGGAAAACAGCACTTCAATTAAAATTCCTATCACTAAGAAATTTATTCTTGATTGCAAAACTAGGTGGAATTATACTTATCGTATGCTTGTTGTTGCACTAGAATATAAAGATGTTTTTATTCGTTTGAAAACACGAGAGCGTTTGTATACATGTTTGCCTACAACAAAAGAGTGGAAAATACCAAAAGAAATTTGTAATAGGTTGCAAATCTTTAATCGTGTAACTGAAATATTTTTAGGTACACAATATCCCACAACAAACATATTTTTCTATTGATTTGTGAATAAAACTCTCTTTTATGAAATGGCAGACTTGCTCACTTAAGGTTATTAGAAATATGGCTTACACAATGGTTAATAAATTTAAGAAATATTGGTCTGTTATTCATGGAATTATGGGGATTGCCATTGTTTTGGATCCAAGATTTAAATTCAAGTTATTAGAATGATTTTATTAGAAACTTTATGGAAGTTTGTCTTCAATTGAAATTAACAATATCAAGAAATTATGTTACTCATTGTTTGAAGATTATCAAGCTAAAACCAACAGGTAAGTGGACAGTTGAATTGAAAAGTTCTATGAGAAGGAGTCAAATTTAGAAAATGGTACCAATTTTCTTAGTGGTTATGATTCATATGTCAATGATATCGATGACGTGCAATCAAAATCTGAGTTAGATCTATACTTGGAAGGTATTGCCTAGGAGTGCCACATTTGATATTCTTGGATGATGGAAAACAAATGGAATCAAGTATTCAATTTTGCAAAAAATTGCCAAGGATATTTTGGCCATTCCAATTTCCACAGTTGCTTCTGCTTTTAGTACTGGTGCTAGGTTGTTGAGTCATCAACGGTCTAGGCTTCATAAGGATACTTTAGAGGCACTTGTGTGCACACAAAGTTGGATAAAACATGAAAAACAAGGTCATAATTGTTGCAATATAGTATTTCTTCAATTAAATTTGTGTTTAGTTTAACTATTTATTTTCTTCTATGTTTTAACATCTATTGGTATCATTGGACCACTACAATATTTAGAATCGAAAGATAAATGTTTGCAAAGTTTTCAATAATCTGATTCTGATAAAGAGGTAAATAATTGTGACTTTATAATTATAAATAACTAATATAACATACATATCAATTTTTTTTACAGATCTCGAAAATACCGCACAAAGACTTGCAACTTCCTAAATTATTATTTCAGGTTTGGATGTTTATTGTAGTAATGTGGGATAATTTGATATGTTTTGAATGTTGAGTTAGAAAATATTTTGGTTTGTAATATTTTATGATTTGGAAGAAAAAAAAAAAATTTAATCACAACAATAACGATTATTTTTCAATCTATTTTAGTTAAAATACGAGTAATGGATATGAGTACGGGCACTTAGATACCCAAAGGATAAGGGTATGGATATTAAAATTATACCCACGATGATACAGATATAAGTATTTTTTTAAACTGCAGATATGGGAATGGGTACTATAGTATCATACTCATCCCCTACCCATTGAAATTAAATAAACACATGTTTAATTATTAAATTTTTTAAGTCACATGAATTTTAACATATTTATTTTTCTCCGTTTTGTAATTTAAAAAGACTTGTTTGTAGAAGAATGTATCACTTAGTTGGTATGTGACTTATTTCGTACTATCTTATCTTATGTTTTCTTATCTTATGTTTTCAGAGTTGGAAAATCCATCCACTTCTATTGCAACTATGCTTTGCACATTCTACAGATTCTATATAGTTGTATGCATTCACAAAACTTGACTTATTAGTACGAGAGGACCAATATAATTAATTAATTAATTAAAGAACAAAGAGTAAATACTCATAAATTTAAGTAGAAAAACTTAAATACTACATGGTATTTATAAAAGCCAATCAAATTAAAAAGTTTGCAATCTTGTAGCCTTAGCTAATACTTTTGGAATTGGCTAATACTACGATACTACTAAAAGCATTAATTAAAATATTGAAACTTTGCAGGGGCCACAGCCCCTTTCCAACCCTTGAAAAACTCCATCTCTAATTGCATGTCTAGAATTCTATAGATATCACACTTTTCTTACTAGAGAACAATGTTAAATAGTCTATCTTCAAATAAAATATTATGACACAACAGACACAAATGTGATGTTCATTCAACAAAATAGTTGGTCTCTTAGATATATTGGGTTCAACTTCCTTCATCTTATAAAATAATCCAGCAAATTGTCATTTATAATTAATTAAGTTAAATAAAAGCTAGATGATACAATATTATATTTTAACATAGTGATAATATTCATGATAAAGAAATGAAATTTAAAACAAAAACAAATAAAATAAAATTGATTTAATGTAATCTTTGTGCAGCTTGCAGAATATACGTTTAGGTTTAATAAATAAGCGTCATCGAAATTTGTATAAACAAGTCGTTGTAGTATAGTGGTAAGTATTCCCGCCTGTCACGCGGGTGACCCGGGTTCGATCCCCGGCAACGGCGATAATTTATTATTTTTATTGTTTAGGCTATTATAAACATTCTATCTTCTTCTCTCGTCTTTATACATTCAATCAACCTTTGTTCTTCTGATGTCGTTCTCATTTATCCCTTCCTCTTCAATTCTCTCTGTTGAGGTAAAAAAAAATTTATATATGTTTTAATGACAACAAACTTTATGAAATAAATGTTTAAGTTTTATAAATGGTATATATCGATGATTGCACTTGAGTTTTATTTAAGGAACGTGAATAACATAGTAAGTGCACAAGTAAGAACACATTCACATCAACAAGTGCATAAGTATCTACTCAATCATGAAAGAATCAAAGTAGCGTCAAAAGATTATTTCATGAAGATATTAGAAGGAAATCTTTCAAACATGTTTATGAACCCATGAGAATAAAACAAGTCAAAAGTTATCTCAAGAATCAAATACAACAAGTGTTCAGAACATTTTGAATCAAAGAATAAGGAGAGTGATCAAAATGATCATTTGATACTTTGGGAAATATGTCTAATGGATATATTATAAATTTAAACATATATGAAAATAAATAAAGAAGTCAAAGAACATCATTATGAAAGAATCTCAAAATAAATATATCATATATTATATCAATCATTCAAGAGAATGATTATTGCATCTTCATGAAGAAAATATAAAATGCATTCATACATATACTAAAGTATCTCAATGATACTTGATGGACAAGACACAACATGTGTAACACCAAGATAAATTATGGGAAGTATTGTTTCAACAAAAGATTTCTCAAGTAAGAATTTAATCACTGTTTTTTAGTTCTATTTTTTTCTTCTGTTTTTTTTTTTTTTTCCATTCAATTGTTGACTACTTTATTTCCATTTGTTAGAAACTCATAACCTACTCAACCATTAAGTAATTTGAAGGATGTTTCTATTTTTATTGTTTAGGCTATTATAAACATTCTAGGCCTGAACTTGCTTTTCAATTTATATGGTCTGCCTCAATTCTTCACTCCACACATTCAATCATCTCCTCTTTAATGCATTTATGGAGCCACAATTACCAATTTTTATGTTCTATCTTCTTCTCTCGTCTTTATACATTCAATCAACCTTTGTTCTTCTGATGTCGTTCTCATTTATCCCTTCCTCTTCAATTCTCTCTGTTGAGGTAAAAAAAAATTTATATATGTTTTAATGACAACAAACTTTATGAAATAAATGTTTAAGTTTTATAAATGGTATATATCGATGATTGCACTTGAGTTTTATTTAAGGAACGTGAATAACATAGTAAGTGCACAAGTAAGAACACATTCACATCAACAAGTGCATAAGTATAAAGTAGCGTCAAAAGATTATTTCATGAAGATATTAGAAGGAAATCTTTCAAACATGTTTATGAACCCATGAGAATAAAACAAGTCAAAAGTTATCTCAAGAATCAAATACAACAAGTGTTCAGAACATTTTGAATCAAAGAATAAGGAGAGTGATCAAAATGATCATTTGATACTTTGGGAAATATGTCTAATGGATATATTATAAATTTAAACATATATGAAAATAAATAAAGAAGTCAAAGAACATCATTATGAAAGAATCTCAAAATAAATATATCATATATTATATCAATCATTCAAGAGAATGATTATTGCATCTTCATGAAGAAAATATAAAATGCATTCATACATATACTAAAGTATCTCAATGATACTTGATGGACAAGACACAACATGTGTAACACCAAGATAAATTATGGGAAGTATTGTTTCAACAAAAGATTTCTCAAGTAAGAATTTAATCACTGTTTTTTAGTTCTATTTTTTTCTTCTGTTTTTTTTTTTTCCATTCAATTGTTGACTACTTTATTTCCATTTGTTAGAAACTCATAACCTACTCAACCATTAAGTAATTTGAAGGATGTTTCTAAGTTGAGTTTAGAAGACGAATTTTTAAATTTGACCAAACACAAGACCATAGAGAAACTTAAGAATTGTCAAAATGTATTATATTGTTATATTTTACAACTGTAATTCTTATTCTATACATAATTCTTTTTTTTTTGTTAATGATGCATATTTGTTATTCAGGGCATGGTTTGTGTGGTGTTTGGTACAATCAAACACATTTTGGATGATGATGATTGGTGATATGGAGCATGTGTAAGCAAGAAAAGGAATAGTGGTATATTCTAAAAGGTTGTTCTACCCAAAATATAACAAGCATGTGTGGACTATTGTGCCAAGGTATCAAGGTATGTGTCCACATTCAATTTACTTTTATGTTTCTTTATCATTTATTTGTGATTTTTTATTTTTTATTTGTTATATAACATCATTACTTACTAATTAATTTTTTTAAGGTACTGTATCAAACTATGGGTCATTGATCATATTGATTATGCTACTTTTATTATCTTTGATTGTGATGGTCTTTCATTGATAAAGAAGTCATGTTTTGATTTGCTTGATGAAATAGATTAAGTTAGTGTATTTAATTCTCTTGACAGTATTTTAATCAATAATTTTCATATGCAATGTTCATGTGTATGATCTGATTATTTATTTATTTGAATTATGTCAATGTTTTTGAGACAAAACTGAAGTAGCAATGTCAATTTACAAGGAAGTGTGTTTGAATTATAAATTTGCCTATTTAAAATTTTCTTTTAAAATCTTAAAAAAATAACTCAAGAATGATCTTGGTTTTGAAAACAGCAAACGGAGAACGTTCTTGGTTCTGGAAATAGAAAACGGATAACGTTCTTGGTTAGTTAAAATCACAATTTTAACTTCTCTATTTAACTTGATAATTACAATGATTGAATGTAAATAGAGATAAGGAAGAGATACCACACAACGATATATCTTAGTTCACCCAACTCGGACTACGTCCAGTCCTCACAACTGTGAGATTTTTACTAAGTGTTCAAACAGAGAACGATCTTGGTTTTACACAGTTAAGATAAACTTTGATCTGTAACATCAATTCATTTCCACCCAGAAAAGATTCAATCAAGTTACCTAACAATTCTGAGAGAATTTTACAGTTTACCTTTTAATGATAAAGGATTTTTTACAAAGCTACTCAAACTATAAACAATCCTTATAGTTTTGAGTTTACACAATAATGATTTAAGGAGATTGGTTGAATCTGATTATACTCAACTCGTGTTTGAGAATAGATTATTTTAAAAAGAACTCAATAAAACGATCTGGATATATGAAGGTAGTTTTAGAACTGATTCTCTTGCAAATGAGAAGCTTTCAAGTATGTAACTGTATGTGATTGATGGATTTTCTTAGCACTTGAAGTTCTGAGTTTTCCTGAGTATTAGCCTTCCTTTTATAGATGTTTTAGAGCATTTAATAATGGTCAAAAGAGTTGTTGGTAGTGCTCTGTCAGTTTTGACCAAAACTAATATATGTGACTAAAAATATTTCAGCCTATGAACATTTTTGAAACTTGTTTAACTGGGCTGGTTTATTTGTTTCTTGATTAGATTTTCTTTGTGTTTAATGATCCTTTATGCTTCAAGATATATTTGTTGATGTTATATCTTTGATCTGGAGACTTGATTCTGCCCAAAACAGTTTGGAGAATGATGATGAACTTCTGCAGAAATATGGAGATTGATACTGAACTTCTGCAGAAACGGAGATTGATAATCAATCTGGTCTGTTTAGTGTTCTGAACTTTCTGGAGATTGAAAAATCAATCTGGAGGTTCAGTCTTGATCATTTTGGATGACTTTCTGATGTATTGTACATATCAGTCTTGATTTAACTTTCTTGACAGTTAGGCTGGAGAAAGTTAAAACTCATTTTATTTTACTTGATTCATGACCTTTTAACTTAGTGATTCGAATGCCTTCTTTCACTAGAATGAATCCTACTTGTTCTTTGTCAAGTACTGATAACATCAGCATAAAATTCAGAGGGAGAATCTTCATTGAACTAACGGAGATTGATTGATCTTTATGCTGAGATGATAAGTCTTGATCTTGATGAACATTCTCGATTTTTACAGATTATTGTCCAGAATGTTCTGTTCAGTTTTTATCTGATTTCTTTACTTTTCTTGATTCCTATCTTTGAATTAAACCACTCAAAAGCACAAATTAACATAACATTTAGAATCATAATTATCATTCTTAATTAACCTTTGTTTATTTTCATCAAAACTTAATTTGAGAGTTTGTCCTAACAATCTCCCCATTTTTGATGATGACAAACATGTTAATTTAGATTTTAATTCTAATTCTAATTTTAATTTTTGAAGAGCGTAAAAGCTCCCCCTCAATCGATGTAGTAAATATATTTTGACAAAAAATAAGATAATGCATACAATTTTCAGCATAATGAATTTTCATTGATTTTCAAAATAACAGTTTTTGGAAAGTACATATACAGAAGCACCTAATTTCAAAAAGGACTTCTAGAGATCAGAATACATAAAAACTAACTTAATTCTCCCCCTTTGTCATACAAAAAGGAAGGAGAAAAAGATCCCTACTTAGCATGGGATGGAGAGGATCCTTCAGAAGAGGAGGATTTGGAAGGATCTGGAATCAATTGAGGAGATGGAGAAGGATGAATAGGAGGATGATTTAAGATAAGTTTGGGAGCAAGCTGCTTTGTCACCCAGGTCCGCAACAGGGTGGTCTTCAAGTCTTGTTGAGTTTGGCGTGCTAGAATGAGTTGCAGGGTTGCCATAATCTAAGTGTTTGAGGGTTCCTTTGGTGGAGTGATGATAGGAGGAGTGGTAGGAAGAGCACTGCATGATGGAGCAGATGTGGTAGAGATTGAAGGCAGAGTGGTAGGGAGGATATGAGGTGAAGGATCAGAGGCGGATTGCTGGTTGATGGAAGGGCCAGGAGTGGGTGGGAAAGTCAGAAACTAACTAATGCCAAAAATTGATGACCTGGTTTTTTGGGGGGAAGTAAAAGCAGGTGACATTGTTGATACATGTTGATTTGGGAGTAAAGTACACATATCATATGGTGGGGAATGGAAATATTGAGAGTAGGATAGAAAGTCAGTGGAGGAGAGTGTAGAGGGTTGAGGAAAAACGAAGAAGGTTTGAAGATTAATGGGGATTTCTGGAGAACGCTCTTGGTTTTCTAGAGAATGTGCTTGAGCAGATTCAGGAGCTATTTTTGTTGAAGGTGAGGCTGGAGCAGCAGCTCTTTTTCTGGCTAAGCGTTTCCTCTTTAGGGTTGTAGGGAAGGAAGAGGATGCGGGGGCAGGCTGTTTTGATGAAGTTATTTTCATGTGGGTGATGTTTTTGGTGGAAAATTTGGAGATTTTGATAAGGGATTTTTCATTGGAGAGTGGAATTTGAAAATGTCTGAAGACTTTGGTTAAAATCATGTCGTAAGGAACAATATTTTTCTTATAGTCTTTGGTGGCAGCGGAGATCATGTGATGGATGATGATGTGAGGCCGATTAAGGCATTTGCAGTTGAGTAGGTGATAAATGATCAACGCATCATTATCAGAGGCATACTCATGACGTCCACAGTGAGGAAGAAGAGTATGTTGGCTTATGCTATTGAAGATCTTAGGAAGAGGTTTGAGATAGGTGGACAGATAACGAGTAAACTCTTCCTGAAACAAATCAGACAGTACTTCAGTCTGTTTGATGTTCAGAGCTAAATACCATTTGCTTCGAAAAATGACAGGACCTTCTGTTGGGAGGTTTAAAATAGAGGCTAGGATGTTAGGTGTTAGCCTTATCTCAATCCCTTTAATAGTGGATATAATGAAAGATTTATCAGGGAAGGTTTTGGCTTGACAGTAGAATGCCCGTACAACATCTGGATAAAAATGCTCAGATGTTTGTAAAAAAGAAGTCCAGCCCAGAGCATCAGTAAAATGTTGGACAACATTTCCATCCACGATGAGTTTGTCAAAAACAAAGACTCGTCCAATGCCAATGGGACGTTGAGCCCATTTGTCTTTAAAGAAATTGGAGACAGTGGAAGGGATTAGAGGAGGACTGTGAAGTTTGGATTTTTTAGAGGGAGGAGAAGGTTGTGGAGAAGATTCGGAGGTTGAGGACGAAGAACGTTCTGGAGTAAGAGAACATTTTGTTTGTGGTGAGGGAGAAGAGTTATGAACGGGAGAACGTTCTTGGAGTGGAGAACGTTCTAGGTTGGGAGAGGGAGAGGTTTGGCGAACAGGAGAATGTTCTTGGTTTGGGGAGGGTGAGAGTTCATGGGCTGGGGAACGTTCTGGAGCATGAGAACATTCTGGAGAAGTGGGTGGAGTATTTCTCAATTTCTATTTAAGGGTAGTGGATTTTCTTCTATGTGGATTTTTTAGATTGTTTTTGGCTAGAAATTGGGAGAGTGTGATGGTGGTTTTGATTTTCATGGTTCGTGGTGTTGGTTTGTTGTTTTAAGGAGAAGAGGAAGATGGTTTTGAGAAAGAAAAAATTTCATTGATCAATCTCCTTTTTTGGTTTGGAGGTGTTGATTAAGAAGGTTTAGAGGAAAATGGTGATTTGGATAGGGTGATGGGTTTTTTTGGGGTTGTGTGATGAGGTGTTTCAGAGGATTCATCTGAACCAGAGTCAGAAATAAGGAAATATGCAGGTTTGGTGATTGGGGTTTTTGAAGTCCCAATTCCTGCTTGGACTCGCATAGAGCGCCTCTTTGCTGTTGGAGGATTAATGATAGGTTTTTGTAAGTGTGGGGGAATCTGAGCAAGATTTGTAGGGGGCATGTGTATAGAGGTGGAAGGATAGTGGACAAGGGTTCTGGGATAATGGGTTTAGGGTTTGGTTCAGGGGAAGATGAAAGATAATCTGAAAAAGTTGTGTCAGATGAGTGTGCTGGTGGTGTTGGTCTTGGTGGTGAAGAAGGTGAACGACTTATGGAGGTTGATGGTGAAGATGATGATGATGCTGTGTTAGTGCATGCATTTTTGCGTGCGGGTTGTTTGGTTCGAGCCATTTTAGAAAGGGATTAACATTGAAGAAGATGAAGTCTGTGACAGAAGAAAATGAAGTCGAGCCATTTTTGCGTTCTCCATTTTCTGCAAAAGCAGATTTAACGCGGATTTTCAGGAGTTTTCATAATTTTCAGTTTTTCTTTGATCAAATTGAAACTATCCTCAACTAGAGGCTTTGTAAAAATGTCAGCAAGCTGATTTTGAGTATCAACAAAGATTAATTCAATATCTTTCTTGTTAACATGATCATGAATAAAATGATGCTTTATTTCAATATGTTTTGATTTAGAATGTTGAATGGGGTTTTTAGATAAATTGATTGCACTAGTATTATCGTAGTAAATTGGAATGCTTGAATAACTTACAGAGAAGTCTTCAAGTTGATTTTTAATCCAAAGAACTTGTGAGCACCAGTTTACTGTTGAGACATCTTCAGCTTCGGTGGTTGATAAAGCTATAGTGTTTTGTTTCCAACAAGACTAGCTTATCAATGCTTCACATAGGAACTGACATGCTCCACTGGTGCTCTTTCTTTCAATAAAGCAAAGAACCAATCATTCCTCTATATTCTTTTTCAGAAACAGATTTTCCATTTTCATCTTTGTCTAATGAGGAAGACGGATGCATAGGAGTAGACATGATTTTTGCTTCATTCATTTTGTACTTAATTAACAGATCTTTAATGTATTTTCTTGACAAATAAAAATACCATTTTCATGTTGTTTAATTTGCAAGCCAAGAAAATACCTTAACTCTTCTATCAGGCTCATTTCAAATTTACTTTGCATGAGTTTTGAAAAGCCATCGCACATCTTTTCATTAGTTGATCCAAAGATAATATCGTCGACATACACTTGTACAATGAGTAAATTATTTTTATCGATTTTATTGATAATGTAGTGTCGATTTTTCCTCTGGAAAACCTGTTTTTGATTAGGAAGGAACTTAATCTTTCATACCACGCTCTTAGTGCTTGTTTTAGACCATATAGAGCTTTGGTAAGTTTGAAAACATGATTTGGTTTTGATTGATCCTCAAAACCAGAAGGTTGTTTTACATAAACTTGTTCATTTAAAAAACCATTTAAAAATGCACTTTTAACATTCATTTGAAATAACTCAACAAGCTTATGAGATACATATGCAAGAAGTATGCGAATAGCTTCTAACTTTACCACTGAAGCAAAAGTTTCGTCGTAGTCTATACCTTCTTGTTGGTTATATCCTTGAGCAACCAATCTTGCTTTGTTCCTTACAACCTTACTTTCTTCATCTAATTTGTTTCTGAAAACCCAGTGTGTAACAATGATTGTTTGATCTTGTGGATCAGGTACCAAGGTCCATACTTCATTTTTCTCAAATTGCAGCAGTTCTTCCTTCATGGCTTCAATCCAAGATTGATCAATTATGGCTTCTTTAATTGATTTTCGTTCAATTTGAGATATCATTGCCATGTTGTTTTCATCATTCTTGAATGATTTTTTGGTTCTAATTCCATCAGCTGTATCCCCAATGATTTGGGTTTGAGGATGATCCCCTATCGTTCTCCAACTTTTAGGTGGAGAATGATACGAATATTGTTTATCAATCTTCATTTCCTGCATAATAGTTTGTTGTTGTAGACCAGGTTGTTCTTCTTCTTTCTCATTTGTTTTTCTCAATTCTAAATCATCAAATTGATCAAATAATATATGCGTACTGATTTCTACAACTTTAATCCTTAGATTAAACACTCTATAACCTTTATAGTCGGTTGAATAGCCCAAGAAAATTGCCTTGTCTGATTTTGCATCAAATTTTCCAGGTACATCATTGTTATGTAAAATATAACAATAACAACCAAAATTGTGAAAATATGATATGTTTGGCTTCCTGTTCTTCCAGATTTTATATGGTGTTTTGTTTATGATCTTTCTTATGGATACACGGTTCAAAATATAACATGATGTATTGACAGCTTCACCTAAAAAATATTTTTCAACATTAGACTCTTCCAAGACTGTTCTTGCCATTTTTTGTAAGGTTCTATTTTTTCTTTCAACAACTACATTTTTTTGAGGAGTTCTTGCACAAGATAAATTATGAGAAATGCCAAGTTCTTCAAGAAATGTTTTAAAAGAGGAATTTATCAATTCTCCTCCATGATCACTTCTTATAGAAATGATACTGGAATCCTTTTCATTTTGTACCTTTTTACAAAAAAATTTGAAGGCATCAAAAGCATCATCTTTTAGTTTTAAAAATAAAACCCAAGTGTATCATGAAAAATCATCAACAATAACAAAGCCATATTTCATTCCTCCTAAACTGGTTGTTTTAACAGGGCCAAATAGATCTATGTGAAACAGTTCAAGAGTTCTGTTTGTGGAGATGAACTCTTTTGAATGAAAACTGCTTTTGACTTGTTTTCCCTTAGCACATGCTTCACATACCTTATCTTTTTCAAAATTCAGTTTTGGTAATCCTCTCACAAGTTCTAATTTTGAAATTTTTGAAATAGTTTTCATGCCAACATGACATGTCCGCTTATGCCAAATCTATTTATCTTTATCGATAAACATGAAGCAGGATTCATTAGGCAGTTCTTCAAGATATTAAACATAAATATTTTTCTTTCATGTTCCAGAAAACAATACTTCACCAGATTTTGTTTTTATGATTTCACATAGGTTAGGTTTGAAAATAACTTCAAAGCCATTGTCACATAGTTGACTTATGCTTAAGAGATTATGTTTCAGACCTTCAACATATTGAACATCAGTTATTTGAGCAGAGTTTTTCTTACCAATTGTTCCTTTACATTTAATCCGAGCTTGATTATCATTTCCAAAGGTGACTGATCCTCCATCTTTCTTGACGAAGAACATGAAGTAGTTTTTATCACCTGTCATATGTCTTGAACAGCCACTGTCCAAGAACCATGGCTTTTTCTTGACACTTTGAAATCCAACTTGCATGATTTGTTTCATTAACTTTAGTTACCCATTTGGTCTTGGGTCCTTGAGGGTTAGTTTTAAATTTTGATCCCTTCTTAATATGGCATGTTGATTCAGAGTGTCCAATCTTAGAACAAGAGGAATATCTAGTAACTTGTTTATGAAACAGTTTCGAAGATTGAGTTTTAACTGGTTTTGATAAAATTCCAGAACATGATCCTTTTGCTGCATTAGCTGGAGAACGTTCTCCTTTTTCCAAATTTTGAAAAAAAAATTGTTTTTGCTCCGTAATGTTCTCCTTTTTGAAGATCTTTTTGTTCTTGATTTTCTCATCTTTTTTCTTAAAATAACATGCAAATTCAAGATGCCCAATCTTGCTGCAATATGAACATTTGATTTTGCATTTACTTTATTTTCTTTCAAGAATAAAAAAAGTTCTCATACATTTTGGTTTTTTGAGTTTGATTAAACTCAAGACCAACTTTATCAAATATTCCTACATGAGATCCCATGATATTCTGAAATTTTTTAGTGGCTCTAATGAAATTTGACAGATCATTTTTAGGAAGTTCAACTTCAACTTTAAGGAGAACGTTCTCGTTTTGAAGTGCATAATGTTCTTGACTTTCTTGTTTTTTCAATTTTAAAATCTTTGAGCTGAGATTCTTTCAGATTTTGAATGATCTCTTTCAGCTTATCATTCAGAGCCTGAGTTTTCTCTTTCTCTTTTTTTTCTTTGTAAAATTTTTCTTTTAAAGAACTACACTTTTGAACAAGAAAGTTTGAATCATTTAGCAAGTTGTCAAATTCTTTTTCCATTTGTTCACACAAAAGACAAAGTTCAGAATTTGTTATCTCATTTTCTTCAGTATTTGCCATTAAGCATATGTTGGCTTCTTCATCTTCTTCTTCATCAGATTCATCTAAGTTATCCCATGTGGCCATCATTGATTTCTTTTTGAAGGGAAATCTATTGGTGGTTTTTTACTTAGGGGACATTCAAATTTGTAATGTACCAACTTATTACAACCAAAACATGTGATTTGACTCTTGTCTACTTCTATTTTGGGACTTTATCTTTTGTTTGGAAATCCTTTCTTGATTTGATCTCTTCTTCTCATCATTCTTTGAATTCTTCTAGTGAGAAGAACAATTTCTTCATCAGCATCTTCTTGTCCAACTTCTTCTGTTTCTTCTTCTGTTTGTACTGGTATACTTTCTTGAGATGCCTTCAAGGATATTGCTTTTCCTTTCTTGACAGGTTTATCTTCTTGTAACAATACCTCATGTTCTCTTAAGGTTCCAATTAGTTCTTCTAATGCAAGCACTTCAAGATTTTTGGCTTGGCTTATAGCTGTCACCTTCGGTCTCCATATGGCTAGAAGACATCTCATGATCTTTCTCACTCTGTCTTGTACTGAGTAAGCCTTTCCAAGATAACGCATCTCATTCACTATAGTTGTGAACCTTGAATACATTTCATCAATGGTTTCTCCTTCGTTCATTTCAAACAACTCAAATTTCCTTATACCAATGTCTATTCTTGTTTCTTTGACATGGCTTGTTCCTTCATGATGAGTTTGCAGTGTATCCCAAACTTCTTTAGCAGTTATGCATTCATCAACTCTTTCGCTTTCTTCCCTGCTCAAAGCACACGATAAGAATAATTGAGCTTTAGAGTTTAGGAGTACCTTAGTTTTGTCTTCAGGTGTCCAATCGATTTCTTTCTTTTCAGAAACGGTTGAATCATTTTGATCAACTCTTGGTATGAAATCTCCATCTATAATGATGCGCCACATTCTTGTATCTTGAGATTTTAGAAACAGCTGCATCTTGTTTTTCAAGAAGTAGTAATCAGTTCCATCAAAATAATGTGGCCAGTTTTAGGATCCTCCTTCGACAATGTATTTTGCTTTTAACATTTTTACTTCTAGATCTTTTTCTCTAGCACTTAGGTAAAGTGTTGACTCTTTAGAAATCTGGCTCTGATGCCAATTGAAGTAGTAATGTCAATTTACAAGGAAGGGGGTTTGAATTGTAACCTTGCCTATTTAAAATTTCTTGTTAAAATCTTAAGAAAATAACTCAAGAATGATCTTGGTTATAAAAACAGAAAACGGAGAACGTTCTTGGTTCAATAAATAGAAAACGGAGAACGTTTTTGGTTAGTTAAAATCACAGTTTTAGCTTCTCTATTTAACTTGATAATTAAAATGACTGAATGTAAATAGAGATAAGGAAGAGATACCACACAACGATATATCCTAGTTCACCCAACTCGGGTTATGTCCAATCCTCACAACTGTTAGCTTTTTACTAAGTGTTCAAACGGAGAACAATTTTGGTTTTACACAGTTAAGATCAACCTTGATCTGTAACAACAATTCATTTCCACATAGAAAGGATTCAATCAAGTCACCTAAAAATTCTGAGAGGATTTTACAGTTTACCTTTTAATCATAGAGGATTTTTTACAAATCTACTCAAACTATAAACAATCCTTATAGTTTTGAGTTTACACAATAATGATTTAAGGAGATTGGTTGGATCTAATTATACTCAACTCGTGTTTGAGAATAGATTCTTTTAAAAAGAACTCAATAAAACGATCTGGATATATGAAGATAGTTTCAGAACTGATTCTCTTGCTAATGAGAAGCTTTCAAGTATGTAAGTGTATGTGATTGATGAATTTTCTTAGCACTTGAAGTTCTGAGTTTTCCTGAGTATTAGCCTTCCTTTTATAGACGTTTTAGAGCATTTAATAATGATCAAAAGAGCTGTTGGTAGTGCTTTGTCAGTTTTGACCAAAACTAATATATGTGAAAAAAAATATTCCAGCATTTGAACATTTTTGAAACTTGTTTGACTGGGCTGGTTTATTCGTTTATTGATTAGATTGCCTTTGTGTTTAATGATCCTTTATGCTTCAGATATATTTGTTGATGTTATATCTTTGATCTGGAGACTTGATTATGTCCAAAACAGTTTAGAGAATAATGATGAACTTCTGCAGAAATATGGAGATTGATATTGAAATTCTGCAGAAACGGAGATTGATTGATCTTTGCTTTTCTTGATTCCTATCTTTGAATTAAACCACTCAAAAGCGCAGATTAACATAACATTTAGAATCATAATTAACATTCTTGATTAACCTTTTTTTATTTTCATCAAAACTTAATTTGAGAGTTTGTCTTAACAAAAACCTCTCTCAAATGTTTTAATGATAATAAAATTGTTTTAAAGTTCAAAGATTCTAATTATATGTGTTGTATAACTTATGCTTTTATGTGTATCAATTTTTAGAAAACACGTCATTTACATTCTTGATCAGATGAAGATTCTAAAGATAACAATCAAGAAAGTCAACTGCAAAAAATATTGATTAAAAATACTTGTAAAAGCGTTAGAGGATGAACGTTGTTCTCTATTCATCCTCGCACCTAGGAGAATAAGTGAAAATACAAAGGTACAAAAAGGGGTGTCCTTGACTTGTAAGGAAAACCACTTCAATTTGTTGGGAAAAGGAAAAGCCAAAAAGCATCAGTCACATCAGAACTAATGAAAGCTTTATCCTGATACTAACCAGATCCGAGGATGGACCACTAAACTTATCCTATCAGCTTTCTTATAACAAGGACATAGCTTAAGAGCATATTTTAAATTCTAAACAAGGTCAATAGGCAATCATCTAAGTCTCCAACGAATATATTGTACTTCTCCTCATAATTGAATTCATGATTTCTATAAATTAAGATGATCCCATTCTCGAAAAAAAAAAACAAGAAAGCAATATACAATCAAATGATCAAAGATGTGAAAAACAATTTCATCCTCAACATATTTTCTACTAATCTTAAATATATCTTTGGATCGTTCTTTTAGAAAGTATAGTGTTAGATCCATTCATAAAAACTCTCAAAAATCTATATATCCTTAAGTTAAGATTAACTTGTTGGAATTTGTGTAAGGACTGTAAGATAAGAAGATAACTTTTTTTATGAAAGCCTGGTGAGACTAAGATAATACATAGTGAAAAGAATATCTTTAAAGGATAGGTCATTTGAGCAATAACGAAAAAACTCACAAGTGAGTGACGACTTGACGTAACCCATTTTGGGTGAACTAGTATAAATTTGTGTGTGTCCTTCTCTAGATTTTGATCTCTTCCTTTTATCTCATTCTTATTTCAATTCTAAACATCTATCCTCTAACATTGATCTATTATCCTCACATAGAGGATACTCTTTTAAATTTATAAAACAAGTAAAAAGGGTATACCATTACTTAACCCTTCTTCTAGTGATATTTTAGATACTTCAAATGTTAGGATCCTAAACCAACCATTGTTCCTAAAGTTATTGGAAATTTTGTTGAAAAGCCTTTGTTGTTGAAGATAGAAGTCAATTCAAGTTTTGAACAATCATTATGTGTCAAAAAAGTTTGTGTTGATAAGGATGTCATCAATAGGTTCAAATCTATTGTTGCGGAGGTGGTTTCAACTTTTTTACCTTTAATAATTTGTTTGTTTTATATTATTCCTAAAATGTATTTTCTACTAATTATGGTCAATATGTGTTTATTTAGGTTGGTGGCGGTGGTAATCATCCTTTAGATGCAAGTGGAATGCATAATTTGATGCCCAAATTTGAAGAAATGGTCGCTAAAGAGAAACGTGAAGAAGACATATCATCAACATAAATGACCAAGTAAATACACTTGTTAGAAGAGAATTTATAAAACATGGAGTGGTAAAATTGTTTCTGAATCATGTCATACTATTGAACAACACTACTAAACCTCTCAAACATGTCCGAGGAGATTGTTTGAGACCATACAAAGCTTTATGAAGTCGACAAACATATCCACGACACTCCCCCTGAGCAACGAAACCAGATGGTTGCTCAAGATAAACTTCTTCTTCTAACTCTCCATGAAGGAATGCATTCTTTATGTCTAACTGATACAATGGCCAATGTCGCATAGTAGCCATAGAGAGAAAAAGATGAACCGAATCCGTTTTAGCCACAGGTGAGAAAGTATCACTGTAATCAAGACCAAAGACCTGAGTATAGCCTTTAGCCACTAAACGAGCTTTCAAACGATCAATATGTTCGTATGGACCAACTTTGACTGTGTATACCCAACGACATCCAACAATAGATTTACTAGGAGGAGGTGGCACAAGAGTCCATGTTTGGTTAGATTTTAAGGTTGTCATCTCATCAATCATAGCCTACCGCCAACCTGAATGAGAAAGAGCTTCTTGCAGAGACTTAAGAATAGTGATGGAATAGATATTAGAGGCAAAGGTATAATGTGAAGTGATAAACGGTGATAACTAAAAAAATTATAAATGGGATAAGGATTACTAGTGGAACGGGTACCTTTACATAGTGCAATTGGGAGGTCGTCAGACAAGGTAGGCGAATCCGAAGTAGAAGAAAGGACTGGAACATGAGATGAGTCACTTAAATCTTATGTAGGAAGTGGATTGGTAAGAGGGAAACGTGCTCACCCCTGATAAGTTTGCAAGAGAAGAGGACTAGATGGATCTGGCTGGTCAATTATAGGTATAGACTGAGATGTTTGCAAGAGAAGAGGACTAGATGGATCTGGCTGGTCAATTATAGGTATAGACTGAGATGTGTGGAGACACTGATATTGTAACACCCCGGCCATTACCGTTACCGGCGATGCTACCTCACGGTCTTCTCGTCCACCCTCACCACCCAGTGGAAATAACGAGTTTTTGCCTTCCGTGGGATTCGAGCCCGGTATCTAGGGGATAAGTACCGCCTCCACACAGTCCCACTACCAATTGAGCCAATTGAGTCTTTTAATAGTCTTGATTTAAAGAAAAATTAATATGATTATTACTAAATGAGTAGGAGGGGTTAATCACCTTGGTGACTAATTTTCGAAGAAAGCGATGATAATAATAATTCGTTTTTACTACTTTCGAGAATTTATTTTATTTATTAAAAAGTCTAACAAACTTTATTTTATTTTGCATTGTCTTAATGAGATAAGGTACAATATGTGTGTGCTATTAACAATGGTAAATGTATCATATTTATGGAATTTAACAAAATTAAATACGAGAGTTTTATGATTGTGTTGATTTTATTTGAATTTCAATCATTTTTAATTTTATTAACAAATTTTAAGTGTTTTATTATTATTATTATTATTATTATTATTATTATGGTGAGTATTATTATTATTATTATTATTATTATTAT
>JBBPBP010000003.1:14332722-14368234 GCA_037974735.1 Cicer chorassanicum
AGTATTGCATTGTCAAATTCTATTGTATAATAAATAAATAAATAAGAATAATTAAATCAACTTCTTTATAGAAATAATTCTTATGAAAGGATCTATGATATCCCTGTTGTTCTATTTTTGAAAGTTTAAATTATTGTTATAAACATATAATTCTAAATTTGCTCTATTTTAATAAATGACATTATCAGTTTTGTCTCTTTTGTTCTTCTTTATATGTTCATTGGTTTGCCTTAACAAGTTCATGTGTAACTTTTATACAACACAAGTTTTTATATTTTATTCGAATTGTTGTTAATCAAGAAATTTTTGTAACATTAATGGATATTCAAAAGAATTTTACTTGATTTTTATGAAATGATCCCATACGTGTATGCGACTTGTCCATTTGTTTTTTCTCTAAGTTTCGAGGACGAAACTATTTTTAAGGGGGTAAGTATTGTAACACCCCAATATTTTCATATATATTATATATGTGTCTTTTTAGTAATTGTCATGGTTTATTATTTAATTAATAATTATTATATGTGTAAATAAATTAAATTAAATTTTATAGCCCCCAATTTTACCTGAATAATTATAATATTTATTTACATTTAATTGTTTTTGTGTGATAATTACATGGGGATGATTTATGATGTGATTATTTCCTAAATTGACTATTGTGTATTTTTTTATTTGATTAGTTTCGATAATCATGAAATTAATGTGTTAAGATATGTTTGTTTTATTTTGTTATGTGTGAGTGATATTCCTTTCTTGCATGATTTATTTTAGTTGATGAAAACATTAGTAATTATTTAATTAAATTATAATTCATAGAAGTTATATCTTATTAGTTTTGTTTTAGACCAAATAAGTATTCGACCTAGGAGATAGTAAAGTTAGTGAAAATCCTTAGTGTTATTTATATATTATATTTAATTAATTTAGTGTGAAAATAATAAGATAATTGTTCCTTTAATGTTTAATTATTTGATGAAATATATTTATATTAATTAATTAATTGTTGGGGTTTTGTTGGTAATTAATTTAAACTCGTAGGAGCATTTTTTAGAATGAACAATGACCAAGTCAATTTTGGTCAAAATTTAATCAGTCACACTACTAATCTTGATAGCTATATTTTATTTTTAATAGCATTTAGTTATAGAACCGTGTGTTTTCTACTATACGTCCACTCAAATGTGTAACAAGCAAAAATAAGTACATGAATCCCAATTAATTCATAACGGTTAGTCATTGAATGATATTATTCCAATTGAATACCTTATAGATGTGTGCAATTAATCTCAATGAGAAGAATTATTCTCTTTCTTTACTCAGTTTCACGTTTCCATATTAGTCTTATACACCTCTTCCTCATAGAATACGATAAAACTTGCAATAGAGCAGAAAGAAGTCCTAATTACCCATACCTCACACGCCATTCCCAACATTATATTTTGTTTATCTCAAATATTTTCTAAGTCACTCAAACAACCACCCACATATTCTCTCTCTTTCTTGTGGAAGTTCTAAGCTTTCGTTCCTTCAAATTTATGAGATTTTTCGAGGGCTATATAGTGTTACGTGGAAGGAAAGCGTTCAAGGTAAGGACTTTTCCCCATGCAAGATTAGGCTAGATGTTAAATTAATAGTTTGTAAGATATTGATATGATGTCTTGATGTATTAAAAGAAAAAATGTTGATTTTATGTTTGCCTTAAAGAATTTAACTATAATATCTTGTTTTTATGAGTAATATGTTTGCCTTGATAAACTTAATTATAAAATTTTGATTTTTATTATTATAACATGAGCAATATGCTTGTTGTCATATATTTGATGTAAAGTTGCGATTTTTGTATTGTCTAGGTGTACTTAATTATCAAGTTATGATTTGTATTATGATCTCATGAGTAATATGTTTGTTAGGATGTTTTTAATTCAAAGTTTTGATTTTTGTACTAATTAATTTTAAAGTTTTGATTTTTATGAATAATATATGAGTCTTGGGGGAATTGATGAAAAGTTATAATTTTTAATTGTGATAACATGATTGAGTTGATTTTTGTGATTGGTTATTTGTGTTTTAAATATTATTATCTTTGTGGTTGCCTAAGTGGCTGGTTATTCGTGTTATGACATTTTCTTTGTGGTTGCCTAAGTGGCTAGTGATTTGTAAATTTCGAGCATTGTTATCATTTCATGACATATCGTATGCATCTTTGTGGACGCCTGTGTGGCTGCTTTAATTTTCCCCATTGGTATGAGTGACTTCTGTGTGGACGCCTGTGTGGCTGGTTATATCCGGATCATATACATTTAGGAGCATGCATATCTTTCATACATTTTATTATTTTTATTTTGATCTAATTATTTGCTCTGCAGTGAGTTGCTATTTGATTTATTTAGATGCATTTTATGACTTTTAATACATCTTGGTGAATTATTAAATAATCAATTTATTTAAATCTTTTATTACGAAAAGATTTTATATTTATATTTTATGGCTTTTAATTTATTATTTGGTTTAATTTTTGTTGTGGGATGAACTGACCCCTTACACCAACATTTAGGTACTAATGGTCTCAAAGAGTTGCATGAATGATGTTTGTTTGGTGCAGCGCGTGGGAAAATTGGACTTTTACTTAAAAATAATGTTTTGTATTAATAAATTTTTGTGGTACATTGTAAAGTCATTTACTCTTCATCATTAACTTTAAATAGAAATTTGGAAGTGAGTTTCCATTCACTAGTAAATAATTGAATCGTCATTAATTTCAGTTAATCTATTTTCTTTTGAATTTCACCTCAAGAGAATCTATTTTATTTTGGAGCGTAAATGAACATCGATCTAATAACTGAAAGATTAACTTTGCAAATAAATAAATAATATTTTAGTAAATTGCATTACATTCTTTAAAAAAAAAAAACATATCAAGTCTTTTTAGACGCACCTTCAATTTATTACATAATGAACTACTCCTAAGAAGAAAAAAAAATTATTGTCGTTTTTATAAGAAAACAAATATTTTTAAGTAATCTTAGGATAAAAAAATCTGGGGCGTTACATGTGGTATCAGAGCAATGATTCTTGGACTTTTGGGGGTGGGACGCTTCGTGTATGTCGAATGTATTTTAACGTTGCTTGTGTTAATTGTTTGTTTTTCTAATTATTGGAGTTACTGATTTTTTTTTTAAAATTCCTATTATGTGCCATTAATTATGTTAATTGTTTGACTTTCTAATTTTTTTCTTTTTATTTTATTTTATTTAGTTCATGAATTCCTATTATGTATCCTTAATTGTGTAACTTGAATTTTTGTGATTAATTATATGCCATAAATTCCTACGAATTGAAAATAGTTTTAATTGAATTCAATGCAATAATTACTTTTGATTTTAATAACGTTTTGAATTTAATATTATGACGTTACAAATTTATTACTCATGATTAAATATTTTTGTTTGTCCATAAATTTCTATTATATATCATTAATTGTGTAACCTCCTTGAATTTTTATAATTAATTATATGACTTAAATTCCTACGAATTGAAAATAGTTTTAATTGAATTCAATGCAATAATTGCTTTTGATTTTAATAATGTTATTTAATATTATGACGTTACAAATTTATTACTTATGATTGAATATTTTTGTTTGTTTGTATGTCATGAATTTATTACTCGTGAATTACATTTTTAATAATTTATTACTCGTGATTCAATTTGACGTTATGTAATAATTGTTTGTACATTTATTACATTATCAACTAATTGTCACAAATTGAATTTTTATTTTTATTTTAGAATCATAAAATGATTAGTTTTATTTTACTATAATGTGGAATTATTGTGTATTGATTTGGATTGACTTTTATTTAAAATATACAATAATTAATTGGTCTTCACTTTAATGACAGTTATTAATTAGACCAATTTATGAATATATATATATATATATATATATATATTTAAGTAGAGATATATTATATGTAGATGTGTTTTCCTAGTGCAAGAAGAATTTGGGCTAAGGGTTCGAGGCTTAGTGTGAACCAACCCACTTGAATGAGTATCAATTTGGGCTATGTGTTTGTGGCTTGGTTTTTATGATCAAGGTTAAAAAAAAAGTGACATTTCATCCCTCTTATTCTTCATTTAGGCCCAACATTATCTAACCAACAATTTCCACTTTAAATTTCCCTAAGTCCACAATTTCTGTATATTCACTAATAAGAAACAAAAAGAATTCCGAAACCCTAGCCACCATCACCTTCACACCTCATTTTCTTCGTGTATCCAAGCTTGAAACTTCTTTTCCTTGTGAACAACTCCGTGGGGCTTAAAGCTTTGTACTAGGAAGAAAAGCGGCCAAGGTAAGGGCTTTTCCCCACACAAATTAGAGTTAGGCCGTTGGTTGGATGACATGAAATAAATAATCGTGATTGCTTCTATTTTAAAATGAATAAATGTAGGCTAATGGATTAAAATGATAAAACCCCAATTTTTATTGAGATTGAATTGTAATATATGACTTCTATGGAATAAAGTATGAAATTTTATGCTATGTGTGATAAAGTTGTAGTGTTACGATGAATATGAAATAAAGTTTGAATTTTTACCTTATATGTGATAAAGTTTTAACTTTTATTAAGTATATGAATTGGAGTTTGAATTTTCTTGTCATATATGTTAAAGTGTTAATTTTTATGGCCTATATGATATAAAGTTTCTATTTTTATGTGTATGTGGTGAAAGTCATAATTTTTATGATTATTTGTCTATGATTATGTGATACTCATGATAAGGATGTGGTGTATGTGTTCTAAGTGATATGTGAATAAGAGATGATTTTGAAAAGTAATTTTGAATGCATATGACATGATTCTTAGTGGGCTGTGTGGGAGTATATATATGTTTGATACTATATCATCATGTCATGGCATATGCATCTTCGTGGGAGTTGCCTTAGTGGCAGGTTTGATTTCCCCATTGGTATGGGTGACCTTTCTGTGTGGAAGTTGCCTTAGTGGCAGGTTGATATCCGGATCATATAGTTTTAGGAGCATGCACTATGCATATGTTTGATATACAATTTACCGGTTTGCGCATTTTTTCTTTTAAATTGGAAGTTTTTACTTTTATATGTTGTGTTATTCTTTCATATGTTTAGCTTTGGTTTGATGTGGATGATGGAATAAAACTGACCCTTACAACAACATTTTAGGTACTCATGAGTTCGAGGAGATTCAAGAGTAGTTAATGAGTATTGATGTGCGGCAAACGTGGGGGTAAAAATGGGTTTTTCGAGACTATTTTGTAATAATAGAGTTGTCGCAATATTTCTAAGTTCTTTTTAATCTTTTGTCACAAACTTTTAAAATGTATTAGAATTTTAGAAATACGGAAGTGGTTCCCTTCCGTTAGGAATAATTGCCTTTACTTTGTTTTAAATTTTGAATAAATATTTTCTTAATGATATTAAATAACGTGTTTCTTACTAATTATTTAAATTAATAAATGCTAAGTATTCAAAAAAAAAATCCGTAAACTTTTCTAATCAATAAGTATTTTTTTTAAGAAACGTTTTGGATTAAAAATCTGGGGCGTTACAGATATCCTTTTTTGAAACCTTGAATAGCCAAGGAAAACACACTTAACTGCACGAGCATTCAACTTATCAAGTCTTGGAGTAAGATCATAAACAAAGCAAGTGGATCCAAAAACTCGAAGAGGGATACGAAAAAATGGTTCATCGGGGAGCAATATGGAATGGGGAACTTTGTCTTGGATAGCAAAAGATGATATTCTATTAATGAAATATCCTGCAGTGAGGACAACATCGCCCCAAAACTTGAAAGGAGCATTAACATTGATTAGCAATGTACATGTTATTTCAATTATATGACGGTGCTTACGTTCAACAATACCATTTTGTTGTGGGGTATGAGGACAAGATGACTGATGTATTATTCCATTTTCGACCATAAAAAAATTAAAAGATGACGAAAAATACTATTTTGCATTATCACTGCGCAAACTGCGAATAGAACAACCAAATTGATTTTGAATTTCCTTAAAGAAATTGTGAAATACACTTAATACTTCTGATCTATCCTTAAGTAGGTAGATCCACGTACATCTAGAAAATTCATCAATGAAAGTGACAAAGTACCTATGACCTACAACTGAAGTGACTCAACTTGGTTCCCATACATCAGAATGAACGAAATCAAAAAGAGAGTGGGCTTGCGATTGAAGACTGCTTGGGAAGGAAGACCAAACGTGTTTTCCAAACTGATAAGATTCACAAACTAAAGACTTCAAGTGAGACAAATGAGGGACCATAACTCTGAACTTTTTGAGACTTGGATAACCTAACCGACGATGAAGAAGACCTGGGGACTCCGTACTAGAAGTGGAAGCAACAATATATGAAGACTAAAGGAAGTGTCCTTGGGACTCATATCTCGTAACAATCATCTGCTTCATACTCTGATCCTGTATAACAAAATAACCAGGAGTAAAAGTTATAGAACAATTTAGACTTCGAGTCAGACGACTAACATAAATTAAATTAAATAGACAATTGGACACAAAAAGAACATAGTCAAGAGATAAATATGGGAATGAGTGGCTTGACCATTGCCACTAGCTTTAGATTTTGAACCGTCTGCAACGGTAATATGATGTGGGGTTTTAGGTTGGGATATTTTTTATAAAAGTGATGGATTACCAGCCACATGATCAGAAGCTCCAGAGTCCAAGATCCAAGAGTTAACAGATGAGGAGTGTGAGAGGCAGACCGTAGAATTACCAGTATGAGCAAAAGTTGCTGAGGATGAGACATGTGAAGCCTTGAACTGCAGGTATGCCTTGTACTCTTCATCAAACAACATATTGTTTTTGGCATTTCTTACTTCAAAATATTTTCCATTGTCATTAGACTACGTCACATTTACTGTTTTTCTGGAAAGCCAATAATGGAATAGCATTTGTCTTCGGTATGACCAAAATGCTTACAGTAAGTGCATTGAGGACGACCTCCACCACGGCCTTCTCAACCACCCCTATGACCACGACCTTGTCCTCCATGACCTGCAAAATTTGAAACGAAAGCAAAAGACTCTGTGCCAGTTTGAGATCCATTTCCCCCGATCCTTCTTGACCAAGAATGTGTATTAAGTGTTTGATGAGATCCTCTATTGAGGGGATATCGGATGCAGTGAGAATGTGGCTTTGAATCGGCTCATTTTTTGATGAAGGCCATGACGGGCATAGATCATGCAAACATTATCCAATTTCTTAAGCATCTTCTTTGAGTCATCATCGGCGACAAGGAGCTTGAACTCGTTTACCGTTGACTGGGATTTATTAGCACAAGTCATGATGTTATCTTTTGTCATCTGAAGGGTAGCTAAATTATGAATAACATTATAGAGACGTTGGATATCATTCGAATAGACATTCTTAGCTTTCTCCCAAATATCATAGCAAGTGGTGTACGAGCGATAATGGACCAGCAAGAAGGGCTCAGTTGTTTGCCATAAAAGAGAGACTAATTGACAATCAGCTTGCTCCCAATCTTCACGCAAATTTGTATTAATTTCTGAGGACTTCTTAGTGAGGTGATTTGAGAGCTTTTGTCCAAGAAACCACATCTTGACAACAGTTGACCAATTTAAATAATTTTGACCATTAAGTTTCTCAGACGTTATAGAAGGATTGCCAAAGAAAACATATGTTACAAGGCTCTTAACAGAGGATTCAGTTTTGTTGTTCTCCTTCTACGAAAGAGCTAAACTTGAACTCTTCTTCAACAGACTAGAAAATAACAAGAAGTATAAGCAGCAAGAAACTGTAGAGAAAACGCCAGAAATAGTGGGACCCACTAAACTAACTTGGCCAAAACATGAAGGACAGTGGCAGACGAGTGGAACATGATCAAAGGGGACTTCGTCAGAGGTCTGGATGGTGGCGCATGACCTTCAAACGCCGATGGAGCTAACAACTACAAAAAACGCGTGTGGCGACGCGTGAAAAAGTGGACGACGGCGGTTCTCTGGTGAATGGTCGATCTGACTAAGGTGAATCTGATGGTGAGGGTGGTGTGACCCGTCGGGCCGTGTATGTTGGATAGTTAACAGGAAAACCACGTATGTGGTTGCAACGACTAGGGTTATTTAGACTTTTGACAGGCCCATTGATCGTGAGCTCTGGTACCAACTTGAGAATTAGGTTTTGGTGCTAAATGACTTGAGAGATTAGCTCTCAGCATGATATTATTTATAATCAAAATTGTATAAGGAGAATCTCTTAATTAAGGAAATAAATCTAGACTAAATCCAACCTATTTAGTTTTAGTATACAAAAGAAATTAAGATATCCATTATTTTAGTTTTAGTATACAAATGTGGAATTAATGTCTCTATTTTTAGGAATGTGTACCTTTATTAGTCTATGACATTTTGGACGCAAACTATTTTAGTCCATAAGAAAAAATAATATCCAAATTAATTCTTGAAAATTGCTTCTAGGGAATTTATTAGTCCTTCTATTAAGTTTGATCCAAATTTGACAAATTTGTTTGCTGAAGTGTCAGGTAACGGTGATGTCATGTCAATTATCTACCAAAATGTTAAATAATTATTGACATGTAAATATATTTGGACCAAGCTAGTTCTTTCTCGATATTGTTTTATGATCATTTTTTGGTTTAGAATAATTTACTCAAATCGTTTTTTCCGTTCATTTTATCTAAATAAGTGGCTTCCACACAAATTTAATTTTTCTTTTGAATATTTTTCGTTGTTGTGATTTCATTGTCTGAGTGCGACGCTTTTTGATTTTCATGTTTTGGTGTTTTTGAATTTTTCTGTCATGGTGTGATGTTCATTTGATTTAGATCAACAAAATAAAATTGATCAATTACAAATTCCAGTCACTAACTTTGACATCATCAATGTTATAGATCTAGAGACATATATATTATAGAGATTTGAATTTTGTCATATTCCTAGATATATTATTATTTTTAAATTATTAACTTGGTCGATGTGAGTTTGTTAGCTAATTCATCTTTTTCTTTTAGTAAATTTAAATTTGTATTACATTAGTATATATTTTGCAATTTGAATTGATTAATATCTTTCTTTTGATTAAAAAAAACCTCGAAAACCCTAAAAAAATCACAACTCAAAGAATACTTAAAATGAAATTGATACTAGGGTCAAAAGTGGTATTTACTCCCTCTCAAAATAACTCTCGCGATCTCACCTCACTCATTCTCAAATCGCGCCACCTCTCATCTCCACCACCAGCTGCCCACTCCTCTCCACGCTTCCATCCAGAATCAGACCAAGTCCCTCTCTCAACATCCCAAGATTGCGCCGCGCGCGACCATAACCAGTCTGAGTCCACCGCGACCGCCTCCGTGCACCGATCTGGACCACTACGCCTGCTCTCTCCCAACAGCACACATCTTTCATCTCTGAACTCTCTCTTTTTGCATCGCGCCGCCCAAGCTTACACCACGCCTCATTTCTCTCTTCATCAGCACAGCCCTCAACAACCTCCGGAGTCCAAGCAGCCGCATCCTTCTGCTCCATCAGTTGGTAGTGTGTTCTCTTCTCCTCATTTACCTTTTCAAATTTCTCCCAAGAAAACCCTAGATTTATCAGTGATTCCTGCTATGTTTTTGCTTATCACTTCATGCAACTGGGGATTGAAATAGCTAATTGATTGCCTGAATTGCTGGACTGTCCCATTTCAATTTCCCGCTAAATCCTACACACTGCTTATTTATCGAGGTTATTCAAAATATGCAGTGTCTGTGAAGTGATCACCAACATTTCTCATAAAGAGGAAATTCCAATAGAGTGGGTTTATTTATAAATTTCGGCCTACGTAAATTATTAGTATTAGTTTTGGGCATGTGTCTTTAGGTCTGAACTGATTTTAATATTTGTTATTCATATCCTGTGTATTTAGAGGGGTTAAGGTTATCTTGTTGATATTTTTTGACAAGGCAACAGATGTGGGACTTTGGTATTTAACCGAAACATTGGCTAGTGTTGTGGTTATGCATTCTTTGAGACTCCTGTAGTTCTTTTCCCTGTGCTTGTTCTTGAATGTTATATTGCTTTTGACCTGATTATCCATCTTGATTTGTGTCTTAATCGATATACTCATTGTAGTTGTAATATATGTGAAATGTGAAATATAATTATTATATGAATGTAGAGCAGTTAATAAAAAAATGTTCTGAAGGACGTTTTTTGGAATTGTATCTCTTTGTTTATGGTGTTGTCATTTAATAATCAATTATTTTTTATTCATTTATCGAATGTAAGTCCAATATTGGTAGCTAAAAATGTCAAACTAAAGTATTGGAAACAGTCAGCCTTCAAAGAAATTGAAACACATTGTTTATCTTATTTTCATATGTACAATAATAGTCATTAATTTTTTAAATAGTTTGCACCCTCTGACTCAGGTTCTTGGATACGCCACTTTGCTCAAAGGCTTATTAAAAATGAAATGAATGTCATGGCAATCACATTTGATGCAGTAGCTAACAGAGTCTTTTACTTGAGTAACATTGTTTTACTTCAGGAGTTCAGTTCCATTTGGCTATAAGTATAATAAGTTCAGGCTTTACTTCTTTGTCTGAGGTAGGAAATATATTTAGGATTGTATAAACTTTTGTTTGTGATTTTTTTATATATCAAAATGTCTGAATGTATGACGCAAAATACAGTTCCTTTAATCATTTTATGGCTATGTGACAATTATGAAAATATCTGATGTATGTTTGACAACCATGTTGTGGTTGGAACTAGAAATCCGCCATCATGCTCAATGGGTTTCCTGTTTGAGATTTTCTTTTCTAATTGGAAGAGGTATACTTAGTGTACCTTTTAAGCTACTGGCTTTTTATAAGGTTCTATTTCAAATATCATGTTTGAACATTTCATGCATTGATTAGTAATTTGGATGTAGTTGGTTGGGATTTTCATCCACATCTGCCTAGAGATGCTGGAAATTGAGCAATTAATTTTATTTATATTTGACTGGCATATCATCATGGTTTTTACCTTGTTGATGGCAGTGATAGCAATAATTTTTTGCTTAAATTAGGTGGTCATAAAGGAATGTTCTTTTTATTGTGATTGTTTTGTGATGTTTGTTTTCTTCATCTAGGGATTGTGTGAATCTGAATTTGATGGAAAGTTCTTTCCTTAAGGCCTTTGATATTTACAAAAATTTATGTGTCCGTAGTTACCTTATTCTGGCAACATGGGTTTTTTGGTGATAGGGTTTGGTCCTGAAACTTCCAAGTGATGCTGGGAGATTGCGCAAGGGCTTTGAGTTCTGTTGAACTGTGAAATGAATTTCATGGTGATCCCACCTGATGGAAGTATAGTTTACTTCAGTTGTCTTGTATAATTTTTCTTCTTGAGTCAAGTTTCAATCGATTTTTTATTTTGAAATGGCATATCCTTTTCATTTTAGCTCCATTTGCATGGGCAGAGATTGGAGCTGCTATGATATCCATTTGTTAACCAGTTTTAACTTTAAGGCAATATAATTATAATCCTTTTGAATGCATTTGCTATGTGATGGATGCATGTTATGAATTGAATTCCATTATCAAATTCAATGGGTTTATATTTTTATTTTTATATTTGTTTTCTTTTTAGTAATACCTACCTTCCTGCCCCTGATTTTCCGGAAGCCTATTTCTTTTGGGTTAAGGATACAATGTAAGTTTCTTTTAAAAGAAATTCAGAGTGGGTTAAGATGTGAAGTCTATGATCTGTAGTGAGTCTTATACTTCAAACTGGATTATTCGATAAATATGAATTTAATCACGCATACATTTTGCTTGTAAAGTCCAAATGATGCTGGGAGACTGCGCATGGGCTTTGAGTTATTTAACTATCAAAACTGTTCTTATTAACAATGAAATGAATATCATGGAAATCCCATCTGATGGCAGTGGCTACTACAAGAATTTTTAACTTGAGTACTTTCTGAAAAAAAATAGAGTTCTGTTCCATTAGACCATGACTGTAGAGCTCTGCTTCATTGTAGATGTATGAGCATTCTATAAATGACTGATGTATGTATAACAACTGTTATAACGGGAATCTAGAAATCCATGCTCTATTGCTCATGCACACTGGTTTTTCATGTTTGGGATATTTCTTTTTCTATTTAAGAGATAGACTTCGTGTACCTTTTAAGCTACTGGCTGTTATAAGGCTCTTTTTTAAATGTGATGTTTGAATATTTATGCATTGATTTAATGATCTGGATCTAGTTGGTTGGGATTTTCATCCATATCTGCCTAGAGATGCAGGAAGATTAAGCAATTACTTTTATTTATATTTGACTGCCATATTTTCATGGTATCTACCTTATTGATGGCAGTGGTAACAATACTCTTTTGCTTAAACTAGGTGGTCATAAAGGATTGTTCTTGTTATTGAGTTGGTTTTGTGATGTTTGTTTTTTCATTTAGGGGTTGTCTGATTCTGAATTTGGTGGAATGCTCTTTCCTTAAGGCCTTTGATATTTACGATAATTTGTGTGTTCGTAATTGCCTTATTCTGGCAATGTAGGTTTTTGATGATAGGGTTTGGTCCTGAAGCTTCCAAGTGATGCTGGGAGATTGCGCAAGGGCTTTGAGTTCTGTTGAACTGTGAAATGAATTTCATGGTGATCCCACCTGATGGAAGTGGCAAATAGTTTACTTAGGTTGTCATGTATGATTGTTATCGAGATGGTTTCTGATGTTTGTTTTTTCTTTTAGGGATTGTGCGATTCTGAATTTGATGGAAAGCTCTTTCCTTAAGGCCTTTGATATTTATGATAATTTATGTGTTTGTAGTTGCCTTATTCTGGCAGTGGGGATTTTTGGTGATAGGGTTTTCCAAGTGATGCTGGGAGATTGCGCAAGGGCTTTGAGTTGTGTTGAACTGTGAAATGAATTTTATGTTGATCCCACCTGATGGAAGTGGCAAATAGTTTACTTCAGTTGTCTTGTATAATTTTTCTTCTTGAGTCAAGTTTCAATCGATTTTTTATTTTGAAATGACATATCCTTATCATTTTAACTGCATTTGCATGGGCAGAGATTGGAGCTGCTATGAATATGATATCCATTTGTTAACCAGTTTTAACTCTAAGGCAATATAATTATAATCCTTTTGAATGCATTTGCTATGTGATAGTCTTATAGATGTATGTTATGAATTGTATTGCATGATCAAATGCAACGGGGTTGTATTTTTTGTTTATATATTTGTTTTCTTTTTACTAATACCTACCTTCCTTCTCCTGGTATTCAGGAAGCCTATTTCTTTTGGGTCAAGCAATACGATATAATTTTTTTTGAAAAGAAATTCAGAGCAGGCTAAGAAAGAGTTTTATACTCCTTATTGGATTATTCATTTAATCAATCATACATTATGCTTGTAAAGTCCAAATGATGCTGGGAGACTGCGCAAGGGCTTTGAGTCATTTAACTGTCATATCTGTTATTAACAATGAAATAAACTTCATGGAAATCCCATCTGATGGCAGTGGCTTGTAGAGTCTTTAACTGGAGTATTTTTTTTCTTTTTAAAAAAGAGTTTAGTTCCATTGCACCATAATTTTAAGCTTTGCTACATTACACATAACGAGCATTCTGTAAATGTACGAGATTATAACTGGGATCTAGAAATCCATGATCATGAACAGTTGGTTTTCCTGTTTGAGAAATTTATTTTTCTATTTGAAGTATTAAGTTTGCACGTTTTATGCAATGATTTAGTAATCTGGTTCTATTTGGTAGTGATTTTTATCCACATCTTCCTAGTGATGCTGGAACGACACAGACATGACATGTTTTGTGTGTGTAGAAATTGAAATTTAAGGAAAAAGATTTACAATTCATAAATATCATGTGTATAAGCTTCAAGATTTATAATATTTTGAATAATGTTATATGAAATAAAATGAAATGAAAAGTACGGACATGAACTTCATATGTCCCCATAAAAGCATCCCTGCAATATTTTCTTTTTCCTTTCAATAAAAATTTGCTTCAAACTGGATACATTGGAACATTTGTCATCCACCACCATAAAGGGATTCATGGCACCGGTTGTTCATGGATTTCTGACAATTTTTAGTGTATTTTCTTAAGAAAACTATTATGGCTTAAATTTATTTGCATCTTCAGCTACTTAAGGTATTAATAATTGTTTTAGACTCTTAGCTCATAGTTTTTCTTTCTTGTAAATAATTGTGACAAATTTAGCTTCAACTTTTTAGTATCCTGTTTTTATGTTTATGTCTTTTTCATCTGTTGTTCTCTTTTGATTCTCCCCTGCCATCATTTTATTTTACATATTTTATGTTTTGTCATGAAGCATTTACAAGTGTAACTTCTTTATTTTTACACATTTACACACAACTATTCATATTATTCATCTGGATTCAGATTGATAAATGAAGCATATTGTAAAGATTTTGGCGCTGGTAATTGCCATCACTGCTTTATGGGTTGGCCTTCTACAAACTTCTATGATTCCACAAAGTCATACTTGGTTGGTAGGTTTCACCATTCTTGTCATCACATGCTTTACTTATAACTTTTTTTATTTTTTATTTGGTTTCTGCATAATGCTGACAATACCATACCTCTGTCCATTATGCAGCTACCGATCTATTTTGTTGTGTCTTTAGGATGTTACGGTTTATTAATGGTTGGAGTTGGTCTGATGAACTTTCCTACCTGTCCTCATGAAGCCCTGTTGTTGCAAAAGGTATTTTCTACTTCTGTGCATTAGGGATTGCATTGTTATATACTTAACTATATGCTGTGGTTTTATATTTCCTATGGAATATGGATGTTTGTAGATGTGTGCATGTGGAGTACTCTTCTACAATTGTGCGTATGCATCTAAATAATTTCAGGACTGGAACAGCAATTATGTTTATTTCCCACATACTTATATTTGATAAAAATTAGCTATTATTGAGGTTCATTCAGTTTAGGAATTAGCTATTACTAAGGTTATATTAAGTTATAAGAAAGGATAGGATAGTCTTGCTATTTTACAGAAGAGAAAGAAAAGAGACCAGTCTTAAAAGTTCGTGTTCCCCAAAAATAAGCCAATCACAAACTTACCAAAACAGCATATCATGCACTTATTTTTTAGGTTCCCTCTAATATGGACCTTTTTAAAGGGGACCTTAGGTGGACTGTTGAGCATGTATGGCTATAGCAGTTAATCCTTTTTTTTTGGGCAAACTTACCCCTTCTTCCCTTGCCTCTGCAACCACCACGGCTACAGACCAAATCTGCTGAACTCAGTTGTTTGGGTTTCAAAATCCAGTCCAGTAGGATTCACCGTGTCGGTCCAAGCCAAGGGAGGTGGTGTGTGGTCTCAATCTTATGGTTACAGGGTTTACTCGCCAAAATATTAGGCAGCAAGCAACGGGTAACAATAATGTTGATTTGTTAATATTGATAATGGAATAGGAATAAAAGAGGGACATAGATGCTGTGGAGGAGAAAATAAACAGTAACTTTAACCACCGAATTCAAATTCAATTGCCACCCTGAAGAACCAAACAAAGTAACTTTATACCAGAAATTAGGGACATAAATGTTGTGTGGAAAAAATAAATACCAGTTTTCAAATCATGTTTGCTTAAACAAGGCAACACCTGGTAGCAGGCAACTCCTTGAGGTCCACCACTGGACTGGGTCTATACTATGGGGCCTCATTTTCTTGATCCGAATGTTCTTCACTTTTTTTATTTATATAGAAATGTTATCTGTGAAAATAAGAAATCAGACACTACACTAGTGGCATCCACTCCATTGAGGCTCCAATATTATTGATTGTCATAAGTTTGAAGCATGGTATGAGTCGCAGCTGTTCTTTACTTTGTCATTTACCACTGGACTTGGTACTATTTTATCACCAAGATCCTTTCCCCCTTTCCTCATATTGTGTACATTTTCATCAGAAAATATGAGTACTTTTGCAAATGCAATGTGTAAGGAAGGAACTTTGGATACAATAATTTTCCATATCTTGCATATTGCGGACCTAGATTATGATTTACATCCTTTTTGCTGTCCTGCAACAATGTCTGCCACATCCTGTAATGGACATCATTCTCATTCTTAGTTCCGTTGAATAAGGTTTCTGTACTCATTTGCAGACTGTTACTTATTGAGTGTCAAGCTCCAATCTACTGTAGGAATGGAATAAAAATGTGTAGTTCATGGAAATAATAGTAGAAGTAACTGATTGCATTTCATTCTTTTTCAAAAGATTGCATTTGATCTAGATCATCAAGGAACCTACTCACAGACATAATTAATGAGTATCCTTTTTTTGTTCCCATACGTCATTGTGCATTTTTGTAGGCCTTGTTTCCAAATGTTTGTGGAAAGTAAATGCTATTTTGTTGCTTCTTTTCAGGACATTGTTGAGGCTAGGGACTATCTGAAGGAAAGAAGAGTTGATGTTAGTACCAGCTGATGTGGTCTATAGATGTTCCCTGAAGTTTAGAATTAGCTTCCAGCGACTAATTAATTAGCTGATTGGGAGTTGGGAAGGATTTTTTGGCATTTACATTGTACTCAAACTAATATACGAACGGCGTTGAATTTCCACCAATGTATGCATACTCTTTCTGTTACGAGCTATTGTTGTCTTTCTTTGGCAACACATGAAACTGAGATTTAATCAGGATAGCTCACATAGGCTTATAAGTCATGTTTTGTATTCATCATGACCCCGTTGTCTCTATTTTACTGGTTTAGTGGTTGCATCATTCTTGTCTTACTTAAACTTGACTTCGGAACCATAGAACCATTTTGAACTGCACTATCGAGTTCTCCTCTTGCACAAAAGTATATTTTGACATAAGTACTGTTAGTGTCATGCATTTTGCATTACATTTGCCTTTTGGCTTTGTAATCCACTTTTATTTTTGGTGTACAACAGAGACAACAGGGTTTGAAGTTTGAACTTAGGATCTCATGCATACTACTCAAATCCCTCACAATTGGACCCATCTCAGTGGCTTCTTGTAATCCACTTATTTTAGCTTAAAAATCAAGATTTTGGTTCTAGGGGTATAGACTGATTTTGATTGTACAACTAATCTAATTTTATAGTTTATAATTAGTTTTTTACATAAAAATTGTTGCAACAAATCTCAATTTAATATCATTTTTCATTTGTACATATTTATAGTTCAACGTATACAAAAATTGGTTTGACTTGTAATATTGGTGTTGGCGACATGTTGTTTAGTTAATTGGTACACCGAAAATGGGCAACTCATTAATCTCCACTGAGTTAACTTAAGACAGGTAGCTCCACTGAGTTAACTTAAGACAGGTAGCTCATTAATCAAGTTGCGTTGTACCATTAAAGAGTTTAATAAACGTTTAATGAGTTACTCGATCTTAGTTAATGGTGTTTAAAATCGTTGTTAATGAAGACTAGAAGATGATTAAAGAGTTGTCAAATTCATTAACCATAATTTTAACCTAGTGTCATAACTTGAGTGTAAGAATTTTAATGGAAGGAAGAGAAATAGAGATATGTTTGATTCAATGAAGGAAAGATAATATATTTTAAATGGTTTATAGTTACTTTAATCCCTTCTCTTTTGAATCCCTCCAATTTAGAAGGAGAACAAAATAAAATCTAAGAGTAATTTGACTTCCCTCCCCTTCAACATAACACACTCATACAGTGTATAACAAGATTTTTTTATAGGCTTTTGATCGTAGTAATCAACCTATATTAATTAGCATTATTGCATTAGTTAATAATTCTACATGCTATACTATATTACTATTACATATAGAGGCGAGTATAATCTCGTTTAGGCAATCAAAAATCACAAATTAAACGGTAACTAATACCTTGCGATAATAATTTGATAAATTACTTTTGGAGATTATTGTTTTTCACATGGAATTAGCGGATTCCCTTTAGTCATTTGAAAGAAATCTACATTTTGGCATAAATTTCTTATTCACCACAACCGGTCTATATATGCATATGTTCCATAAAAAATAAAAAAAGCATATAAATAAGAAAAACAAAAAGAAGAAACATATAAAGACACTATACTCTTCTTTTCTCATTATAGTTTTATAACTCTATGGAGAGGAAAATAAATATAAATATATCATTATAAAGTATCAATCAAAACATCCATCTTGGTGAAGGAGAATGAAATGCAGTTTGCCTTGACCTGGTTGGTTGCTCTGAGCCATTACGTTTCATGATCGACGACACGGTCGGGCTGAAATACTCATTGCTTCTCTGCGAAGTTGCTCCTTGTGAATAAATCTTCTTCACATGCATGAAACTCCTTTGATTTTCTACTACCATCCCACGAGCGACTTGACTCCTCTTTGCAGCACCCCATCTATTATAACTAACACAACTCTGACTCCTTCCGACTTGTTGAAACTTCATCTCTCTCGGACTTGTATAGTTGCGGCTCTCCGCAGTCTCTGCAGAGTACATTGTCTCTCCTTCGCTACTATATCCATCGTGCATTTGAGCAGCTTCCACGGGAGACGAACTAGATTGAACCTCGCTTTGAGCTCCATTGACTGAACCTGTTGATGAAACTTCTGCAATGGGAGTAGCTGCTGGCCTTCTGTCCTGGTTTTGTTCACCTTTTGGCTGGTTTTCAGCTGATTTCAGATATGGTTCTTTCGAAGATTGCGAAATAACTGCAGGTTTGGCAATCCTTGGAGGAAAATTGATGTCCAAAAGTTGTATTTGTGTATTTTCTTTCCTTCTGAGTGGCACAGAAGTTACTCTAGGTGATTCATATATTTCTGGAGTTGGAATTCCTTGTATATGTGCAGCATTCGGGTTTGTAGTAATACTCAAGCTTTCTTCTTCAGCCGTGTTGATGACAGCGGCAGAGCTTTGTCCCTGACCCTTTGATGAAGATGAGGTATTCTCATTTTCAGCATCGGTTGACTTGAAAACTTGCCGCAATGTGAAGGAAGCGCATGAATGTTCGCTCCTAGGGCCAGTAGACATCAACCGCATGAGCGGTAATTTAGGCTTGTTAAGCTCGTCAAGGTTTCCTTCCCAATGCTGGTTTAACCAATCACATATGACAGGAATCGGTATGCCGAATTGCATTGGGAGATCTTTCTTCCACGACGAGTTGGAGGATGAAGAAGTTGAAGGTGATTTGGTATTCGGTGACGTGGCTAATTTCATAGGATCACAAATCATAAAAGCTAGATTGCCGTACACATCAAATCCTGCCGAACCTGGACTCCATATAATCCCGTCGGTTGAGAGCTTTATGAGATTGTCTGTGGCTATGACAACCTTTCCTTCGCCAATAGTGAGCTCCTGTTTCTTTGTGTAGCCTAAAAGGTAGACTACACTTCCGAGATCCAGATTGGTTTTACAACAGGTCTTCAAGTAGTGAGGGTTTTGACCCTGCGCATTTGACTCTCCGTCCGCATCGTCTAATCCCACAATTGTAAGATCTAATACAGAACTTGTAATGAAAAACCTGAAACCAAGTCAAAATAATTAACTCATCTCTTTTTCTAATAAAAGAAAAAGAAATAGAGAAGAAAATGAGATAACATTTCTTCCTTAAAGTAACCCTTAAAACAAGAAATGGAACATCTGAGGAGAAAACAGTAAATTTAAGCAGTGATTCCTATGAGTCAAAAAGCTTCAATTGCAAACCTAAAATCTGAATCAATTTAATGCAGTGAAGCGAAGCCCGTAGCTTGTTTTAAAGAAATAATATGTATAACTAAATTCATTGAAAAGGTAAAACCATCATGTACATTAAGTCAACTAAAGGTATGCATTGCAGAGCATAATGAAATCCATAGAGATGTTACGGAGTTATGAAATAAACCAAACTAAATGACGGTGTAAACACAATCATAAAATGACAAATTGTGAAAACTCGAATGAAAAGCATAATCAAATGAAGTCAAGTTGTGCTGCTGGTCTACAAAAGTAAATAATGCATGTATCTATATAAAAGAGTCTTAGGAAGTAGAAACTTCAAACATGCTACTAGTAGTAAGTGTTGACTGATGTTTCAGATTGTAAGGTCTCAATTAAGATTCTAATATTGGACATAAACAATGTACTCAAACTGAAGAGAACTTTTATTGCACATTAAGTACCATGAGAATTCAACAATCAACATACCAAAACATTCAGATTGTAAGGTCTCAATCAAGATTCTAATATTGGACATAAACAATGTACTCAAACTGAAGAGAACTTTTATTGCACATTAAGTACCATGAGAATTCAACGATCAACATACCAAAACATTTTGTTGTATGAAAGTTACTTAAAGTAACTATATTTTCTGTTATGACTAAATCTAAAATAGTAGTAGTACTCCCTCCAGTCCTATTTATAAGAGACAAATATGTGTTACTCTTTTGGCCCTTAATAAACATAGTACATTTTTTAAGTGTATTAATTATTGATATTACTTTTATACCCCATAATTTATTAGGAGTTTTAGTTTTCCTAGATGTCATATTCTCTATGCGATTGAGAAACAACAAACTCATATTGATGCATAATAATTATCCCTCAAAACAACACTAAAAACCAAATATATATTACGTAGAATCGTAAACTAAGTCATATATTGAATAATGTCGATCAAAATTTTACATTCTAAGGTCAAACCAATGTAGAGTCGTAAACTCGTAAACTATTAGTAAAATTGAGAGTTTATTGATTATATCAAAGTTCACTTAAACTAGTAAAAGTTTACTAAAAAGAGAGTTTACATGCAAGTTAACTCGTTTTGGTGATTAGAATTGTAAACTCGTAAGAGTTAAGAGATAACTCGAGAGTTTAATAACTATGCAACCAAAATGTAAAATAACTTACACAGTTGGAAATAGATCACATGACACTTGTTTACATATATAGAAAGTACCTTCTATATGCAATAAACTAAATTAGCAACCACATTTCCTGTTCTAGAAAAATATTCTAGATAAAGTGAACTGATATTAGGCACAACACAACACATTACACAACTGCTATAAAAAGAAATAAGTATCAAACAATTTCAAATTTACCTGAATTGCAGGTATACAGAAAGTCAACAAAGGAAGAGTACACCACCAAATGAAATTGAAGTTAGATTCATGAATGAAGAGTGTTGGAGAATATGTTAGTACAGTGATAAAGCTAGCAAGATGTGATAACACAACTACATTTCAAATGAATTCCCTGCAATTCTAATGTTAAAGTATTCCAACTTCCGAACATTTTAGAAATGAATTTAACTCCAACCTAGCCACATTAACAGCATATACTTCACAAGATTCTAGAAACAAACTTAAACCCAAAAGTCAACAAACTTCTAGTCTTTTATCCTATATATCGCCGACACTTAAGATAAAAAACGTGGCAAGAGCCTGACACATGTCAGCGTCTGACACCTACACAACACCGACACACTTGGTTATATTCCATGACTTCCATTTTCGTAAATTATCACCAATGTCTAAGTGTCAGTGTTGTGTTCGGACTCTATTGTGTCTATATTAGTGTTAATAGCTTCTACTTCAATAAGGGTCTAATCCTTCCACCCCCTCTAAAAAAAGTATCAAATCCACAAAAACAAAAACACTTAATTTCATTTTTTTAAAAGATCACATTTTGATCACATTTTTTCCAAGTTCTATAAAAAAACGACACTAATTCCAACAAATAAAACAAAATCTAAAAAACAACCAAAATGGGGCATTACCTCTGAGGAACAAGAGTTGCAGAGACACCATTATGCAACCGGATCTCAGAGCTACCAGCGGCAACAACAGAAGGAAGATTAGCATGAGTAGTCAAAAGAAGATTCCTATGAATGAGAAATCCAGTTCCAGAAACTCCATTAACAACATTACTGTTTGTGATTGTAGCCATAGCTTGATTTTTCCCTGTAAAAATAGCACCTTTCATTCTCTCAGACTTACTCACCCCTTTGCAAAAACACCATGATTCTCTAAGAGTACTACCACCCATGGTTTTATTAATGGGGTTTGAAGATTAATGGGTTTGTTCAAAAGCTTGGATCTAATCAATGTAGCATTATGTGAGTGAGTGATAATGAAGAAGAGAAGAGAGAGATAATGTGGAAGAGAAAAATACAATGAAAAAAAAAGTGTAATAAACTTGAGTTGAAAATGGAAAGAAAAAAAATGTGGAAGGAATTGAAGAGTTTTTTTTCCTTTGTTGTTCACCCTTATCCTAGGATATTGAAGACATTGAAAATGATGCAAACTAGTATTGTGTTGTTGATGATGAAATGGAACATATAGTTTCATAATAATAAGCTTTTGACAATAAGAAGATTAATATAGCAAAATTTCAACATATATTCGTACACATTAATTAAATAAAGAAAAAGAAATAGTGAATATCGAGTGGCTTTTAAATTTCTATATTTTTTTACAATTATTTTTATTTTTAAATTTCCGGTTATGAAGCTCTTATTTTCATTTTTTTGTTCTCTTTTTTTTTCAACAAATGTAAAATAAATTTTATTATTTTTAGAATTGAATACTTTTTTAATCTTAAAAAATCACCGTTGTCTCTTTAAAAATTTATTCATTTTAGTCCATAGTTTTTATGAAAATTGAGTGATTTTTTTTTGAGACTACATTTGGGACATCATAGTTTTATAAAGAATTAAAAAAATATATTCATTTTAGTCTACATTTTTACAAAAATTGAGTGATTTTTTTAATAAATTAAATTTGAGATATTATAATTTTATAAAGAATTAAAATATATTTAACTCTTATTTTGTTGATTTTATAGATTTAAATATATGATATTTTTTGAATGTAGGTTTAAATATATGATTAATTTTTACAAATATTGTGAATTTCAATTTGGTGTTATTGTGCACGTACTTTTCCTACATCACTATTTATATGTAGGATTATGGTGTCATTGTGCTAATGTTTTATTAGATGATGAGCCACGCGATACAGGTGACTGCCAATTGGTAAAGGCAAAAAGTAAAAATAATATATTTGCAATGACAAAATGTAAAAGATGAAATATTTACAAGAACTATAAATATAATTGTATTTTCAATTTCAACCATCGCATACACAATAATACATATTATCACTCTAAAATGATTAATTATATTTTTTTTGTTGGAACCAAGATTACACAAAATGTCACAAGACATTCAAGTTTTAATTAAATAAATATTTTAAATGTGTGAAAATTAGAAAACAACTAGAAGTAATATTAGAGTTAGTGAACCGAACTATAAAATATATTTATTTTCTTTGTTGAGAAAATTTTTCGTCATTGTACTTTGTGCTTAATCATTGGGTATGCTCTTTTCAGAGTAAATGTTTTTAACTTCTAATTTAATTTGAAAACTTATATTATCTACCAAAGTGTTTGTTTCTTCAAGGATTTGAATATTAAGTTAAATTTAATAAGATTAGAGCATATTTAAGGTTGACATAACATTTTTCTCGTTGTTGTAAATTAGTTAAAAGTTTTTTAAAGTTGAAAGTATCAGACATAACTATCAGTTAGTAGTGAATTTATAAATAATTGTACTCATTTCTTCTCTTTGTTTGTATCTTTATTTAAAGACTCTATTTAAAATTGTGTATTTATTAAAAAAAATATTAGTACTATCTTTGAGAAAGGTTTTTCATTTCATAACAAAAATAAAAGGTTATTCATATTGTGTATTTCCAAAAAGTTTTTTAATTTAATTCAAACCTCTATTTCTTATATTTTTCACAAAGTTAATTTTCACGTTTTCTCTAGTAAATGTTTATCTCACGGATATATATTTTCTCACATAAAATCAACAATATATGGATAGAAGATAGACAAATACTTTAACTAGTGGTGGAATCGGACTTAAAGGTCTGGAGAGCCAACTCAATTTTATTAAAGTTGAGTGATCTGAAGACACTGTCATCACCAACGAATTTTAACTAAAGATGATCTCAAAAGTTAAAAAAAAAAAACATTGAATTTTGATTAGTAGCTCAAAATGTAAGTGGCATGACCCCCACTAAAACATGCACATCCATCTTTATCCATCCTTTAACTATATGTAAAAAGAACCATTTATTAAACCGATAGTTAATAAGTCAGCTGTGAAACCACATTATAAATTCAATTTTACTTGATTTATAAAGTATTTTCTACACCAGTGATTTTAAAAAATATTTATATCAGAACATACATGTGTACAATTTTAGTACTCGTAATTTTGTCTGTCGATACCCAAGTAGCCATTACATATAATTCAACGTATTATAAAATCACACCTTTACACTCATTTTAGATACCACATTCTCAAGAAAGCATTGTACAAGCAAATGACACACAAATTAAGAAATGTTGTGATTTTTTTTATTTTAGATTAAATCTTATCTAAAAATATAGTTTCAAATGTATACCTCAACGTGTGTTTTAGTTTGCACATATTGTGTATCACTCAACGACAGATCCCAAAATTTTGATTTAAGGGGTCAAATCTATATATCATAAATATTTATATGAAAAAGATATGAATATATAAGTGTTAAAATAATAATATATTTATCATTACACAAAAACTTGGTGATTACAAAAAATATGCAATTTTAAATCTAAGAAAGTAAAAGAAACTGAAACATATTTCCCTATATGTCATATTTTAAAATTGTTATATTATTTTTTATTTTCAACACTATCAAATATTTATTTATTTTTCGTATGTGGCCAAACAACCATTCATTAATTTTTCTCTTACATAACATTATGTATTTGATTATTAACAATTAAATTATTTAATAATTTTTATGGGATCAATACTTAATTTGTTAAAAGAGTAAAAATAAAATTACTCAATAAGTTTTGTAACAAAATGTATAAGTTAGTGGGGGCAACTGCCCTAAAGTGAATCTGTCTATAGTATCACTTGTAAGGATGTTTTAGTTGTTGAGACAAAATTTCAATTTAATGTTTTGTTGAAAACAAACAAAAAGTTAATTAAGAATGTTAATTATGATTCTAAGTGTTTTGGTTTTTAGCATATGTGTTTGAGTGTATTAATCAAAGATAGGAATCAAACAAAACAAAGAAAACAATTAAAAACTGAACATATAAAGAAACAACAAAATCTAGAAAACGGAGAATGTTCTCCAATTTTAAGAATGATCGTCACAACCTCTTGACCAATCAATCTCCACTATTTCAACGAAGCTTTTGCCTTTGAATTTTATACTAGTTCATCAGTACATGGCAATGAACAAGCTGAAATCATTATAGTCAAAGAAGGCATTTGAATCGCAAAGAGAGAAGATCACAAACTAGCAAGACCAAACAGATTTGAACTTGTCTGTCAACATTCTTAACAGCATTCTGATCATTCTCTAGCATGTTAACATTAATCTCCAGCATGCTAACATCTTTCTCCAGCATGTTAACATTAATCTCCAACATGCTAACATCATTCTCCAGAATGATAACATCAATCTGCAGAATGATCATCAGTCTCCAGAATGTTCATATCAGTCTCCATAATGTTCAGATCAGTCTCCATAATTGTTACTAGTTCGACTGCGGGTGGCAGTAGTTCTAACCCACCTACAACTTACATCGAGGAAAATGTTCAAAATCAGGATGAACCGGAAGAACCGCAACTCGTTCAGAGAGCTAGACGAGTTCGACATCCTAGATGTGGGACTGGGGGTCATTTAGGTGGACATAATTGATATAAATTTGATGTTTTTTCTTCTCAAATATGATGTATTTATATCGTTAATTTAATGTATTTCGTTTCAATCTCATGGTTATTAATATAAATTTCTATTTATTTAATTGTTATTATTTTTTTGCAACAATTTTTATGTTTTTTTTTATTTTAATGTATTTTTTTTATTTGCAATATAATTTAATCATTTTAATTTAATTATTTTAATTATAATAATTTTAATTATAATAATTTTTAATTATAATTATAATTATTATTTATAATAATAATAATAATTAAAATATATAATTTATTTATAATTTATTAAGGTATTTTATTTTTATTTATTATTAATATTTTATTTTTTAAATAATTAAATTAATAACAACAAATGTTTTTTTTTTAAAAAAAAAGTCAGTTGGAGCTCGTTCCCTGGAGAAGCGACTTCCTACTACGTGTTGAAAAAATTGCGTTCAGCTTGTCGTTCTCTAGGAAAGCGACCTCCCTCTTTAAAAAAAAAAAAAGACATTTTGGTATATAATTTTCAAAGTGTGGCATTTTGAAAATTAAAATTTATAAAAGAGATATTCAAATAAAAAATCCAAAATCAGTAGTCCTCGAGAATAAAGGAAAATCAGTATTCCTCGAATATAACGAACAAAAGTTATAAATCACAACATATACGTAGATCTGTAAGAAAACAAGGGTAATTTCGTAATTAGAAAAAAATCACACACTCTAACACGTGCCTCATTTCTTCTTTCACTGTTCTCTTCCCATCCCTATCTATTCAATTCAACGCAGCTCACAATACAACACAGCACACACAACAAAACCTTCGTTAAATTCGAACCCACTTGAGACTTGCTTTGCAATTTTCAATTCCTTCATAAATTCCTATAATAAATATTAAACCACTCTCTTCTCTTTTTCTCAATTTTCATTTTCCATCTTCTTCGTAAACCCACACACACTTACACTTATTAACATAGACCCAGATTCCTCTTTTTTCTTTTTTGTTAATTAATTAATAAAAAATGTTGAAACTTTCATGCAATGGGGTGGACCGGATTCAGCTTCTGGCCCAATGCGGGTACATGAATCGGCCCACTTCCGTTCTTTCCGGCCGGAGCTCAGTTACAGGATTCCGGTCTACAAAGGCGTGTTCGGTTCAGGCTGTGACGTCAGCTAAGGACGGTGTGGTGGTGAACCGGGTCGAACCGGATAATAGGAGTTTGGCGGACCGGTTGCGGCTTGGGAGCTTAACTGAAGATGGATTGTCTTATAAGGAGAAGTTCATTGTTAGGAGCTATGAAGTTGGAATCAATAAGACTGCTACTGTTGAAACCATTGCTAATCTCTTGCAGGTTTTATTTACTTTTTTTGGATTCTTAATTTGTGAGTTTTGTTTGTTGATCTGAATTTTTGATCCAATTGTTAATGAAGGTGAAAGTTTGATGCTTTTTTATTTGATTTTGGTTTGTGTGGGGTTTTAAGTGTCTGGGTGTTTCTGATTCATGTTCAATTGGTGGCAGTGTTGGATTACAAAGTTGAAACATTTTTTTTTTATGAATGTGTAACAAATGAACATGATTGAAATCTTTGGTTTTTCTGTTTTTTTTTAAGTGCAAGGTTAAAACTTATGGCATTTTGAGATTGTTTCTGGTTTTCTATAAGAATTTGATTTATATACACGGTGGAACTTTTTTACACATTTATTCAATCGCATCTCACCATGCAGTATTTTAAGAATTAACGTAGTAACATAATGGTGTGATTTGATTGTATTTTGGGAATTAACATAGTGACATAATGGTGCAATTTGATTGAATCCATGGTTAAATAAGATTTACATGGTGGGTGCATATCAATTAGTCTCTTTGTATAATACTTTTGTGGTTTCTTTTTTCAGCGAATTTTATTTGTGGAGATTTTCTTGGCACTAAGGTTCATGCATGGAAGATAAGATATTGGAAAATTGTGCTTTTATCTTTTTTCTTTGTGTGACTCTTCTGAACTTTCACAACTATTTCCTCAATTCATTTAAGCTAACAGACCATATACTAAGAAATTTAATTGTTTATTTCAATTTTAATTTGCTTGTAAATCCTTAATTTCTTTAATTTATTTATTTTCTATAACCATCCCTTATTAATTAATTAGGTACTTCTATAAAGATATTAATGTCAATATCGAATTTTTAAAACAACATATGAAGAAGAATACAAATCTTTTTGTCAAACCTCAGCCTCAATTAAAATGGAATGGAGTTAGTAATTTCTTTGCACTTTTTTAGTTTTGTGGACTTTGGAACCTAGAGTTATTTAATTGTCCAGTCCTTCTTGTGGGTTAGATTACTCTTTTAAAAGATGGCATGCTTTCTTCAGCTCTTTCATTTGAGCAAATAATGTATTTTCTGTATTGAACTATATATTGCTGATATTGAGGTCTACTCCGTTCTGTACTGAGAAATTTAGGCATATTAATTAAAATTTGAAATTTTGATTTAATTTTTTTACTGGATTATATTATGTGCAAATATTTCTCTTGTCAATTAAACCATGGAGTACTTCTGGTGATTACTGTTTGCTGACCAAAATCGTTATCTATTATTAACATTTCCATAGGTTGCTTTATTATCGTTCTTTGTTGGATAAACATATCAATGATTGTTGTATTAAATTTGAAAGTCTCTAAGTGGCTGTTCAATTAAATAGAAACCAGTCATCACTCATAGTTCACAGGAAGAACTTAATTTGTCTAAGTATGGTAGCATTGGTAGACACCTTAGAACTTGACAAAAACAGAATAGATAAGTTTTGTTTTATGTTTGATGCATAAAAAAATGTGATACACTTTGGTATCACTAAAAGGTGAAACCAAAGAAAATAGAATGGAACATGCTGTACCGTTCTATGTAGCACTGACATTTCAGATTGAAGATGTGTTTGGTGTCCAACACATGTAGTTACATTCCATTATTTCCATCTTTTCAAATTATTACCAGCGCCGACATGTCAGTGTTATGTTTGGTGTTCATGTCTGTGTTTCATGTTCCAGTTCCATTATGTTCATGTGCCAAATGCTAAATATTTGCTATTGTATATCACAAAAAAAATTAATTTTGAGATGTTTGGTAACTTTGTGCTGCAGGAAGTTGGATGTAATCATGCTCAGGGTGTTGGATTTTCAACTGATGGTTTTGCAACAACCCCTACCATGAGAAAATTGCATCTCATATGGGTGACTGCTCGCATGCACATTGAAGTCTACAAATACCCTGCTTGGTGGGTTTTTGTTCTTTACGACACTCAATTTATAAACTTTGATTTGAAAAGTCTAACTTAAATGAGATTCCTACAGGAGTGATGTTGTTGAGATAGAGACATGGTGTCAAGCGGAAGGTCGGGCTGGAACAAGGCGTGATTTTATAATTAAAGACTACGCAACTAATCAAGTCATTGGAAGAGCAACAAGGTACAAATTTACCTTTAAAATTAGGATGGTTACGGTACAAGTTGTCGTTTTAATAATTAGACATTCAATATTATACACTAAAGGGTGATGAGTTTTTCTGGTATGGCACCTTTGTGTTCAACGAAGGTAATGCTATCGAGATTTGGATTGCTCACATCAGCAGTTCCACGCAGTCAGCATGTTGGTGGCTGTTGGATTGAGATAGGACGGTCCATATTGCAATGAAGATTTTGATATTCTTTTAAATTGAAGTAACGAGCTTGAAATCTTGACCGTCTAATCTTGATCGAATGGTCACTGACGTGTTGACTATGTGGATTGATGTTCGCAAGCAATCCAAATCCTTGCTATTGCTGTCAATTGTTAACAATTGGTGGGATATCTCTTCATTGTGTAGGATGATATATGACCACTTTCTACTTTCTGAGAAACTTTATAGAGGACCCTCTTCATGATTTTACTTATCAATAATTCAATCTCTCTTTAAAAAAGGGCAATGCGGTGTTTTAAATCTCAATTGCAGATGTATTGTGTGCAGTCTTACCTTGCATTCAAGAGACTGATTCCATGACTTACTCCAAAAATCTATTTATCGATCACTTTTGTTCTTTAAAAATCTATTTTCTCATATATGGTCATAATAATTTCTTGGGGTACCGTGTACCCATCATCACTATATTAGCATTAATAACTGATGATCTTTAGCAATAAAAAGATAGGAGACCAAGCTACTTATTGTTAAACTACAACCCCAAGTCACAAGGATGTCATGAATTGTATTAACACTTGAAGTTAAGAAATATTATTGTCCTCAGATATAAACATGAGCAACCCGTTGCTACGAAGCTCTTGCCGAAGTGGGGTCCATGGAAAGATTTATCCATTTATAGTTTATTATAGACGGTCTTACCTTGTATTTGCAAGATTATCATTCCCCGACTTGAACTCACGACCACTAATTATACGACACCAACTCCAATCGTTAGGTCAAAGCTCCTCTGTTGTCCTAAGATCAAAAGCTGACAGAAGATTATCCTTTGATGCAAGTCAAGATGCATTAACTAACAATTAATTCCTTTGCATCATGTAAATTAAAGAATCTTTAAATTTTGATGTGTAAATTATGTTGTATGCAATGCCGTTGATGCAGACTTTTAGATTCTCAACACTACCCCTTATAACTAACTCTCCCCCTTTCTCTAATTTTCCTTTTGGATAACTTTAACAGGGCCTTGGACAATTGGGCCTACAACTACATGTACATATAAGATACCTATCAATGACCATCTTCATTTATTGTTTCAGCAAGTGGGTAATGATGAATCAGGACACCAGGCGACTCCAAAAAATGAATGATGATATTCGAGACGAGTATTTGGTTTTCTGTCCTCGAGAGCCAAGGTGGGTACTTTTCGTTACCATTTGTTGACAGTGCATTACGACATATTCAAAGTTTTCTTTTGTTTTTCTTAGTTAAATTGTCATTGTAACAAGACTTTTGATAAAGCATAGGAGAAGATACTTTTTGGAGTTCTTGAGCTCACTAGTTCGAAAGGGGTCACACTTCTTAATATTATCTATTTTCTTTATGAATTCTAACCAGATATTAATAAAGTATATCATCCGAAATGGCGTGTTATAACTTTTTGCGGAAATATGTGGTATATTTCATTGATGATAAAACTGATACAAGGGAGGTATAAATAGAATACAAGGAATTGAATCTGTGCACTATTCTAGCCTGAAAACTAGGAAAATTCTATTTACATTTAATTTCTATAACTGATGCAAAATCATAATCATATGATTCTGATTTCGTATATGCATATCTTCAACACTCTCTTTTGGAAGATGTGGGAGGAGATTTCCTTCTAGAAATAATTTGTGTTGAGTTGCTGTTCAAGTGGTTAGTTATGCCATTTTTTTATAAGCAAATGTTAGTAAGTTATTTGTTATATTAGTTTTCAGGGTTTGAAGTTCGAACTCTAGAGCTTATACTTAAAATTCATTCACTATCTCTTAGCTCACCAACCAAGCTAGGTTGCTACGTGAGGCATCACTCATGAGACAGTCGTAGTATTATGAAATATAAACTCTAGGACACTTGCTCACTTATTATGTGTTTTTCACATGCTAATGACACATTATTTAGGATCCCATCTTTGAAATCATATAGTTCCATGAATTAATAAATAGAAATCTAACACAACCAATTATGCCATTCTCAATGCTTGTGCCTTAGCAAGTGTTGAGCCCAGTGTCTCCTGCTTAATAAATTTTTTCACGGGAGGGGTGTAGGTTGAAGGAGGAAAAAGGAAATGAACACTTCTACCAATAAAAAATGTTGAGCTCTTTTCGTCCTGATCATTTTAGGTGTGGAAGGGATTCTTTCAACTTTGTTATTTTACCTGTTTGTGTATATGTTGTTGGAAGATTTACCTCCCTAACACTCCGCTGAAAATTCAGAGAAACTTTATTTATAGATGGTTCTTTATAATTACTAACTACTCTTAACTGCACATGCTCCTAGTGGCAAAAGGAACTGTTTCTAACACTCCTTATTTATTCAAGACTCAACTATTTATAACATCATAATTGTTGCCGTCATTATTATTATTTTTCCATATTATTTTCCATAACTAATTGTTGAAATTGTGGCACCATTGCTAATGATATGTCCATAAGCTGTTTTCAACTTATTTCCATATACACTCTAGAATAGCTTATGAAAACAGGTTATAACCTGCATAAAAACAGTTTGACTTTTTATTTTATCTTTTGTTATAGAAATAACTTATACATAAGCACTTATATGATAAGCGGTTAAAACGTTTTATTAAGCTGTTTATCCAAACGGAGTGTTTCACTTTTCAATTTCAATACCCTTGTTGGATTGTTGATGAATTCAAGTAATTAATTTTTGTCATTCTTTTCTTTATTCTATTTTCTTGGTTTTAGGTTGGCAATTCCAGAGGAGGATAGTAACTGCTTGAAGAAAATTCCAAAATTGGGAGATCCTGCTCAGAGTTCCAGATTTGGTCTTGTGGTATGATCGTTTGGCTCAAAGAATCTTCTTCATTTTTCTATTACTTTATCAGGAATGGAATAAGGAATCTCATTTGAGAGAAAAAAAAGTTGGCAAATTCAACACATTTTAGAGGCTGGATGGCCTTCTCACACTTCGTTTTTCAATATTGCAGCCTAGAAGAGCCGATCTCGACATGAATCAGCATGTTAACAATGTCACCTATATTGGATGGGTGCTTGAGGTTGTTAGATTCTCTCTTTTATTTATTGAAATGCTTTCTTTTCACTATCAATTATCAAAATACTTGTATGTGTTTGCCTTTTCCCTATGTTCTGGATGCTTATATGTGTTTAACATGTAGCACAAAGCCACAAACACTTAGATTGAAGATGTGTCCGATGTCCTACACTGATACCTATCAATGTCGGACACAGACACGATATTGACACACATGGTTACATTCATCACTTTCATTTTCTCAAATTATTACCGGTGTCCATGTGTCTATGTCTGTGTCATATTCGGTGTCTATGTCAGTAATTGGCAATCATATTTCACAATGCACACTATATTGGTTCCCATATACAATTTTAATGCTAGAAGATTAAAAGCTTTTAGATATGCCATGTTTTTGTGTGACTATAACTAACAAACTGTGTTACTTTATCAGAGCATGCCTCAAGAAATCATCGATAGCCATGAATTGCAGAGTATTACCTTGGATTACAGACGAGAATGCCAACAAAACGACATAGTCGATTCACTAACAAGTGTGGAAACATTTGATGATGCTGAGGTTGTTCCAGAACTCCAAGGTACAAATGGATCTGCAAAAACAAGGGATCACAAACAGTTTCTTCATCTACTTAGATTGTCTACCGAGGGACTTGAAATAAACCGGGGGCGAACTGAATGGAGAAAAAAGGCTCCAAGATGAGGACTTAATCAATTATTCATTACGTAAATTTCTCAACATTAAGTCGGTTTGAATAGATTTCTCAACTAGTTTTATAAAACAAAGTTAAAGGAATATTTGTAATAATTATGAGTTTTTCTTTTTTGTTTGACAGAATCAGTATGAGTTATTTAAACTATAGTTTCTTGTGTAACTTGAAATTAGGGTTTACATTTCATTTTCTTGAAGTTTTCATTTAACTTCTTCATAAACTTCTATGAGCTGATAATGATATTTTCAGAGTAAAGAGTTTACATATTTTAATTAAGGAGTATGTGTAAGTTTGAAACTAATTAGATAATTTTCTATATTTTATAGTAAAAACATTAAATGATAAAAACATTAAACTAATAAAGATGTTTCAAGCTTCATAAAGTAAAAGTTCTTTATTTTACAAGAGAAATAGTACTTGTACAAGCTTCGTAAAGGGGACAATTCGATCTCTCTTTAGAGAATAAAGTGAACAATATTAATTATAGATTAACAAATTGAATCTATATATTGTAGGTACATCGTAACAAATCATGAACAAATTATCCAAATTCTTTTTCTCTAGTATCATGTTGAGAAACGCATAACATAATGAACTCAAACCAATCTAATTATTGCGAGCAATTCTAATTTTAATTATGAGTTAAGTTATTACGGCAATACTTTTAAACTTCCTAATGTTGATGAGGTTTGTTACAAATAACAAAATAACACTTTGGGGGACTGATGCATGACATTGTGTCTACCTAATAATTAGACGGTGTCCTTTAATGATGTTGATAATATTTGATTCAATTGTTAGAAGGGATGAATAGATTGACATCATGAAACTTGACAATTGGTTTATCACTTATCATAAGAACAAATATCGTTTCCAAGGAAAAATGGTCACAATATTTGTAGTAAGAACAAATGGGGTGTCTACTAACTTTTAATAAGAGCAAGTCTTATATGGTTGTAAGACAATGCATAGTGTTACATCAATCATGTAACTATACCAAGAGAGAGGGTGGTGTTATTAGTAGGAGTAGGTAGTACAGTATAGTACTAGTAGTTGTTGGGGATGAGAGTTTTTGTTTTTGTTTTGGGTGGTGAGGAGTGAAAGCACATGCTAATGCAAAAGAGAGTAGAATGTTGATGTCTTGGTTATATTGCATGAGAAATAAACGTCGATACTCTAAGAGGACGTTAAGACAACAAAATAATAAAACTGTATTAAGATAACAAAATCATAAAAATAATAAAATAAAAAAACTAAATATGTGTTAAATGTTATGAATATTGAGTCTAATGTCTCTTTTTTGTGTCTATAAAATATTATTCGATTTCTCTTCTTATCTTTTTTCTTTCTCTCATCCATCTCTATTCACAATATGTTATCAGTACGAAACTCTAAGAACTATAAGTTTAGTAATTATATATTTTTTTATAATTTTAATATTAATTATCTATGTTTTTTTTTTTGTATTTATCATGTTTATTTACTTTCAATGAGTTCCAGAAAAATTCAATCTTCATGCATCTCCGAAAGATTAGAGTCATATTTATTATTTTTCATATTGTTTAAATATGTTAAAAAATTATTGAAGAACTTAAAAACTTAATCTTATTATTGTCAATTCTAGACGAATTCAATATTCATGCATCCATGAAAGATTACACAAATAAAAAAAACGAATCAATATTTACTCTTACGAATTTCAGAAGAATTCAGTAAAGGATTGCACAAAGTCAGATTTATTATATAGTTCTCGAAGAGTTAAAAGTCGAACATCTATCTATTATATATATTTAAAACAGACTCCGCTGTCACCTCATCATATTTCCGCACGTATGCGAACATTTGCCACTTCAGCTAAAAAAGCTGACGTGAACCTAGAGTTTTCCTATTCACTTTTTAAATACTTATTCCCCATATTTTGTGAAAGTATTCATGTGCCATAAATTACCAATTACAATACAATAAATATCAATTATTTGACACTTATTAGTCCTCCAAATAGAGATATAATTTAGAATTAGGCAAATAATTTGTTTTTCTATTTTTTTTCTTATTATACCATTATTGATATGGACTTAAAGAAAAATTTATGAATTTTCTGAAATATTGATATTGTTATGTATATTTTTTAACTTTTTTCAAGTAGTAAATTGTTTATTTTTGTACAACCCAACACATTTTTTCTAAGGAAAAAATCGTATAATATCTATGAATTAGGCCAAAATTATATTTAAAATCAAATAGAGAGATATAATCTAGAATCAGGAAACAATTTATTTTT
>JBBPBP010000003.1:14368781-14381231 GCA_037974735.1 Cicer chorassanicum
ATATAGTATCATTACTGAAGAAAAAAAAATCTTTTAATGAAATTTATAATATCTATGAATTAGGCCAAAATTAATATTTAAAATCAAATAGAGAGATATAATATAGAATTATGCCAACAATTTGTTTTTCTATTTTTTCTTATTATACCATTACTGACATGGACTTAGAGAAAAATTTATGTATTTTCTGAAATATTGATATTGTTATGTATATTTTTAACTTTTTTCAAGTAGTAATTTTTTTTGTACAACCCAACACATTTTTTCTAAGGACAAAATCGTGAAATCTTATTATTTTGATAAAATAATACGTTGAAGTGTATAAAAAGGAGAAATGATCGGATGTAAACCAAATTAAATAAGTAAATATTGATACCTTTTCCCCTAATTATGTAGAACTATTCATGTGCCATAAGTTACCGATTACAATACAATAAAAATCAATTATTTGACAGTCCTCCATTATTATTGATAATGGTTATTCCATCATAAATATCTTCAAATTGAATATTATATAGTATCATTACTGGAAAAAAAATTTTAATGAAATTTATAATATCTACGAAATCTATCCCATGTCACTTATTAGATAACTAAAATTAATATTTAAATCAAATATAGAGATATAATTTAGATAACTAAATATACTCATTTAATTACACACTCTATAATATCTTTTATCGTATTTTTTTTATAACTTTAAAAATTTACAAGATTAATATTATATATATATATATATATATATATATATATATATATATCACCTTATAAAAAATTTAAAATTAAACTCGCGCAAAGCGCATGTCATATTCTAGTTATAATATATTAAATCAGACCACATCACACAAAAGCTCTTTGTATGCCAAATAATTCTATTTTCGCTGTATCACATAAAATTTGATGTGTCACTCTCTATCTCACACTCTCTAATCTCCAAAACACATTCTCATTCTCCTAAATTACTTTGATTTGCCTACTCCAAATCTCATTCATTTATCCACAATTACTATTTCATAAATTCTCATTAATTTCATCAATAATCGCATTCATTTATCCACAGCTATTATTTCATAAATTCTCTTTAATCTCTCAATTTAATTGACAATGTATACTTGATACCTCTTCAAAGCTCAACAACCCACATGCTATATATTCCCTACTCCAAAAATCGTTTTTCAATTATCTATTCATTTATACTATGTTCTGCAAATTCATTCTTTGTAATTTTTTGGTTTTACTCTACCGGTTCATTATTTTATATTTTTTTTTTATTTCTTTATCATGTTGAAGGTAGTATTAGAGTTCATAACAACAATTTATAGTTCCGTAAAAAAAAGGAATAGTGATTACAATATAATCTATTCCAATATACAACTAGATCTTTGATGCTCTATCTACCAATAGATATATCAATCACATCTTTTTTCTTGTACAAGTCCCAATCACATACCATTAAGTGTTTGTTCCCTTTTAAAATTTTATTTTATTTATTTTCCTTATTTCTGGAGATGGGTTTTGTCTTGATCATGGATAATGTATCCCTTAATTCTTCTTCACCGATATATTATAATATTAATTCAAATTTATCTTGTTTATCATTTGTTTGCCACAATTTACATGAACTATTTTGAAGCAACACAACTGATGAATGAAACATTTTGTTGCCTATTTGTAATCACCGCAAAATGGCTGAATGTAAACCAAATTATTTTCATAATGTATAATAACATCATAACATATAATAACTCCAATATTTATTTAAAAAGGTGACCTAAAATCAATTCCAAGATTAGTAACGTATAATAACATCTTAGTCTGGACATCGTTATCTATGAGATAGATTTCTAGGATATCATGCATATTTACTTCCTTTGTTTCCTAATGTGTTTGATTCATATCATTCAAATTTCCATATTTATAGTCTTATAGTCTGATACCTTAATGTCATAGTAAAAAACAACACTCAAGATTCCTCCTAAATAAGTATTTCCATATTTTTCAACAAATTTAAATTCTTTGTTACATTAAAAAATAGTGAAATGAAATTTTGAAACAATTCATTTGACAACAAAATTATTTCTAATGTCTTTTAAAAAAAAAATCTAATAATGAAAACTTTATATTTTTTTGTAATTTCACATCTCATACCTTAACCAAGGTTCGAATTTGCAAAAAGATTCATGTTTACAAGTCTTATACCATTGGACTACTAAATTTCTACTCTGCATCAAAAAATTAGTATTACGACTCTACAAATGCTTGTGTTATCAAAACAAGTTTAAAGCTCGCTGAAACATGCTACTACATATTCGAGAACGAGGCTATGGGGACGTTTAATATATTGGAATGCTGATTCGAATTCTCAATATCTCACTTTTCTGCATTCAGTGTGTCTTTTTGTCACTAAGTATCGATCAAAAAGACCTTCATATTTTGTTTGTTATATGTACTACAAAAAACACAATTTTTGTATTTCAAAAACAAATTTTCATTCTCTTGCATAAATGATAATGTACATTTTCCTCTAATTAAACAAATATTAATTCTAAAATTCTATTAACTTATTTACACACATAATAATTAATTACATATTACCCGCGCAAGGCGCGGGTTAGCATCTAGTTCTCAATTAATTCTAAAAGAGTTCAACATTCTTGCATGCATGAAGGATTGCTCAAAGTTTTTTTAGGAAATTGCACAAAGTTATATCTATTATATAGTTTTTTGGAGAATTACAAATTTGGATATTGAAGCATCCATGTATGATTACTAAAATTTTAATATGAAAACATCCATATTGATTGCTCAAAATATGATTTTCTTGATCACCATTTAGTGGTTGGGTCCTCGAATAAATAGACTTTATATCTTTGATTGAAATATATAAGATCTATTTGATCTTAGTATGATTTGTAACAGAGAAAATTGAAAGAAAATTATTTATGTTCCTTGAATATGTTCTTGAAGTAGCAAAAAAAAAAAGTGAGATGTTACATGATCAATTGAACTTTATTCCTATAAGTGAGTGCTTTATTATTGATTCAAAATGATTAGAACAACTGAAATACATATCTTTGTAAATATGAAATTTATAGATAATATTAAAGTTTGTTGTTGGCAAGACCGGCTGAGCCATAGTTATAAATATATATGTGTATGTATTGAAGAGCCAAAAGTTTCTTTAGTCTAATAACTTTTGAGCATCATTCGTTCCCAAAGGGAACTGGTAGTGTGAAGAAATTTTCTCATATTTCTAGAATGTATATAAGGTGAAATTTGTGAGTCAATACACATATAAGGATCATGTGGACCAATTACATAGTTTATGACTTAAATTGATACATCAATGAAATGGTCATATGTATGTTTATTGCATCTCACAATCAGAAGTTTGTGAGATTGTTTTCTCAAGTGATTTGACTAAGTGATCATTTTCTAAATTTTACTGAAAGCATTTAATAAGTATCGTATGTCAATTGCAATTGATATTGAACATCTTTTAGCATATGTTTATACAAAAAAAAACATGTACTTGAAGATTCATTCTTTAGACGTCTAAAGTCAATTTTATGACTGATACTTATGAGATCATAACTTCTAAATTCTACTTTGGGAATATGCAATCATGTATATTGAAATATGATTCACATCAAGCCAAAAAGAATATTGGAAAATAATTCTTGATATGAATCTCCATCTATTATAAAATATTATGAGCAAATAATTGGAGACTTGTTTATAGTCCATTAGGAGACTTGTTTATAGTCCATTAGGCTGATTATCAATTGATGAATTAATTTTTCCAACATTATGGGGGGAATAAGTAGCTGAAAATGTGAATCAAAAGTTCAAATGAATTACTTGAAACATATTATTATCTTATATTGATCATCATATAAAGCAATGTAAACTAGAAGTTCAAAGCATAATTCATTTGCAAAGTCAACCATGATAAAAATGAGTCTCAATTGCGCTTGAAGCGTGGCAGACTAATCAATTCGAAAGATACAAAAAAATCCTCAAACAAGAAAAAAAGCTAACAGAAAAAAAAAGTAGCATAAGCGAGAATATGAAATTTTCAAAAGAGTGGCTTGACATAATTGATTTTCAGTTCTAGAAGAATTGACTAGGTACTTGAAACTTGTGAAAATAAAGATATCTCAATAAACTATGTCACTAATGGAATACAATGGAACTGACATGAAGTTAACGTTGATGATATTTTCGCAAATAATATATCGCTAAATTTGGTGAATGATAATGAGAATCAAGAACCAAAGTCTATCAATGATTTTAGACAAAGTGAGAATATGACAAAATGGAAAGATGGAATTGAAGCCTATACAAAGCAAGGCTAGTTTCCCAAGGTTTTTTGCAAAGATCTGAGATTAATTTTGATGAGACATATTCACATGTGGTTGAAGCAACTATCTTTTGATACTTAATTAGACTGCTAGTACACAAATGGCTAAATTTGCACAAGATGGATGTTGTTACAACTTACTTGCTATTTGATAATGACATTTATATGAAGCTCCTGAAGGATTTAATTTGCATGATGCCAATAGTCCAAGATCTCGGGAAGACTACTCCATACAATTGAACAAGTCTCTCTATGGGCTAAAACAATCTGGATGCACAGGTAATAATCATCTCAGTGTATATTGTTGAGCAAAAAACCTTTTTGATATATGTTTTAATGACAACAAACCTTATGAAATAACTGATTAAGTTTTATGAATGGTGATCTACTAATGATTGCACTTGAGTTTTATTTAAGGAGCATGAATTGCATAAGTGAACAAGTAAGAAGTCATTCACTTCATCAAATTGCATAAAAATTGATGACAAGATCATTATGGAAAAACGAAGATCATTCTGGTTTATTAAAAACAGAAATCTGAGAAAGCAAGACTGTTCTGGTTATTAAACAGAAAAATGAAGATCATTCTAGTTTTCACAGCATCCGATCCAAGAACATTCTGGACAAAGATTTCATTAATCAAGATTATTCTATGCTGCGAAAATATATCAACCTTCATTACAGATAAATTAGTCTTCAAAACAAAAGAACATAATTATACAACAAGATTGCTTTGGACAAATTCAATCAACAAAAAGCAAAGCAAAGTATCAAGAACAAATAGCAAGATCAATCTCTAGATTGATGGCTAAGATATGCACGTACAACCTGGATAGAAATGATACAGTCACTGCATAACTGACACACGTACATAACAGAAAAGTTTGGCACACAACAGCTATCAGAAGTTCAAAATCCAGCAAATCACTCAAAACAGAAAACGAAGATCGTTCTGGTTTTCACCGCTTTATTCCAAGAATGTTCTTATTTACAAAGAACAAAATCTTTTGTAATTTAAGATCGATCTGGGCTACGAAAGTACATCTATCTACACTACAAATCATCAGTATTCATTACAGAGGAATTTAATAATCTACTCAAGATCATTTTGGACAGATTCTTTCCGTAAGATCAACAAAAGGCAAAGGAAAGCATCAAGAACAAACAACAAGATCAATCTCCAGATTGATGGTTAATAAGTACAACAAGGACATAAATAATAAGACACTGACACTGTAAAAAGCAGCTCGCGCACAAAGTAGAAAATTATGACAGCTGTCAAAGATCAAAATCCAGCATTCATATAAAATAGAAACGAAGAATGTTCTTGTTTCACAAAAAAACATTATGGTTATTCTCTTTTAAAGGCATAATTAAAATTATCTTTCACAGTCCAAACCACATATTAAAGAGTATCAAGACTGCTCAAATCAGTGGTGAAGCCAAGAACTCAAGTTGAATGCCCAAAGGAGGAAAACAACCTTAAGATTGATCTCCAAATTGATGAGTTGTAAGCAATGACACAAGTGCATTGTACTTACAATATTCTATAGAAAGCTCTGCATAATTTTGATTGGAAACATAACCAAACTGATATTTCACAGCTCATTCACTCACTCATTTACGTTTTCCATCAAACCCAAAAGTAAGAACGTTCTTCGATTGTCAAGAATGTTATGGACAGCAATATAAACAGATGTTTAATTGCTTTAAAATATATCTAACACCTGAGAAGTGTGTCCGACGACTATATTTATTTTAAACTGAATATTTAAAGCCTTTTATCATCTATAAATTGAAAGATCAATAAGAAGATGAAGGCAATAGTTCAATTTACAAATCTACCAACACTTGTTCAAGTAAGAACAGGTCAAAAACTCTTCAAGCATACTCCAACTCTCTTAACTATATTTGTGGATCATTATTTACTGAGTTTGTATTTCATTTATCTCAAACAAGTGTTGAGAAGTTTCAAAATCCCAAACACTTTTATTATACATATCATTTGTAACTCAAGTCTATCTTTTATGTTAGATTGAATGTGTTTGTAAAAATCCTTTCAAGACTGAAAGGTGATTGTAAAAATCCTTTCTATGTTGAAAAGTGAAGATTGTAATTGATCAAGGTGTGATCAAGAGAAAATGTGTGAAGGAGAACATTTTTGGTTCTGAAGCACATAGTGAAAATCTCACGGTTGTGAGGACTGAACTAACCCGAGTTGGGCGAACCAGTATACGTTTGTGTATGATCTTTCTATCCCTTATCTCCTTTTTATTTTTCACTTGCACAACACTAATCACTTTGTGAAGTTTTTATTGTTATATTCTAACGAAGAACATTCTGCCTTTATCAAACTAAGATTAATCTTGAGTTAATTTAAATTAAGCACATAAATCAAAATTTTAAAAGGATCACAATTCAAACCCCCATTTCTTGTGATTGACATTGCTACTTCAATTGGCATCAGAGCATTGCCTCTAAAGTTAAGCACCTAACAAGTGTTCGAGAAAAAGATTCAAGAAGAAAAAGTAATGTCAGAAGCCAACACGTGCTTAGTGGAAAACTTAGAAAATAATGAGGTAACCATCTCTGAACTTTGTTCTTTATGTGAACAAATGGAAAAAGAATTTGATAATCTTTTATTTGATTCAAAATTTCTTGCTAAAAAATGTGGTTTATTAAAAGAACAACTCCGTAAAGAAAAAGAGAAAGCCCAAGCTATGAATGACGAACTCAAAAAGGTCATCCAAAGCCTGCAGCAATCTCATTTAAAAATGGTTGATCAACAAAAGATTCTCAATGAGATAACCATAAAAAATATCTTCCAGCTTGTTCTGAAACTAAGGAATAAAATACCTCTTTAAAGATAAAAGTTCATGAATTGAAAAATGAATTACCCAACTTAGTAAAAACCATTGAAACTATTCAAAATAATATGATATCTGAAGAAGGGATACTTGACAAAGATGATTTACGTTTCAAAACTTCTCAGAATGAAAACCTTTATGAAAACTTTTGTGTTTCAATAAAGAAGGATGAGAAAGGTAATAAAAGACGTTCTTAATGTAACAAAATTGGACATCTTGATTCCATATGCTTTTACAAAAAAACGGATAAAAAATTGAAAGCAAAACGATTTCATAAAAACGAAAAACGTTCTGGTCTCATATCTGAACATTTCCAAGAACAAAAAAGAAGTGTTCTTACTGTTCAAAAATTTGTCATGCTGAACCAAACTGTTATCATAAGAAAAAATCTTCTAGAAAAAGATACACTAACCATCAAGGACCAAAACAAGTATGAGTACCAAAATCATTAGTAACTTGTGATGCAAGAACGTCGTCCAACAATCAAGAAAGAACATTGATACATGAACAAGGCATACTCAATACACATGAATGGAAAAGTATGGTGCCTCCTCTCATTACAAAAATTTGGAGTGTCTATAACCTTTGGAAACATTAACAAATCAAAGGTACATGTATCATTAGTTGAAATAACTTTGCATAGATTAAGGATGTTTGATATGTGAAAGATAACTTTGTAAAATTGCTTTTAAAGTTATTTTTTAAACCCCACATGGCTGAAGTAAAACAAACATCCTCATGTTTCAGTTTAAAGAAAAATCCTTATGTTTTATACTTAGATGAATTTCCAACCAAATCATATTTTTAAGACCAATCAACTCATGGAACCATCCCGTGGCCTATCACGGTCATCACTAACACTGTGACCCATCACGGTCACCACTAATTATGAAATGCATGAGCATACTCGGACTCTTTCACAACAATCATTATATAAATATAGCTATTAAAAGACTCCCCTTTTAATACTCATTACACACTAATAATTTGTCACACTTTTCATAGAGCATACTCAAGACATATTCTCATCAATAAAATGTATAACATGTAGCAACACGTATTTCACTCAAGAATGCATAATCACATCAATATTAATCATCACGTATTTACACATCAATCATACATCAATCACACATATGAGGCCCCTATGTGCAAACTGAAAATTTGAAATAGCCCTTACCTTAATTATAGTTTTTTCAACAGTTATCACCACCACAATCAAACACAACGAAAAATTTCGCCCGTGCCGACACCTTCAATCAAATAGTGTTTTACTTTGTCAAATTAGTTCCTAAGACTTTAACTACCTTACAAACATTTTCTTACTCCTAATCCCATTAGAGTATATTTACTAAAAAAGTTTAAAATGAGTAAGGACTAATAGTATTATTATTCACAATACACACTTTCAACATATAAAAACATATTTTTAGAAATTAACATCCTTAAGTTTTTTATAGAATTCACTAAAAATCATTCGAGACGTCTTAAATTATTTTTCTCAAAATTTTTCACACAACCATAAATTTTCTCAAATTCGCCATAACTCATTTTTTTTTCGAAACTGCCAAGGTTTCAAAATCAAGAATTTGATCACAAAATTTTAAAACCTCATAGTTCCAAAATCAATTTTAAGAACAACAAACTCACAAATTTGTTCCAAAATATTAACTTTGGTTCGGCTACTACCATTTGAAAGGAAAGGAAAATTAATCCTCTAAATCTTATAACGATAACAAGAATAGTGGCTTCATCATCTGAAGTTTATTTATTTATTTTTTAAATTGAACTTAAAGTATATACATAAAAAGTACCAAATCAGATAAAAGGGAAAATGAAACCAAACTTCAAAATCAATAAAATTGGAAAGGATGCTTGGAACTTTTAATTCTTGTTATAAAGATTTAACCTTTTACATAAAGATAAAAGCTTCAATATAAGGTGGAACTTAGTAAACACAAAGGTTAATACTTTTAATACCAAAAAATCAAACTTCTAAGCATAAAAATTTACACTTGTCATAAGACGTCTATGTTTTCAAGACTATCTCAATATCACATAGAACAATTTTTTGTTGCTATCATCTTCAACAACCCATACAACACCAAGAAATGGTAAGTTGAGTTTGAAGAAATATCACTATACACCGCCAACATCGAAAAGGGTTTAAGAAAAGTTTCGACTATTCTTTGGAAAGACATAAATATATATCAGAGGATTTATGGTTGAGTGAAAATTTTAATTACCACAACAACATTAATATATTTAAGACGTCTTAAATTACTTTGGTGTCCGAACATTTTTCTTTAACCACCATAACAACATTAATATATCAGAGTTCTCCCACCGCTAACTCGGTGCCAACGGTCTCGATTCATTTTTGAGACTCAAGGAGCTAACTACATAAACATAAAGATTCATACAAATTTGTTAACCATTAAAATTTATTCAACCACATCATAATTCCAAAATTAAATATTTTTACCATTCAAATTAGATCACTCAACCATTAGAGCAAAAAAAAATTGAGTTAATAACATTTTATAAATTTCTCCCTTAAACTCAGTCCAAGAGTAATTAAAAGAGCAACATTTTTAATTCTAAACATATTAATTTCACACTTTAACTCTTTGCTCAAACTCCTTAACTTGGTTAAAAATTTGAACTTTTTCACAACTCTAAATTTTGTTGTAAAATTTCAATTTCAGTTCAAACTCATTTATTTGAAAATAACTCATTACATAACTCAAACACAATAAAAATCAATTTCTTATTTCTAACCATTACTAACAACATCAATAACAATAACAACACAACAACAACAACAAAGGGTTGATTAAGAACTCCAAAATTTCACTCATCCCCCTACACATATAAAATTTTCGAATTTAGAAAGAAAAAAAGGGAGGAAGTAAGTGTCTCATCGCAAATAAATTAGCTCACAAGCACCACCTTGTAGAGGTATATTACTACAATCATCATTATAACACCTAAATACTTTTACACATATCACATCACTCACATATCACATCACTCGCAACTCAATTGACACATAAATTTATCAGCAACATGTGACATTTTAAAACTTTTTGTTCGGTATTAATTTTTTTGTAATTTAGTTAAATTATACTCTAATAAATAATTTTAATTGGGTCTCAATATATATATATATATATATATATATTAAACATATTACTAACTTTAACAGAATATATTTTTGGTACTTAATCCACAAAATAAAAAGTTTGGCTAAATTTGCCTAAGCAATTCAACACAAAATACATTAAAATTGCATAAATTAGAGTTTAGAAAATTCAGGGTCTTACAAATACCTCTTCCTCTTGGAAAGCGTGCTATTGGGTCTCGTTGGGTATACAAGATCAAAACTAAGTCTGATGGGTTGGTTGAGCACTATAAAGCACATCTTGTTGTTAAGGGATTCTCTCAACAATATGGTATGGATTATGAAGAAACTTTTGCTCTTGTGGCCAAGATGACCACTATTCGTACTCTTATTGCAATTGCATCTATTCGTCAATGGCATATTTCCCAAATGGATGTAAAAAAGGCCTTTTTAAATGGTAAGCTTCATGAAGAAGTCTATATGGTCCCTCCACAAGGAGTTTATCATAATCAAGGGGAAGTGTGTAAGTTTAAAAAGGCTCTTTACGGTCTTAAACAAGCTCATCGAGCTTGGTTTGAGAAATTCTCTATTGTGATCACTTAACTTGGTTTCTGCTCTAGTGAAGATGATTCTGCATTGTTTATAAGGTCTACCACTTATGGTCGCATTATACTTTCTTTGTATGTTGATGATATGATAATTACAGGTGATGATGTTAGTGGAATCAATGAGTTGAAATTGCAGTTAGCCAAATAGTTTGAGATGAAGGACTTGGGAACTCTTCGCTATTTCTTAGGGATTGAAGTCGCCTACTCTCCTAGAGGCTACCTTCTTTCTCAATCCAAGTACATTGCCAACATTCTTGAACATGCTTGTCTTTCTGATACTAGAGCAGCAAATACTCCTCTTGAGTTGAATGTCAAATATACTCCCTCGGATGGTGTTCCTTTACCAGATCCCACTTTGAACCATACTTTGGTTGGCAGCTTGGTGTATCTTACGATTACCAGACCTGATATTGCTTATGTTGTTCATGTTGTCAGCATTTTGTTGTCTCTTCCACTACAGTACATTGGGTAGTTGTTCTTCGTTATCTTCGAGGAACTCAATTTCAGAGCCTTCTCTTTCTGTCGTCCTCCTCATTGGAGTTACGTGCTTATTATGATGCCGATTGGGCTGGTGACACCACAGATCATAAGTCCACCAAAGGATTTTGTATCTTTATAGGAGACTCTCTTATTTCTTGGAAGAGTAAGAAACAGGACATTGTTTCTCGCTCTTCTACAGAACTTGAGTATCGTGTTATGGCATCCACTACTACTGATATAATTTGATTGCGTTGGCTTTTGTCTTATATGGGTATCTCTCTTTCTGATCCAAATCCGATGCACTGCGATAACAAGAGTGCTATTCAAATTGCTCATAACTCAGTCTTTCATGAACGCACCAAGGACATTGAGATTGATTTTCATCTTACTCATCATCATCTTCAACATAGAACCATTACTCTACCGTTTGTCTCTTCTTCCTTACAGATTGCTAATTTGTTCACAAAGATGCATTCCATTAAACATTTTTGTTTTTTGGTTGGCAAACTCTCGATGCTTCATGTTAATGCATCGTGAGTTTGAGGGGAGATGTTAGATAATATCATTATATATTAGTAGTAATGGTATTTTAGACTTTTTCATTCTCTTGTATATATAGTTTTTGTAACTCTATCTTTTTATACTTTTGTTCATTTGCTTATGAAACCTTAGTAGATTCCTTCTCTCCTTCCTCTTCCTCTATTGTTAACATTTAAATTACAAGTTAACTCTATATATAGAACGATAAATAAAAGTTTATGACAATGAGATTTCACAAACAAACAAAAAACGATTTCGATTTCTTCAAATACAAATTATATCATGAATATATAATTTCACTTTCTTAAATACAAAAATATAAATAAATAACAAAAATCCATCACATATTATGTTCAAACTATATCTTTTGACGTGTGAAATATGATTTTAAATTACTAATATTTTCTGTTTATAATGCGGCAATATCATTCCTTACAATATATATATATATAAAAAATATTTTTTTTA
>JBBPBP010000003.1:14387523-14407008 GCA_037974735.1 Cicer chorassanicum
TGTAGTTTTTATAAATAAATGTATATTTTACCATATTATTTAACAGAGAAAAACAATAATAGTACGAATTTTAGAGAATATGATGAATTTGATAAGTAAAATTATTGGTAAGTGTCCCCATCTATAGAGATCAATTTATAATTTTAAATTTTGTTCGTGCTTTGATTTTTATTATAATTTATTCTTTCTTGTAGTCATGAATTTTTCATGCTTCATCTATATTTAAAAAAAAAATTAATGAAGAAGTTAAAAATCTAAAGAGGAACTTTGAAGGTAAACAATTTTATATTGTAAATACATAGGAATTTATAAAACAACAAATATGTGTAATGTATACCGATTAAACTTAACAAACTTCACTATAAGAATAATATCAATTTGTGGTCAAATTAAAAAAAGATTCTGTGGCCAAAAAATCTTCACGAATTACTAACTAAAAAACTCTCACAAACACTAAAATTCAAATTGACAGTTATTTGTGCCTAAAAATGTCATCACAAATACAAAAAATATTTTTTGGCTAATTGTAACATTTCTGACAGCCAAAAACGGCCACAAAATTATTGGAGAGCAAAATTATTGGAGAGAAAAATTATTTGACTTTGTGGCGGCCCACGCCCTCACAATGTGTTAGATTGATTGAAATTATCAGTATGAATTTGAGGTAGCATGAAGCAGCCACAAAGACAGTCTTTTTTTCTGACCGCCCAAGCCACCACATAGGTAATAGAGCCATTGACATTTTGTGGTCGCTTTGACCGCCACAAATACTCTCTTTTCTCTCTCTCTCTCTCTCTCTATATATATATATATATATATATATATCACTTTTTCTTTCATTTCTTACTTCTACTTTCTCTTTAAATTTTCTCCCTACCTTCGCTCTACAAATATTTTTCCTCAACTTTTATTTTTTTCGAACTATTCTCGGTAAGTCTTTATTTTATGTTTTGTTTTCTAATATTTTTTTTTTATTTGAAGTTATTTATTTAATGAAAATTATTTAATTTTCATTTTGACAGTGATGTTATTGTGTTGATTGCGAAGAGCTGTTATTTGTTTGTAAGTTTCAAGTCAGACACTACTCTATATCAAGTTAGTATGTAATGCATTTTATATGGTTATAAATCATTTTTAGAGCGTTAATATTTTACTTAAAATGTAGAATTTTTTTAAAAAAATTGTTATACATTCTCCGTTTTTACAGATTTTGTTCTGAATGTTTTCCTTTTTCATCTGTTTCATTTTTATCTTTTATTGCTGATTTCTTTGATTTGCTTGAGTCATATCTTTGAATTAATCCACTCAAAAGCACAAGTTAAATTAACATAACATTTTAGAATCATAATTAACATTCTTAATTAACCTTTGTTTATTTTTATCAAAACTTAAATTGAGAGTTTGTCTTAACAATATATTATTCTAAAACTTTAATTTTAGTAAGATTTGTTAAAAAAAAAGTGTTGGTAAAATATTCAAATTGTAAAATTTTTACTCAAATGAAAATGTAGTTAATTTTTAAAATGTTGGCCGCCACAAGCCACAAATTTTATATACTTTTACGATCTCCATACCGACCAATTATGCCAACAACTACTTTGATTAGATCAGATTTAAATCAACCTCAATCAGCTATGGCTCCGTCGATTAGTGGTGGTGTACTTGAAGATGAAATGCAAGTTCAAACCATGGTCTCCAGCACCAATAATTAATACCTTTAAGTAACTTTTGTCGTCGGGTAATATTTCATCAAATAATGATGGAGGGATTAAGGCTTATAATAAGAGGAACTATTATGATGATTGATGTATTCAAATAATATTTTCTATTTTTCTTTTTTGTTTATATTAATATATTATACATTATTATTTAATTATGGTGTGTTTTATTTTTAATTTTATTTGTATGATATAATTTACTAATTTTGGAATGTTTTATTTTGTTTGGTAGTAAAAATTTAATTAATTATTAATAGCTCAATTAATATTAAAATTATATTTTTGTTTTTATATATATTATTTTATTTATATTTATATTTTCATTTTTAAATTATATTAATATTAACTTTTTATATATAATATATTTTTTAATATTAATTTCAAATTTTATAATTTTTAGTATATAAAGTTACCCATTTGTGGCGGCCCAAACTCCTGCAAATTGTTTTTTTTCATCAACTTCGTCCTTTGTGGCGGCCTAAGTCCTCAAAAAGGGGACAGCTTGTGGCGCCCTAAACGCCCATAAACTGCATTTTTTTCAGCTTCATCCTTTGTGGCAACCTAAGCCCTCACAAATTTGGAACCGTCTTTTCCGTCACAAATCTGTGATGATTTAAGCTCTCACAAATGGTAACTAAAAAAAAATATGTGGATGTTTTGGCCGTCACAAAAGTTTGCAACTGAGTTGGTTTTATACTTAGAGTTTTGATGTTAAAAAACGTATTTTATGAGAGAAGATTCGTGTTTTTGAAGACAATCTTAAATAATATTTGATTCAGATTTATAATTGAAGAAAATCTTTGACCAATTGAAAAGAAGATATAGTCGAGATTTGAAAAAGATATGATCAACATCTTATCAACAATAAGATATGAATTATTTACAAGAAGATTTGATCAAGATTTATCTACAAGAAGATAGTCATTGTTATCATCAACTACTCAAGTTTCAAACCTTTGTATTCAAACCCGATTGTGGTGTTAGTGTGCATTCAACAGTTTGGGGTTGTCAGCCTGTTTGAGAACACTGACTTGGAGGGTCAGGTGCTTTGTAATTCAAGTTATTGAATTAGTTGATTAAATCCTTCTAAGTGAAGGGGCTGAATGTAGCCAAGTTAGTAGTGAACTAAATTACTTGTGTCACTTGTTTCCTGCACTCCTTAGTTTTGTTATTGTTTCTACTCCAACTAAATCATCAAGTCTGAACCAGTTTAATCAAATAATGAAAAGTTATCAACTTAGTCAAACACAATTCAACCTCATTCTCGTGTTTGCACCTTCAAGAATTTCGATAGGTGGAAGAATGAGATGCAAGTGATCTTTGGATTTCAAGAAGTAACAAAGATTGTAAACAATGAACTTCAAGAACTCAGAGAGAACCCAATGGAAGCATAGAGAACAACTCATAAAGATTCGAAGGAAAAGAACTTCAAAACACTATTCTTGATTCATCAATGTGTTGACTCAATAACTTTTGAGAAGATCGGACATGCCACAACATTGAAATAAGCTTTGGACATAATTGAGAAGAGCCATGCATGTGATGGGAAACTGAAGAAGGTGAGACTTCAAACCTTGATAAGACAACTTGAGCTTGCAGATGGAGAATTCTTATAAAGATGCAGATTATTTCACACATATCTTGAACATAACAAACCAAATGAAGAATTATGGTGAAGCCATCACTGATCAATTGAAAGTAGAAAAGATAATTCGCACTTTATCCCCAAAATTTGATTACATAGTTATGGTAATTGAAGAATCTAAGGATCTTAGATCAATGAAAATTGAGGAGCTTCAATCTTCCCTATAGGCACATGAACAAAGAATCACAGAAAAGGGCACAGAAATAACTGAGCAAGCCTTGCAAGATCAGACATCAAGAAAGGACAGTGGCAACAAAGGAAAAGATAAGAAATAAAAGGGTAATTACAAAGGAAATGGCAATGGTAATTACAAAGGGAAGAAGTAGGATCAAGATCAAGTATAGAATTCATCAAAGAAAGGTGGCTCCTATCATGAACAAGGTGGCAAGAAGAAATTTGATAAGAGTAAAATTCAATGCTACTACTGCCAAAAGATGGGACACTTTGTTGAATGAGTGCAAAAGCAACAAATTAGAAAAGGGAAAGAATGATGATGAAGCCTACATTCAGATTTAGATGAGGTGCTGCAGATTGTAACTACATACTTAAACATTGATAAAAAGTTTATTTTAAAATACTTATACTTTATTTCCTCTTTAAAACTAAATTTCATCCCTCTCTTTGTTAAGACTAACACAAAAAAGTTATTACATCAAAACAATGATTTCTCTTAAAACTCGTCCTCACTCAATTGAGATATCAATCACTCCTCCCACACCTTCTCCACTTCCCACGGCACCACCCACACATACCAATGGTGTCACACAGAGGTTTTTCAATTTCATAACCGCACCCACGGATGGTGTCATATGGAGGTTTTTCAACTTCATAATGCATGAACTACTTAGTGGGACTATGCCCTATCTATTTGAATTTTCTCCTTCTCCTTCTCCTTCTCCTTCTCCTTCTACTCCTCCTCCCACGTTGTCACCAAAAAATCCAACTGAGATTCCACCAACATCTCCACCATCTATTGAGCCTTATCATTCAACGATTACATGCATGACGTCGATTCATAAAGATTGTTTGGCGTCATTTCTATTGAGTTTAATCATAACTGCCATATAGAAGGTTGTTATACATAGTTAGTTAGTTAGTTAGCTGCCTTGCATCAAACTATAAAAGGCCTATATAACTAACATCTTGAAGTAAGTGTATTGTAACGTGTGAATAATAAATTTTACTGTGAACATTCATCCAGGATCGATCTTGGATTAACCAGAAGATCAATCCTGGACTAACAGATCAATCCTTTATGCAAATCGTTTTCTTTCTTCTTATCCCTACCTGCTGCGCATTATCGTTTTGTTCCAACAATTGGCATCTAGAGCTGGGTTAAAATCAAGGGAAACACGAGTGAAAAGTGAGGGGAACAATCAAGGCAAACACAGAGTGATAGATTCTTGATAGGCATAATGAATAGTAATGGTTTTGGATCACATATTCTGGTTCTTGATGGCAAGAACTGGGATCGATGGAGTGCATTGATGAAATCTTTATTTGGAGCACAAGAAGTGAGTGAAATTATGCAGGATGGCTCTGAGGACTTGGTAGAGAATCCAACTGATGCACAGAGGAATGCATTCAAGGAAGCCAAGAAGAAGGACTGCAAAGCCTTGTTCTACATTCAGCAGAATGTTGACAACCAGCACTTTGAGAAGATTTCGAAAACCACAAGATCCAAAGAAGCATGGGACATCTTAGAAAACTATCACACTGGTGGAGAAAAGGTGAAGTAAGTGAAGCTACAATCCTATAGAAGAAAGTATGAGATGATGCAGATGGAAGCAAATCAGAAGGTAAGTGATTACTTCTCAAAATTAACAGCCATAGTCAATCAAATGAGAACTTGTGGGGAGAACATTACAGATTAGATGGTGATAGAAAAGGTGACGAGATCTTTAAGTCCAAAATTCGATTTCATAGTTGTAGCAATTCAAGAAGCAAAGGATGTGAAAACTATGAAAATTGAAGAGCTGCAAAATTCATTGGAAGCACATGAGCTCCTGGTGTTTGATAGAAATTCTGAAAGATCAGTTCAACAAGCATTTCAAGTTCAAACTACCAAGAATGAGGGAAACCAGAAGGACTTCAAGAAAAAGGGAAAGAGAAGAGCAAATTGGTCCAACAATGGCAAGAACAAGATTGAAGACAAAGCTGAATCTTCAAAGAAAGGGGGTTCTGGCAAAGGTCAGAACAAGAAGAAGGATTTTGACAAAAGTAAGGTACAATGCTTCAACTGTGAGAAGTATGGGCACTTTGCAAATGACTGTTGGTTCAAGAAAGATCAAAAGGATGATGAAGAAGCAAATCTGGCTCATGAGGATGATTCCAGTACAGTGTTGATGATGGCAACTACCAGTGATGAGAAGATCAAGAATAAAGAGTGGTTTCTTGACTCTGGTTGCTCAAACCACATGATATCACGTAGAGAATGGTTGATAAGTTTTGATGCTAGCAAGAAAACAAGCAAAAAACCGGCTGACAGCAGAAACCTGATGGCTGAAGGTAGTGGAAATATAGTGATCAAAAGCAATGATGGCAGAAGAATCATTATTGCAGATGTGATGTATGTTCCTGAGATGAAGTGTAATCTCATGAGCATTGGTCAATTGGTGGAGAAGGGATTCTACGTGACAATGGATGGTGACTCTTTGAAGCTGTTTGATGTAAAGAAGAAGTTGGTGCTCAAATCAAACATGTCAAAAAATAGAACCTACAGATGCAACATTTCAAGTGAGAAAATGATGTGTATGTCTGCAGCAATTAGTGAAGATGTTGAAGGCTTATGGCACAAGAGGTATGGTCACCTATACTTTAGAAGTCTTAGTGATTTAAATTCAAATGAACTGGTGTATGGACTGCCAAAGCTGAATGTCAGAAAAACTATTTGTGAAGTATGTGTGAAAAGTAAGCAAAACAAGTTCTCATTTGTGTCTGAAGCACCTAAAAGAGCTACTGCAGCACTGCAAGTGGTCCACTCTGATATATGTGGTCCTTTTGAAGTATCTTCATTGGGGGGAAGAATATACTTCATCACATTTGTTGATGAATTTACAAGAATGATGTGGCTGTATACAATCAAGCTTAAGAGTGAAGCATTAGAGGTATTCAGGAAATTCAAGAGCTTAATTGAAAAGGAAAGTGACCAATCTATTAAGATCTTGAGAACTGATGGTGGAGGAGAATACACCTCAAAAGAATTTGAAGATTTCTGTGTTAATCAAGGTATTGTGCATGAAGTGACAGCTCCATATACACCTCAGCACAATGGACTTGCTGAGAGAAGAAACAGAACCCTATTGAATATGGCAATAAGCATGATCAAGCAGAAAAACCTACCACACAATTTATGGGGTGAAGCAGTCACTGCAGCTGCTTATATCTTAAACAAATGCCCTACAAAGAAGCTAAATCAGAAGGTTCCAGAGGAAGCTTGGTGTGGCAGAAAGTCGAGTGTGAAGTATTTCAAGGTTTTTGGCTCATTGTGCTATAAGCATGTACCAGATGTTAGGAGAAGCAAACTTGAAGATAAGAGTGAGATTATGATACTTATAGGCTATCATCCCACAGGTTCCTATAAGCTTTATAATCCTGTAACTCAAAAGGTGCATATCAGTAGGGATATACTTGTGAATGAGGCTGAAAAGTGGAAATGGGAAGAGGAACCAGTGTACAACGAAGAGAATCAACAAGGTTGCAGTTATCCTGATTCCAGTGATGAATCAGAGGATGAAGAAGTGATCAATAATGATGCAGGTGAACCAGAAGAAGTGGCAGCAGCAGTGAGACCTCAAAGAATCAGACAAATTCCAAGCAGGTTGAATGATTGTGAATTAATTTCTGATAATGCAGTAAATGATGAAGGTGATATCATTCACTTTGCATTATTGGCAGACTCTGAACCTCTCAATTATAAAGAAGAATTGAAGATAGATGTATAGAGGAAAGCTATGATGGAAGAACTCCAATCAATTGAGAAGAATCAAACATGGGAGCTAGTTAACTTGCCAGACAAGAAAAGGAAGATAGATGTAAAGTAGGTCTTCAAACTGAAATTAAATCCGGATGGGAAAATTTCAAAATATAAGGCCAGGCTGGTAGCTAGAGGATTCTTACAAAAACATGGTATTGATTACAATGAAGTGTTTGTTCCGGTTGCAAGGCTTGAGACTATAAGATTAGTGGTGGCTCTAGCTTGCAAGAGAAAGTGGTCACTCTACCATTTGGATGTAAAATCAGCCTTTCTAAATGGTCCACTTGAAGAGATTGTGTTTGTGTCACAGCCTCCTGGGTTTGAAATACAAGGCAAGGAAAACATGGTGTATAGACTCCATAAAGCTTTGTATGGTTTGAAGCAGGCCCCTAGAGCCTGGAATAAGAGGATCAATCAGTTCCTAATTCAGATAGGCTTCACAAAGTGTGCAGTAGAGTTTGGTGTATATGTGCAGAGTTCAAGTGCAGAAGAAACAATGATAATCTGCTTATATGTGGATGATTTGCTCATCACTGGAAGCAAAGCATCATAAATTGAAAGGGTGAAAAACAAGTTGAAATCTGAATTCGAAATGACATGTCTAGGTGAACTATCATTCTTCATAGGAATGGAACTTCTGAAGTTGAAAACAGGAACAGTTATGCATCAGCAGAAGTATATAGGTGAACTGCTGGAAAAATTTGAAATGAATAGCAGCAATTCAGTTTCAAATCCATCAGAGACAAGCTCGAAGATTGATGAATGTAGTGAGGAAGAAAGGGTCGATCCAACACTGTTCAGACAAATGGTTGGCTCACTGCGATATTTGTGCAACAACAGGCCTAGCATCTGTTACTCAGTCAGTGTAATTAGCAAATTCATGCATGATCCAAGGAAGACTCACTTGATAGCTGCTAAAAGGATACTTAGGTACATAAAAGGCACAAAGGAGTTTGGTCTGCTATTCCCTAATGGCAACCAAGGTGAAGGAAGTGAACTCATTGGATACTCGGATAGTGATTGGTGTGGAGACATCACAGATAGAAGGAGTACATCTGGTTATGTTTTCAAGTTCAATGAAGCAGCCATATCTTGGTGTACAAAGAAGCAACCAGTGACTGCACTTTCATCTTGCGAGGTAGAATATATTGCAGGAACATTTGCAACTTGTCAAGCAATATGGCTGGATTCAGTGATGAAGGAACTAAGGTGTGAAGTGATGAAGCCTCTTCTTCTCAGAATTGATAACAAGTCAGCAATTAGCCTTGCTAAAAATTCAATCTCACATGGCAGAAGTAAACATATTGATACAAGGTTCCATTTCATTAGAGAGCAAGTGAACAATGGAATGATTGAGGTGCAATATTGCCCAACTGAAGTGCAGCTAGCAGATGGTTTTACAAAGGCTTTGAAGCTTGACAGATTTGAGTTTTTGAGAAACAAGCTTGGTGCTATAAATGTACAACAGTTATGAATTAAGGGGAAGTGTTGAGTTTAATCCATAACTGCTATATAGAAGGTTGTTATACATAGTTAGTTAGTTAGTTAGTTGTCTTGCATCAAACTATAAAAGGCCTATATAACTAACATCTTGAAGTAAGTGTATTGTAACGTGTGAATAATAAATTTTACTGTGAAGATTGATCTAGGATCGATCTTGGATTAACCAGAAGATCCAATCTTGGACTGACAGATCAATCCTTTCTGCAAATCGTTTTCTTTCTTCTTCTCCCTACCCGCTGCGCATTATCGTTTTGTTCCAACAATTTCAAGCAGATGATTTGCACATTCTTAAAGCTTGTTTTTAGGTAAGTTATAGAGATGATTGTAACAAGTGTTTTTGCCTACTACTATACAACAAGTAAGTGTGTTTGAATTTGTTCTCCAAATATTTTTTTTACTATATAATCTCTTTTCTTATTGTGTATTTCTATTAATATATATTAATTTCGTTTCTTTATTTTTTTTTCAATCTATAATAACTAATCCCAAGATGAAGGGAATGAAAGAAGAAGAAGAAAAAGAAAAAAATGATAATGATGGGTGGGTATGATGGGTGGGTGGGTGGGAGTATTATTATTATTAGGATGTAGTTTGTTTAAGTTATGCCGAATGTTTTTATTTTTGTAAATATAAATGAATGTCTTTATGTACTTTTTTTCTTCTGCAATTTCTAATATTTTGTTTATAATTGTTGTTTTATGGGGATGACTTTGTGTTTGTTGAAATTGAGACAATGCTAAAACAAATGTAAACATGCTCTACAAAAATGAAGTAAGAAAATTTCTTATAACTCACAAAGAAATAATAAACTAAGAATAATAATACTATTATTACTAAGTTTTGTTACTCACTTATTTCTCTACTTGGAATATACTTTACATAACTGGTTGATGGTTAAAATTTTTTACAAAACTAATGAATTATGCATATAAGTGTAATTTTTTTTATTAAGGCCTTATGATAAATAAGTGATGACAAATATAGCATTATGTTCATTTGTGTTCAATTAAAGATAAATAAATCGATCCATCCATTCATTTATATGTTTCACCCATATCAATAAAATATTTCTTTTATGTTTCAATGAAAGCTATGAATTAATAAATATTTAATGTAATTTTATTTTTGACACAATTTTTAATTTTATTATAAATAAAATCGATTATAATTTTTGACAAATAATCAACCCAAAAGCAAATATACAAAGAAAGTATTCTACTTTCGAGGAATATATGCTCACGTGATTAGTTGGGAGTCTGAGACCAAATTATCACATTATAAACTCATATACTTTATTAGTATTAGAGGCTTTCTCTTTTAACTTACAAGTCTAGAAAATTGAATTACATATAAATAGAATAGCCTAGGAGACATAGAGACATGCCTCTTCAGTTCTCTAAGAAGAAGAAAAAAAAAACCTAACATCTAATAGGTTTTTATATGAACATCAAATCGTTTATAAAATACATAGGGTAAAATAGTTTATATTCTCTAAAATACACAGGGGGAAATAGTTTATATTCTCTAACTGGACATCTAATTTGGGTGCCTTTTTTTAATAAGGTTAATTTGGGTGCTTTTGTACATAATGTTTTAATTGAATTAATAAATTAGTAATTACGTACAAGACGTGTGTTTTCATTTAAACATCACATGCGTGTTTTCATTTAAACATATTTTTATGATCTTTAAGGTTTTATTTGAATATTTTAAAATGAACCAAATAGATTGAAGCGGAATAAATTGGACTGAAAGAGAATGAAGTATAGTTTCTGCTTTATTGTTTGAATATTTAATATCAAACACATCAAAGTTCTCATTCCATTATTTTTAAAGTGAACATAAGAAAATGAAATATAACATAGGATGTCATAAAGACTTTCAAACAATTAATATATTCAAGATGTTGATGAGAGGATAAACAAATTTATCTTATTCAGAGTGTTGAATTTCCATCAGAACATGGACTATCTAGAGTGTTGTCTTTCTATTAGAGTTAAACGATAAAATGTTTGTCACAGTTATAAGAGGCAAATGGTCATTTTGCTTGACATTTTTATCAGAGACAGAACATCCATGTCGTTGTTTGTTTTAACGGAATCACCAGAGGCACGCGTTGAGAGCATGTTCATCTTAGTCAGACACAATAGTAGTAGTTTCTTAACAGTCACTGTGATATTTGTTTAGAAGATTCTCTTTTCTATGTTCATCAGAAAATCAAACTTATATCAGAACAATGACTTGTATTATTTTTTTGCCTTTAATGTTTTGACTCAAACTGACGTGAAAAGAATTGCAACACATATGTTAAAGCTTGTGATGTATTTGGTCTAATTTGGGTGCAATTGATTTGTGTAATTTGTGAAATGAATTGTAGTTGATTTTCATGTTTCTACCGAACGTGTACTTATGCTTTAAGATTGAGTACAATGACGACAGAAGTAATTTTAATATGTACTATGTGGAGGTGATATAATATTGGTACATTTTGTGATATGAATTAATCTAATCAAATGACATGCATCATGTAAAATAACATTTATAGGACCCATGTGGTGGTGTGTTGTGAATTGATTCTTCATTGGTATGAGAGATAGCTACTATTTGAACCCTACGTGGTCAAAGTGTTTGTGGCGGTATTGAATTTAAATCTACATGGGTATGGGATTTAGGTACCAATGACTTTGAGTAGCCTTGAATTTGATTGTTGTGTTTGATGTGCGCGGTCGACGATAAATAAATGAGACTCTTGATAATTTAGTTTACTTTGTTATCTTTTGAAACTTTTTAGCATTATTTTACACTTGATTTAGTTTTTATGTTGGACATGAAGTCCCAATGTGAAATATTTTGACAACATAATTTTATTATTTTATTACAATATTATTTCAGTTTTTTATTTATTTAAGTTCCTAAGGTTTAAGTTGAATAAGTTAAAATCAATTAGACTTTAATTAAGACTCTTTAGTTAATTAGTTTAGAGATGATATCATTATATGCTTACACAATTATTTTACAACATTGTTAACAATAATTTTTAAAAACAAAAAACTTAGGCTAAATTATTAAAATCTATTAAGTTAATATCTTGAAAATTGAAGCGTTATAAAACCGAATTTTTATTAGATTTTAATTTGGATTGAGTCTAATTTTACTTGGTACTCAAATTTTGTGACTGATTTTTTTATTTTAAAAAAATCAAAATCACCCAATTACCCAATCCAAATAGTTGTTGGGTTGACCCGATTCAATTTTACGATCAGACCGGTTGGGGCGTTGGGCCCAATCCATAAACATATCACTGTACATGCGTGATATGTGTGTTAAAAACAAAATTAAAAGGCAGAAAATTGGATTTTGTACCCACACAATTGGACTTATACTCCGAAAATGTTTTAAACCTAAATTTGTCCCTTTAATTTTCATTAAATTAATGGTAAAAAAAATTACTCCAAAATCTTTCCCCTCACCAAAATTTTCGGTAAGTAATATTTTTTTCTCAAATATCTGGTACACAATTTATAACTCCCGGAAATTTCAAGACACAAAATTTTCGGTAGTAGAAATTATTTACCGGAAATTTCGCCAACAAATTTCAAATTATTATTATTTTGACTCGTATCCGGCCAACCCGATCACCCAATCCAACCCAACCCAATTTTTACCCGTATCTGGTCACTTTCAGGTCCGACCCGACCCTACCCGTTGAAACCCGCTTATATTTGGTTCGGGTAATGGGTTCAACAATTTGAACCCGTAGACCCAATCCGGTGACTAGTTATATTTTTTTAAAAAAAAATTGTTTGGTAGTCCAATTATTATTATTCTTCTTCTTCTTCTTCAGATTTTCAGCAGTCATCATCCACCTTCTCTTTCTCTGCCACATCTGGGCCACTTCTTTTTCTGTTCCGGACTTCAAAAAGTCACGTCGCCACCCATTTTCTTCTTCTGTTCCAACAGTCGCGCCGCTGCACACCTTCTTCGTCTGTTCTAGACTTTCTGTAGGCGCTGCCACCCACCTTTTTCTTCACACCGTTGTCCACCTTCTTCTTCTCTTCTAGATAATTTTTTTTTATCAAAGGTGTGTAGAGTATTTTTCCCTAGATTATCTATGTCATTTGGACAAGATACATTTTTTTAAAAAAAGATTATCAATTATATTGATTTTTATGATAAATTTAATTTTATTACAAAATATTGGATAAAATAAAATGCGGTTGTGAAGAAACTTTATCAAAAAAATTGTCGCGAAGATGTTATATTGTCGGTTGTGAAATATAGGTGACGCCACGTTATATTACATAGACGTGAAAAGGTTCAGAAAATTGAAGAATTACACAAGATCAACAAATGCATACAAGTTCTATTTGCAATTAAATCGTTACAAGTGTTGTGAAAAACAGAGATCAATCAGTCAATGAACACATAATGTTCTTGGTTTTTACAGAAAAATTGAAGATTGATTGAAACTAAAACGAAGATTGATCAGCAGAAGTCAAGAACGTTCTTCGTTTTTTACTGAAACGAAGATTGATCTTTCTAAACAGAATTTGAAGCTTGTAATGCTAAAATGAACGCACACAATTGTTAACCCATTTCAGAGATTAACTCCTACGTCTGAGGGACTGCATCCGACTTGAATTATCACTAGTTATGAGATGAAAATGATTACAATGATCGATTTGCTATGCTGCCAGTTTTTCTACACTTAGTAAAACTGCAGCTTGCTTTCAATATTTTTGATCACACTGTTTTCCAGCCTTGCTTTTGCTTATATACAGTTTGTTTACAAGTTTTTGAGTAACAAACTAACTAACTAAAGTAGTTACAACTAACTAACTAACTGCCAAAAACAATTTGGCTTCTTAATTGAGTACCACTTTTAACAAATCTCTACCTTGGTACTAAATGAGAAGCTTTAGCTTGTGATTCTTCAAATCAGATCCTCTTAGTCCTAGATCTCAGTTTCTAGACTTGATTTGCAGCATATCCAAACAGTGTTTGAATTTGCTAAGTGTGACAGGTTTTTTAAACATGTTTGCAGGATTATCACTTGTATGCACCTTTGCCACATGTATCTCACCCCTTTCAATGACATCTCTAATGAAATGAAGTTTGATGTCTATATGCTTGGTTCTTTCATGATACATTTGATTTTTACTCAAGTGAATGGCACTTTGACTATCACAATGTATGCAGACAAATTCTTGCTTGACCCCAAGTTCTATGATCAATCCTTTTAGCCAAATTCTTGCTTTAGCAAGAGCAACATATTATGTTTTTGTTGTTGATAATGCCACTATGTGTTGAAGATTAGCTTTCCAACTTATTGTGTTGTTAAACACTATGAACACATATCCTGTCAGAGATCTTCTTCTATCTAAATCTCTAGCAAAATCGAAGTCTACAAATCCTTGGATTGGTTTTGATGGTTATGAACTTTTGTTGTATTCCAAACACATGCTTTGAGTACCCTTTAGGTACCTTAGAATCCATTTGACAGCTTGCCAATGACTCGTCCCTGGGTTTCCCAAAAATCTGCTCGTCACACTTACAGCATGAGAAATGTTTGGCCTTTAGCAGACCATAGCATACATGATACTCCCTACGGCACTTGCATATGGTATATTCTTCATGTCTTCTGCTTCCAGGTTTGTGTTTGGTGACATGGCTGAAGAAAGCTTGAAGTGAGCTACTAGTGGAGAGCTAACTGCCTTTGATTCACTCATGTTGAATCTATTTAGAACCCTTTCAATGTAGCTCTCTTGAGAAACTATCAGTTTTCCTTGTTCTCTAATTCTGATGATTTCCATTCCTAGGATCCTCTAGGCTGGCCTCAAGTCCTTCATCTCAAATTCTTTCTTCAACTGGCTCTTCAATTTTTCTATTTCTTTCATACTTTTAGATGCTATTAGCATGTCATCCACATATAGCAGCAAGTAAATGTATGTGGATGATGATACTTGTTTATAGTACAATCAACTATCAAAATTACTTCTAGCATAACATTGACTAAGCATGAATGAATCAAACCTCAAATATCATTGCCTTGGTGATTGATTTAGCCCATAGAGTGATCTCTTTAGCAAGCAGACCCAATCCTCCTTTCCTTGAGTCCTAAAGCCATCTGGTTGTTGCATTAAGATTGTTTCATTTAGGTCACCATGGAGAAATGTTGTTTTGACATCCATCTACTCTAATTCCATGTCAAAGTGTGCTACCATGGCTAGAATTATCCTTATAGATGCATGCTTGACTACAGGAGAAAAGATTTCATTGTAGTCTACACCTTCTCTTTGAGTGAATCCCTTTGCTATTAGCCGTGCTTTGAACCTAGTTGGTTCAACTCCTGGAATTCCCTCATTCCTCTTGAAAATCCACTTGTTGTCTACAATTCTGGAGTTGGCTGGCTTAGGTATGAGTTCCAAAGTGTTGTTCTTCTCCAGTGATTTCATCTCCTCAATCATAGCTAAAATCCATTTGTCTTTGTCTCGAGACCTAATAGCTTCATTGTAGTGCCTGGGATCTTCTTGTATAATCTCTTCTACAGCATGTAATGCATAGCTGATCATGTCTGCATAACCATATCTTTGAGTGGGTTTTGATGTCGTTCTTTCTCTATCCCTGATGAGGTTATAATCATCTAATTCCTGCACTGGAAACATAGCATGTTCTGTTGAGTTTACATCAGTCTTGTCTTGTTGAGATTGTTGTTGTTATGAAGTCAAGAACATTCTTGACTTCTGTTGATCATTCTCCTTTTCTGGGGCTGAAGTCAAGATCGTTCTTCGATTTTTTGCAACTTTCTCAACCTCAAGATCAAACCTCTCAGTTCTGTCTTGTTGAGTCTGCTGTTGCTCCGAGAACGTTCTGTGTTTCTCACCATCTTTCTCCACCTCAAGATCAATCCTCTCATCTTCAATTTGATGTGAGCTTTTATTCGCAGCATTGTTTACAGACTTATATAGCTCAACCTCATGAAACTTAACATCCCTGCTGATGATACAGTTCCTACTTTCAGGACACCATATTCTATAACATTTTACTCCACTTGGATATCCAACAAAATACCCTTTATTGGCTCGAGGGGCTAGCTTCCCTTCATTTACATGGTAGTATGCAGCACATCCAAATACTTTTAGATGATTGTAGTTTGCAGCATGTCCTGTCCACATCTCTTGAGGGGTTTTGAGTTCAATTGCAGTAGAAGGACTCAAATTTATTAAATAACAAGTTGTATGGATAGCTTCTCCCCAAAACTGTGCAAGCATCCCTGCATTTGACAGAATGCATCTCATTCTTTCAAGCAAGGTTCTATTCATCCTTTCAGCTAGTCCATTTTGCTGAGGTGTGCTCCTTACAGTCTTATGTCTGTTCACACCATGAGCTTTGCAAAAACTAGTGAATTCCTCACTACAGAATTCAAGACCATTGTCTGTACTTAGAGTTTTAATCCTTTTGTCATACATATTTTCAACAACAGACTTTCAATCTTTAAAGGTTTTAGATGCTTCATCCTTGCTTTTCAACAAGTAAATCCATACTTTTCTACTATAATCATCAAGAAATGTAATGAAATACTTGTTACCTCCATGTGAAGCAATCTTTGCAGGGCCCCATAGATCACTGAGAACATATTCCAGAATTCCTTTTGAGCAATGTTTCCCTTTAGAGAACTTGACCCTATGCATCTTTCCATACACACAATGCTCACAAAATTCAAGATCATTGATCTTGTCCCCACCTAGCATGCCTTGCCTGTCCAGAACTTGCATTCCCTTTCTACTAACATGTCCCAGCCTTTGATGCCATAGGCTGGCTTTGCTTGATGCTTGAACAACCACTGCTGCCATTCTTGTCACTGCTTGACCATTTAGAAAGTAGATTCCATGATCCCTTGTTCCCTTCATGATTACCAATGATCCTTTTATGACTTTTAGAGTGTTTTTCTCTGCTTTGTATGAACAGCCAGCTTCTTCTAGCATTCCTAGAGAAATTAAATTCCTTTTCAATTTTGGAACATGTCTGGCCTTTGACAAAATCTTCATGGTTCCATCTTCCAGCTTCAGCTTGATTGAACCAATTCCAACTACCTTGCAGGCTGATTTGTTCCCCATAATCACCTTGCCTCCATCAGTTTCTTTGTAGTCAACTGATTCTTTGTAGCTTGATTGCATTTCCATAATCATCATCACTATTTGATCCTTTCTTTCCTTTCCAATCTATGCATTCTTTCTTGAAATGCCATTCTTTCTTGCATATGAAACATCTCTTTTTAGACTTGTCATTTTCTTTGTTTTTGAACTTATTCTTCTGTTTTTTATTCTTCTTCCTTGCCTTGGCCTTGACAAACAATCCCTCACCACTGCTTTCTTCTTTCCCATCTGACTTCCTCTTCAATTCTTTGAAGATTAGTGCAGCTTGTACTTCTTCTAACGACAAAGAATCTCTACCATACAAAAATGTATCACACAGATTTTCATAAGAGTTTGGTAATGAATTTATCAACAACAGGGCCTGATTTTCATCATCCAATTTTACATCAATATTTTCAAGATCTAATATGATCTTATTAAACTCATCGTTATGATTTTCAATTGATTTCCCAGGCTGCGTCTTGAAAGTATATAATTTTTGTTTTAAGTACAAACAATTCGCTAATGACTTTGCCGTGTATAAAGATTCTAATTTGGGCCTCCTTTGACATTTCCCTCAAAACCTTGTCTCCAAGACTCAAGATTAAAGCACTATGAGTCTTGTCCATGATATCCCTCTTCTCCTTTTTCGATAGTGTAGATGTCATGTCTTTCTCTCCTCCTAATGCTCCTGCCAAACTTTGATGAACCAGCAATGCTTTCATCTTGAGACGCCATAACCTAAAATCATTATTCCCATTGAATTTTTCAATTGCATACTCTGTTGATGTCATCCTTCCTTTGAATCGAATACTCCCGTGCTCTTGATACCAGTTGTTGTGAAAAACGGAGATCAATCAGTCAATGAACCCAGAATGTTCTTGGTTTATACAAAAAAAAAAAATTGAAGATTAATTGAAACTAAAACGAAGATTGATCAGCAGAAGTCAAGAACGTTCTTCGTTTTTGACTGAAACGAAGATTGATCTTTCTAAACAGAATTTGAAGTTTGTAATGCTAAAATGAACACACACAATTGTTAACCCAGTTAAGAGATTAACTCCTACGTTTGGGGGACTGGATCCGACTTGAATTATCACTAGTTATGAGATGAAAATGATTACAATGATCGATTTGCTATGCTGCCAGTTTTTCTGCACTTAGTAAAACTGCAGCTTGTTTTCTATATTGTTGATCACCTTGTTTTCCAACCTTGCTTTTGCTTATATACAGTTTGTTTACAAGTTTTTGAGTAACAAACTAACTAATTAAAGTAGTTACACGTAATTACAACTAACTAACTAACTAACTGTCCAAACCAGTTTGACTTCTTAATTGAATACCACTTTTAACAACAAGCACTAGTTTCAGCAGTAGAAAAAACAAAGTAGGCTCATTTAATATCGCATGACACATTTAAAATTAAAAAAGGAACGAAATTTAAAAAGCTTTATTAAGCAAAAGATAGACTATTTATACAAACATCATCAGATAAATATAGTTTCTGTTTTTCGTGTGTAATCTCAATTGCTTCTCTCTATCTTAGTTCTATGTGAGTGTACCATTGAAATGGGCTGTCCACGTAAAGCTTATCTATTTAGTTATTATTATACAAATTAATTTAATTAGATTTATTAGTTTGTTAAAACTTCTTTACTTTTGTGTTTTTAGTCGGTTAATTAGTTAGTTAGAGTAAAAACTATCATATTTTAGAAATTTTATTATTACTAAAAATAATATTCATTCATTTAAATCACAAAAAATTATATCGATTGAGAACGATACAATTGTAAAGTTTAATGGATTGATAATGAAACAACTTTATATTCCTTTTTTTTCAATTTCAATATCCACCTCAGAATTTCACGAAAAGATTCAAATTTTGACCTCAGCCAACAATTTCCCCCTACCTAAAAACAATACTAGCATATATTCAAATATATACAAATTTAGTGTCATTAAATCCAAATAGAAAGAATCAACGTCATAATATCTAACTTATTGACATAACACGACAAAATAATTACAAAGTGCAAAACGAAAGTTATTAAAATACACATACTTCTAGATTTATAACGTTAATATCCATATCATTAATTGAATATGTAATTGATCAAAATTTATTGGTTTAAATATGATTTTGGTCCCTGTAAATATAACTTTTTTTTATTTTGGTCCTCATAATTTTTTTTTTGGTTTACATCCTTGAAATATCAAAAAAATTATAAAATATAACACTTTTCAGTTTTTGGTCCTTGTAAATATAACACTTTTCAGTTTTAGTCCCTGAAAAATATTTTTTTTGAATTTCATCCCTGCAATATTCAAAAATCTGCTTAAATATAAAATAACATACAAATTGATCTTTATTAATAGTAAACTTATGTCAAGTAATGTTTAAAATATTTTCACTTCAATAATTTAAAATTTATTAATCTTCTGTTTTATTTATTTATTATTATTAATTTATTTTCATTTTCTATTTCAAAAAATCACTAAAATCTTCTG
>JBBPBP010000003.1:14407230-14454724 GCA_037974735.1 Cicer chorassanicum
GATATGAACCAAACAACATTGCACCAAGAGAAAAAACAAAACAATACCATACTCATATGACAAAATCGTAAAAAAAACATTAAAAAAATAAAATTTATATGAAAATCATTTATTTAAATAAAAAGTGAAAAAAAAATGTTGTTGAAGCAATATGAGGAAAAAAATCCTAACTACTTACTAATTAGTAGCCACTAATATTTATCTATAAAAGTATCTTATTAATAAATAACAATAGTAAAAGAAAGCCGAAATCAACAACACAAAGTTGGAAATATATAATCAACCACTTGGTTTTTTTTAGAATTCTTAAATACCAAATGTTGGGTATTATAGCCTATCAAACTTTAGGATATTAGAATATTGACTTGTTTTTTATACAAAGAACTACTTAGTTCAAATCTTGTGACAGGTTATTACATAAATAGAGATGTTCATTTTATTTTGAACTTCATGATCCATGAATTACTTAGTGAGAGAATATCATGTCTATTTGAATTTTCTCCTCTGATTCTTCCTTACTACAAAACTCATCTGAGATTCCAGCAGAGGCTCATCGCTATTGATTTCTATAATTTGGAAGCTTCTTTAGAAGGAAGCTATAGAGATAATTGCAGCAAATGTTGTGGTTGCTACTATATATGCAATTTATTCTCCAAATATTTTATTTTTACCGTATAATCTTTTCTTCTTATTGTAAAAAGAATAATGAAATATATAGATAGAGATGTTACGGTTGCATTGATGACATGGTTTTAATCCGTCGTATTTTTCAATTAGTCTATCGTGTTTCCAAATCGTACAAATTAACCTCTTCTTATATGATAATGAGTTGACTAACGACTGAGTTATCCTGCAACGATGAGAGGTTTTTAGTTTTAAAAATAAAATTGAGTTTTCAAAATCGAGCAAATTAGTTATCTTGCAACGATGATAGGTTTTTAGTTTTCAAAATAAAATCGAGTTTTCAAAATCGAGCAAATTAGTCAATCGTGTTTCAAAATCGAACAAATTAGTCAATCGTATTTCAAAATCGAACAAATTAACTCTTCTTACATGACTGCAAACTAATTTATTTTATTTTCACATCGGATAAATTAATCCCTCTTTTGCAACATAGTCATTTAACCGATCAAATTATAAAAGACTATATTGTCTTTCAATTTTCCAATATTATTTTTCTATTTTCAAAATTAAGATTAAGATGAGTCATATTGGCCGATTTGTATAATTTCATTGAATAATTTAATAAATTAATCCTTTTTTTTTTATCTAAAAAATAAACTTAGGTTTTCGGTTACACTTCCGATCTCCGCTGTCTGATGTAGCAGTATCTCATTTTCGAAATCTCCTAGCCGCCCGCCGTCTCAGGTCGCCGTCGAGGTGCATCTTCCGCACCAACAATTTTTTTTCCAGGTTTTCTCTATTTCTATAATCTATTTCTCTCTGTACGCTCTGATTCACGCAATTTTCGCTATCATGTTGAGCTTGTTTGATGATTTAACCACTTCATTTCGACGATTTTTCAATAACAATGAATCTTTCTCTTGTTGCAATTAAATGACGAATAATTTATGCATCCCTCAATTAATCACCTCAATTGGTACTCTCTTTGATTGTTGAAATGCAAAACAACGATATTTCCGTGATATGCCGTTTTTGCGAAAATTAATTTATGCAAAAATCATTTTCATGGTGGAATGAAGATGTTTGGTCTCATTATGATGATATGCAATGAAGTTTATTTTTTTTTATTATTTCTCTAAGATTTACATGTTTGTACTTGTAATATGATTTGATTTTAGCTTTCTTAGTTTGATTAGGCTCCATGCCTATTATTATGTATTGATTAAGCTAGTATGTGCTTGTTATATTATTTGGTCTGTCTTTTGCGAAATATGAGAAGAACAAGGGGTCCGAGAATTGAACAAAAAATAGTGAGGTGAGGAGGACTAAGGAGAAGGGGGCAGAGGATTGGGTAGTTTTCCCTGACCCCTGAATTATGCATTCCCATTCCCAGTGAGGAATGGTGTCATGGTGTGGATGTGGACAGGATTGGGGGCTGTTTCGAGAGTTAGGGTGGGGAAAGTGAAATACACCCGACTTTCCCCGTTGCCATGACTATTTGGTAGGTGTGTTAAGGAGTTTGTTTGTAGTGTCGTATGATTTATCATTTATGGTTCCATGTGTTTTCCTGTCAGCTCACCATTCTTATATTTCTATATTTTGTTACACTATTGGCTTTGCTGAAACAGTCTCTTCATCTATGGGGGTAAGACTGCATACTTCTTAGGTGTTGTCAAATAGCGGCTATAGCGAGTGTAGTGGAATTTTGACAAATTGCTATTGTTCAATGATAGGTAATTTGGTACAAAGTATTGCCAAATACTAGCAATAGCAGTGCTATAGCACTACAGTGTAGCGAAATTTGAATGAACCACAATTTTCCCCAATATGCAACAGTGCATCTACCCTCTTCGACTCCACCTAGTGAGAGCCTTTTGCACTAGGCATCCCTTTATTGACCTTGAGTGGTGTCTAAATCTTCAAACATTGTTCACTTCTTTGAACTCATCCATAACCTGAGAATATGTGTGGCATTGGGTCTTTCTTTCTTTAAGATTTAGTAATTTACTCCATGCAATTTTTTAGGACACTTGCACAATTTTTCAATAAGCTTTGGATAATAGTTTTAAACAAATTTTTTTCATTCTGCTTTCAGGATTTTTATGTATCAAAGTAGGTGTTTGCAAACCCAATGTGTGGCATACAGAGCTAATTTGCCATTGTAAGAGCTAGCAATAGTATAAGCCAATAATGAGCATGCTTTTTAGAATAAGGCACTGTTTACCAAATGGTTTGTTGTATAGACAACCTCTTTATGCTAGCAATGTAGGGCTTAATGTATTTACAAGAAACCTAGGTCAAGCTGCAAGGAAAGAGGAGGATGTAGAGGAAGTTGAAATTGATCAAAGAAGTCTGCCAGGTGATTTTGATCCTGCAACATTTGATCCTAATGAGCATCGTGGCCCTCCAACGGAGAGAGTTTTCAGGCTTGTTGATGAAGTGGCATCTCTAACGCTAGCTGAAGGTGCTGAATTGGGTCTCACTCTGATGAAGAAAATGGGGGTAAAAGAGATGCCTAATGTGGGATTTATGAAACCAGGATCTGTAAATTTGGCTGGAATGGCAGCGAAAGCACCAACAACCGCGAAGGAGGAACTAAAGCCAGAAAAAACTGTATTTGAATTGAAACTAGTGTCCTATGAAGCAGCTTCCAAAATTAAAGTTATCAAGGAAGTTCGCGGTTTTACTGATTTAGGCTTGAAGGAAGCAAAGGATTTAGTGGAAAAAACACCTTCTATTATAAAGAAAGGTGTTTCAAAGGAAGAAGGAGAGCAGATAATAGAGAAATTGAAAGCTCTTGGCGCAAATGTCGTTATGGAATGAAGTGATGTGTTCTGTTTCTTGGAGAATTTTCATCTAGTATTAAAAAAAAAATTAGAAGTTATCTGAAACTTAGAAAATTTCACATTGTTAGCCGAAGATACTGCAAATTTTGCTAGTGTTGTGTTTCAAGCCGTGCTCATTTTTAGCTGCTACATAACATTATCTTTTATTTTTCTCTTGGATGGAATAAAAGTATTATTCATGCTTCTGAAATTGGTTTGCATACATATCCAGTACTTTCTACAAGAAATTTATGGTTTTCTGGACTCTTTTTCAACATAATTTTGGTGCAGTGACATAGAATATCTATTTGAATTTGTCCATAGCAGTGACCTTTTCAATTTCCAATTTTATGTATTCATTTATAACTGTTCTATACTCTTCTGGGGGCTGGGAGCATGTATTGTGTGAATGTACTTTTTAAGTTTTAATGTTGTGTATGTGTTGTTTAATTTTGCATAGTATACTGTGTATTACGATAAATGCTTTTGAACGTGAAGCGATAACAAAACAAAAGCTGTTAGTCTTTTTGAAAAAATATAATTTCCCTCGTAACGTGCTTATTAGTCATCTGTAATTTGTGGATATTTTTTTATTTATATTTCTTTTAATTCAAAATTTTCCATTATACCTTATATTGAAATTTATATACTAAAATATCTTACTTTTTTACTTTCATGAGATCGCAAGTTGGAGAAGCAACTACTTGAATTTTTCCCTCCAATAGGAGGTCACATCTTGGATGCGACCATCTATTCATTTATTTTTTTTACAACAAATGACTAATTATTAATTTAATAAATAAAAAATAATTAAAAAAATCAAATTATATTAATAAAATTAAACAAATTATATTTAATGGTAAAAAATTACATGAAAGTTATGTGCCAACAAATAATGTGCTATATTATTTTAAAAATTCTTTTTTATTTAGTTGATAATTTAGCAACTTAATTCTATTTTATTCTTTCTATTTTTATCGATAAAATAGGAGGGAGTTATTAAAATAATATATCACAATTTTTGTTTTGGCACGTCTATTTAACCGTAATAACTTTTGATGTATTTTTTTCTTTTAGATGTATTTTGTTTGATTTTATTAATATAATTTAATTTTTTTAATTTTTTATTACTTTTATTTATTAAATTAATAATTAATTATTTATTATAAAAAATAAAATATAAATTTATATAAATTTCAATATAAAATATAAATGAGAGTTTTGAATGAAAAAATGATATGAATGAAAAATATCCGCAATTTGTCAAGATATGGGTTTTAAATTTTAATTATAAATAATGATACCTAAAACCCTATGGGCAAACATGCAAGGGCATGTCCGGAAAAGCCACCTCCAGCAGAATGACCTCAAACATCCTCCAGCATGGTATAATACCAAAATCATGTCCGGAAAAGCCAGCATTTAGTTTCGCAGTGTGCATTTATATTTGTCTTAAATTATATAGTTGACGGTTTGACTTGAATATGTGTTTAAATATTACTCAAAATTTTAATGATCATAGATGATATTTTTATTAGTAGAAGTTTATCGTCTTCTTTGTTCTTATGGTCGAAAAAGTGACTTGATTGATGTAAGTAATAATTCTCCTCAAAAGTATAAGTTCACACATTTTTGTCTTTATAGTTAAGATGGTAAATTAATTGAAGTTAGTTTGACGAATTTAGTTTTGAAGAACATATTTTTATTTTTTTTTATGAACGAATATTATCAAGTGACTTTCTCAATTTTAGGAACGAGGAGAATCATAAAATTCTAATTCCATAAAACAAAGTATGTCATGTGAATATTTTTCGAGTACATTAGTGAACCACTTATCATATCGGTTCATCTTAAAATTTACTTGGATTATAATTTCATAATTAAGAAATTTAAGCTTAAAAAAGATGTTAAGCATGGGTTTGTTTGTGTTGTCAGCCTTTCACAAAACGCCACCTTATGGAAATTTACAATTATAATTTTTGTCTTACCGTAATTCATGACACGAAAAAATAATATTTTATTTGTTTCGTAATGAGTGTTACTTTAACCCAAAAAAATTATCTTAAAATGAATGTCATTCACAATTTTCAATACAATTTTAATTATTTTTTTCTATATTATCCTTTAATAATTACAATATATACAAATTTTAAAAAATTATTATATTTTACATTAATAAAAAAAAACTCATCACAATGAGTAATTTAACTATTTTTATTTTAATTATTACATTTTTTTTAAGATGTACATTACCTTTAAACAGTAGTGACTTGGAGGGAGTAGTATATCACAAAACAAACATGGCTCAAGTCCAGTGAGTAGGAGCAAAGTAGGGTTGGAAACCGGACCCAACTGACAACAACAACAATGTTGTGGGTGGATCTTTTCAGGTGACAACTTATTTTGTCTTGTGCGGGCGACCATAATTTGATCTATCGGTGCCGACACACAACGACAAACGGAATACCCTACACAGACTTTCTTTACTTTCCAGTGACTTGTAAAGCATAAGCTTTTACAAAAAAAACACATATCTTGAGACTCACAAAAGCATACAACCCATCAACATTAGTTGATACTATTTTGTTAATTTTTAAGAAATGAGGTATATTGTAATTAATGATCTAAATATAAAAATTTATCATTAAAATTGTATGAGAATTTATGTATTTAATATTTTAAAAGTTTAAATTTTGTTTTTTTTATTCAATTTTTTCTTTTACATTTCTAACAAGTGTTTTAAAGGAAATAGTTAGCATGATTTTTCTGTTTTTTTTGGTACATTATTTCTTCTCCAAAGTCATGGAGTAATGTAAAATATATTATAAAGTATGACACAGTTACTTCACTTAACTTCTATTTTCATTTTGAAATACCATAATCCAGATCTAATTTGTGAAGGTCGCAAGAAATACGTAGCTCCGTCTGAAAATACTTGCTACCCAATCCATGTTTGTCGAATTCGGATTTTTTGATTTGGAATCGGCCTGTGATCACCCCTGATGCAAAGAGATAATATGTTTGTGGTACGGTAAAGTCATTCCAATAGTAACGAAGTTAATGAAAATATTTTGTATTCATACTTTTGTTATTATATCATTTATCTATAAAAAAAATATACATTAATATTATATTATCTACTATCTATATCATATCTACACTTTATATTTTATATTAAAGATACGTCCGATGTCAACATATATAGTTACACTTATTTACTTTAACTATTAATTTCAAATTATATTAATGTTTAAGTGTAATGTTAATGTTGAAAGTTTTACCATATACTTCCACAAATATACTTACCTCTATATTTCACACACATTATCTTTTTTACCTTTTTTTTTATCAAAATAAATTAGAAAAAATTGTTGCACCCCACTATATTTTGTAGAAGTATAGAGTAAAATTTTCGTCAATATTTTACAATACACTAATATATTGTCATCATCAATAAAATATGTGCAATTAAATGTGGTTAATTTAACACAAAATACACAATTAATTTTTGCGCTATTTTTAAAAACTTAAACTTGATTTTTTTAGAAAAGATTATTCTATATAAATTGAATTTTAAATTTTTTAAAACTTACAAAAATTATTTTAAAAATTCAAAGGAGGGTATTACGGTTTAAACAATGTGGAGTAGATAGAGGTGAGTATGGTTCAGTTCAACATAAAAATTGAATTAAATCGAAATAGTTTTGTGGTTTGATCAAATGAATCGAACTAACTGATTGATATTTAATTCTAACAAAACTGTACAAAACTGTTTAAGTAGTTCGGTGCACTATATTTTGTGTTTCCAAACCGAATTGGTTCTAGATTTAAGGATTAAATTGTTTTACTAATTTAAACTATCTTTGAAATCAATTATATTGAGCAGTGACATTATACTGAGAGAAAATTAGAAAGATTTTAATGGTGCTGATGTATGTTGAATTTATCTCAATCAAAACACAATTGAAATATGTCCATTTTCCAACATTTGTTCTAGTTTTAGCGTATGAGCTTGGATTTGATCCAAGATTGCGAGATCTTCATATATGCAATAGAGAGGCAGTCGCAAGTTATGTGATGAGCTTATATTTATGGGTTCTATAATTTTCAGGCTTTGTTAAACCAAAGTTCAAGTTCTTATGTTTGGTTCCAATTCTGTTCTGATTTAATGAACAAACTGTTTTTATAAATACAATTTAGTTTTCAAATTTTATTAACCAGTTCAATTCGAAAAGATTTAATTTGGTTCAGCCCAGTGCTCATTTTGGCTTTTTTGACAGGGGACAAAATAGAAGGGTAAAAGGAACAACTCTCTCGGCATTATTATTTTTATATAGGTAGTGGATTGTGGATTGTCATGTAGCCGTTACACATATCTTAAGACATTACCACATGGCAATGAACACATGGCAATGAACCCTGTCTATGAAATTATCACACGGCTCTTAATAATCAACCTCTACACAACCCATACAAAACTTTTCAAATGTGAAATTTAGATCAGTTTCAATTGTTCATATGCAGCACTCTGATATTGGAAAAGTATGAGACAGGAGAAGTTCTACTCTATCTGCAACAATTTGACATATATTATTACATTTAATTTTTAAATTAATGAGTAAATAATTTTTTTAAATAACTATTTTCTATTAATTAGAAAATTATAGCATTAAATATTATTTAACAAAAATATCAGTAAAAGAAATTTAATTTTTTAATACTTTTATTACTCCTAACAATAAATATTGGATATTTTTTTACAATAAAATATAAAAAGATTAGTATAATATTTATTATAAATGAAATTATAATTTTTTTTCTTGAAATACAAAAATAGATAAACAGATCTTTTTATCCATAAAAGTAATCATTAATATATTAATTTATAAAACAAATATACCAAAACTATTTAAGTAATAAATGTACTATGAAATCTCCTACTAAGATGGACTCTCTTACAAAGTTTGGAACAATTAGTATTAGAAAATTTTACCCCATATCCCTAGTTAATTATACTTATACCCCAAATAAGCAAGAAAATGATGCTTTTGCCCTAGCTTAAATAATAAAACTCCAAAAAATTTACCATTTCTGCTTTCAACCTTTCCGAAACTCAAAAGTGAATTATTTTTTCTAAACTTCGAGAGAACTTGAGTACAAGTTTTCAGTCCATAAAACTTTATTCAAGTTTCCCGGTATAGAAGCTTACATTCGGAGTACTTTTCTCAACCTCTCCGATACAGAAGCCTGTTCTGAAAATCTTTTTTGAACTTCTCCGGTATAGAGGCTTCTTCGAAAATCTTTACTGAACCTCTCTGGTACAGAAGCACCTTCCAGAAAACTTGATGTTTAACATTTCTGATAGTTACTGGAGAACTTGAACCTAAAGTTCCCCGGATGTTATATTAATTTTTTTTAATTTTAATTAATTATAATTTTTTAACTAATTGTGATTTTTTTTTTAATTTTTCAGTGGGCGCATGAGGAAGATACGGCAAAATCATACGAATTACGTGTGACACTGATACTTCTACATCATCCACGATGAATCCTCCAGAGAGAATTCGACCGACAGCTTCAAGGAAAAAAAACGAATGATAATTGAAGACAATGATAAGGGAGATCATAATCATCGATTTATCTAGATGTGACTATCTATCAGCAGGAGGAGCCTCCTATAGTATGAGCAGGTGCATGTTCATGAGGAGGAGGATGTACATGAGCAGGTGCATGTTCATGAGGAAAAGCATATGGAGGGGCATGATGGAGCTCAGAGACCTGGTGAGTTCAGGGACCTGTTTATGATTTATCCGTCCTTACCTGGTACCGTCATCATGTTTCATCTAGACTATGGTTTGGTGAGATATGTTAAATTAATTATTATTTATAGTGCATTAATAATATTTAAATTATTTATTATTTTGTCTATATTTAATTTTTAATGTCATTTACTTTCTTTGTATACAGGAGCGTCCATTGCTGAAAATTGTTGCGCATGAAAAGAAAATTGCAACAATTTACTCTGCCGGTACTCTCGCGACCCATAGAGAACTGGGTGAATTTGTCATTGCAACGGGATAGTTTGAAGATGATCGACAACAACCTAATTTCTGTGTTTGTGGAAAGATGGCATTCTGAGACATCGTCATTTCACATGTCATTTGGTGACATGGCGATTACTCTAGATGATGTTGCAAATCTTCTGGAATTGTCTATTAGAGGTGAGTTCTACAGTCCACCTGATGTAGATAGAGTAATGGCATGTAATCTTGCCATGACTTATTAGGAGTGACCGCGGAAGAGAATCTGGGAGGAGACCAAAAAGACTAAAGGTGCGCACTATAGACTGGATTGGTTGAAAGAGGTCTGCACAAGGCAGTGTGGAGCAGAGAGATTTGATTGTGCTACTAGGGGCGTGTCTGTTGAATTTAGTAGGGAGTACTATTTTCGCTGATAAGCTTATACTCTAGTTGATGCGAAGTACATTCATTTATTCAGACATTTAGACGGTATGAATAAATACACATGGGGTAATGCTGCACTCGTAGTCCTTTATGACTACCTCTCAGATACCTGCTGTTATGACACCAAACAGCTAGGTGGATATATGCTGCACTCGTTTATCATTTATTTATTTAATTTTAATTAATAAATATTATGTTAATTATTGTTAATAATTAATTTTTATGTATATCATTTATTTATTTTTATGTTTACTTATTTATATATATCATTTATTATTTATTTTTAAATATTTGTAATAGAGATGCCCAGGGTGCTGACGTGGAATGCTTTGCCCGAATGAATAGATGGTGCTACAAACAAGGCAAGCACAAGGTCCACGAGTACAGACGTATCATTGACGCATGGGAGAATCATAGTCTGTCATAGAGGTGTTTGAGACAATTTGGATATACCCAATATGAATATCACCACCACCTCCAGATCCTTCTAAATTATTTGTAGATGTGGAATGGTTGGGATATGTCACGCCAGTCACAGAGATACTTCACAAGTTTCGTCCTACATATCCATCTGAGTGTCAAGATGGTGTACCCAGGTCCCACATTATAGTGGCCCGACCACCCACTGATGCAGATGCTTCTAGTTCATAGCCGCCACCTACCCTACAGCAAGGGTTGAATGAACATTAAGCTAGCTCGGATGATGAGTTGTATATTTACTTTTATAAAGCTTTGTATTTATTGCGTAGTTACACTAGTAAGTAACACTTACACTAGTTAGTAGCAACACTTTTATATACACTTTATGTCATATTGGTTACTTTATGAGTCTAGATATACATTATATCCATCTGGTTTCTTATCCTTGCTCTTCTTCACTCATCCTTTGGTTTTGACTTTTTCATGTGGTAGACACATTGAACTTGTAGTATGAAAGCATATCTCAGTAGACATATCCAAACTGATCCATCTTATATGTCTTTGGTGAGTACACATTCCATACTTTATTTTCTCCATTTAATATGCACAAAATCTTGAGGAATTTGGTTCACCCAGCAATTTATATCGTGAAAATTCACAAGCACAAGGTTAACCCGTATGTCCTTCTGAGAGAGTACCCACATATAGATTTGTCAGTACTCACCCACTCAACTTTCTCGTATTCTTTAGCAATACGCCTTTGAGCTTCTCTTGATACAAATGTATCAATCTCTTATAAAATAGATTATTGTGTTCATGCTCTTCATAGAAATTTTTCTGAAACGAGACTCTGATTTTTTTATGTTGCAACCTTATCATGTTGTTCATAGCCTCCCAACATTTACACATATTACCCATGTTGTTTTCCAACATTAACTTCAATGTCTAGTGAGCTGACTCAACTCTATCATTACATATAAATTGTCACCATTGAGAAATTCAACAATATATAATAAATTACAAAATTAAAGTTTTAGAGTCACATTACATACCTATTAGTCGTTGTGTTCCCCAAATGCATCATTACAAACCTTTCTTTATGAGGAGTCAACCAGGTTTTTTTCAGATAACCAACAAACACTTTATTATCGACACATGATTGCTCAAACATGTGCAAGTGCATGATATACTCTTTTTTATCACTGGAATACATAATGTCTTTCCCACATATTCAATACCGGCTCTTGTCTATCCTTTAAGACGTATTGTTTGCATTTTTCTCTAACATTTTTGTCGACATGAAATCGACAAAGCAAATTAACAGCATGTGAAAATACAATATCAACTGCATACATTAACGCAAGATCTTTGTCTGTCACAATTACTTGAGGAAATTTATTTTGTGAAACAAGCAGATCTTTTAGTCTCTCTAATGCCCAACAAAAGTTTTGTAATATGAGCGGGAAGAAAACTTCTCTGTTGCTTATTTGGACTGTGAGCGGGAAGAAAAATTTTTGTTGGGCATTAGAGAAGCTAAGAGATCTATTTGGTACACAACAAATTTCCTCAAGTAATTATGACGGACAGAGATCTTGCGTTAATGAATGCAGTTGGTATTGTATTTCCACATGCTGTTAATTTGCTTTGTCGATTTCATGACGACAAAAATGTTCGAGGAAAATGCAAACATTATATCTTATAGGATAGACAAAAGTCGGTATTGAATATGTGGAAAGACATTATGTATTCTAGCGATAAAAAAGAGTATATCATACGCTTGCACATGTTTGAGCAATCATGTATCGATAATAAAGTGTTTGTTGATTATGTGAAAGAAACTTGGTTGACTCATAAGGAAAGGTTTGTTGAAGCATGGACAGATCAAGTGATGCATTTGGGGAACACAACGACTAACAGGTATGTAATGTGATTCTAAAACTTTGATTTTGTAATTTTATTATATATTGTTGAATTGTTTAATGGTGACGACTTATATGTAATGATAGGGTTGAGTCAGCTCACTGGAAATTGAAGTTAATGTTGGAAAACAACATGAGTAATATGTGTACATGTTGGGAGGCTATGAACAACATGATAAGGTTGCAACATTAAAAAAATCAGAGCCTCGTTTCAGAAAAGTTTCTATGACGAAGAGCATGAACACAGAAATCCATTTTATCAGAGATTGAATACATTTGTATCAAGAGAAACTCAAAGACATATTGCTACAGAATACGAGAAAGTTGAATGGGTGATTACTGACAAATTTATATATGGGCGCTCGCTCAGAAGAACATACGGGTTACCTTGTACTTGTGAATTGACACAATATAAATTGATGGGTGAACCAACTTCTCTAGATTATGTGCATATTCAATGGAGAAAATTAAGCATGGAACGTGAAATCACCCAAGACACAAAAGATAGATCAGAGTTGGATATGTCTATTGAAATTGAAATGAAAGCCTTATAAAAACGCTTTCGATCACTTGATGTTATAGGAAAACGAGTGTTGAAGAGTAAAGTGCATGAACTTGCTTTTCCAACTACAAGTTCAATTTGTCCACCACCTAAAAAAGACAAAACCAAAGTACGAGTGAAGAAGAGCAAGGGTAAGAAGCCAGATAGATATAATGCAACAATAGCGCATAAAGTAACCAACATAACAATAAGGCATAAAGTATTTATAAAAGTAACCAACATAATAATAACGCATATAGTGTTTATAAAAAGTAACCGACATAACAATAATGCATAAAGGTGTTACTACTAACTAGTGTGATTACGCGATAAATACCTTTATAAAAGTGAATATACAACTCACCATTCGGACTAGCTTCATGTTCATTCAACCCCTGCTATATCAGATCACCGATCTGCTATAGGATAGGTGGAGGCTGTGAACTAGAAGCATCTGCACTGATGGTCGGGACATTATAATGTGGGACTTGGGGTACACTATCTGGTCGCACCAGCAGTAGATTAGACACCTGATAGAACCATTCCAAATATCCATCTTGACACTCAAATGGATATGTAGCTGGATGAAGCTTGTGAAATATCTCTTTGACTAGTGTAATATATCCCAACCATTTCACATCTACATCAGATAATCTAGAAGGATCTGGATGTGGCGGGGAATATATTGGATATATCTTGAGAGGTAGTCATAACCTGCAGATATCTAAATTGTCTCAAACACCTCTCTGACAGATATTTCACTGCAGTATAGAGCATGATATCATCAAAGGAAATGACACTCCTATGATTCTCCCATGGTCTCATATAACATCTACAGGTGTCAATGCGTCAATGATACGTCTGTACTCGTGGACCTTGTGTTTGCCTTGTTTGTAGCACCATCTATTCATTCGGGAAAAACATTCCACGTCAACACCCTAGACACCTCTATTACAAAAAATATTTGTAAATCCAACACTGTTGCAAATAAATTACTACGAGCGTCATATATCCACCTAGCTGTTTGGTGTCATAACAACAGGCATCTGAGAGGTAGTCATAAAGGACTACGACTGCAGCAGCACCCCATGCGTATTTATTTGTACGGTCTAAATGTTTAAATAAAGGACGGTACTTCACATCAACTAGAGTATGACTCTTATTAGCGAAAATAGTATTCCCTACTAAATTCAACCGATACGCCCTAACAACACAGTCAAATCTCTCTGCTCCACACTGCCTTGTGAAGACCTCTTTCAACCAATTCAGTCTATAGTGCGCACCTCTAGTATTTTTGGTCTCCTTCCAGATCTCTTCTGCAGTCACTCTTAATAAAGTCATGGCAAGATTACATGTCATTACTCTATCTACATCGGGTGGACTGTAGAACTCACCCCTAATAGACAATCTCAGAAGATTGACAACAGCATCTAGAGTCATCGTCATATCACCAAATGGCGTGTGAAATGACGATGTCTCAGAATGCCATCTTTTCACAAACGCGGAAATTAGGTTATTGTCGATCATCTCCAAACTACCCCGTTGTAATGGGTTCAATCGTGACAAATTCACCCAGTTCTCTATGGGTCGCGGGAATACCAACAGAGTAAATTGTTGCATTTTCTTTCCATGCGCAACAATTTTCAGCAATGGTCGCTCTTGTACACAAAGAAAATAAATGACATTAAAATTAAATATATACCAAAAATAATAATTAATTTAACATACCTCACCAAACCACAGTCTAGCTGAAACATGATGAAGGTACCGTGTAAGGACGAATAAATCATAAGTCTTCCAGGATACCGTGTGAGCTCACCAGGTCCTTGAGCTTCATCATGCCCCTCATCCATATGCTCTCCCTCATGAGCAGGTGCAACCTCGTCCTGCTCATGTACATCATCCTCCTCATGCACTATAGGATACTCCTCCTGCTAATAGATAGTCACATCTGGGATAAATCGATGATCATGATCTTCCTCATCATCATCTTCAATTATCATCCGTCTTCATCTCCTTGAAGCTATCGGTCAAATACTCTCTGGAGGATTCATCGTGGATTAAGTAGAAGTATTAGTGTCACGCGTAATTCATATTATTTTGTCGTCTCTTACTTGTGCGCCCACTGAAAAATTAAAAAGAAATAAATCACAATTAGTTATAAAATTATAATTAATTAAATTTAAAAAAAATTATAAAAAAAAATTAATATAACATCCAGAAAACTTTAGATTCAAGTTCTCCGATAACTATCGAAATGTTAAACATCAAGTTTCCTGGAAAGTGCTTCCATACCGGAGAGGTTTAGTAAAGATTTCCAGAAGAAGCCTCTGTACTAGAGAGGTTCAATAAAGATTTTCGAAAGAAGCCTTTGTACCAGAGAAGTTCAAAAAAGATTTCCGGAACAGGTTTCTGTACTGGAGAGGTTGAGAAAAGTACTTGGGAAGTATGCTTCTGTACAGGAGTGTACGTTGTATACCGAAAAACTTGTATTCAAGTTATTCGAAAGTTTAGGAAAAAAAACTCACTTTTGAGTTCCGAAAAAGTTGAGATCAGAAATGGTAAATTTTTTGGAGTTTTATTATTTAAGCGAGAACAAAAACATCATTTCTTTGCTGGGGCATGGGTATAATTAGGGGGTATGGAGGGTATAGCTATAATTAAGGGGTATGGAGTAAGATCTTCTTAGTATTAGAATGGAACAATTAGTATTAGAAAAGCACTGTCATATTGGCAAAAATAGAATTCACACCATTTCCCAATGTGCATAAAAATGACTGCAAAAGCCAAAAACATTACATCAAATGAGGCAAACAAGAATTTCACTCTTTAAAATAAAAAAAATAGTGAAATAAATATATCAATAATTAATATTATAATCGTTTAAAATTAATTATGTATATACAAAATAACAATCATGTAATTATCAATAAATTATTCACTTTACTTCTAAAATGATTTTTTTACTTTAAATGAACTAAATCCTACAAACAAATGACAGCAATAATAATAAAAACTATATTATACTTCATGTGACTTTATTCTAGCATCATGATCAAATAATGGTGATAGTTGTTGTGAGTATTCAAAATTTCATCAAAGCAAGTTCCTCCATGGTGGGTTAAATGATTACTAGAGAAGGAACCGGCATTGATGAGTCAAATAAAAGCAACATCAAACTACAATAAAAGACCCCAAATTCAAATTTCCTATCGTCGTAGAAATATTAATTAATGAATGGTTAAAATTGCAGGTTGAAGAGAACTCCATTTTCATGATTCAACTCCTCTTTCAAAGTGTCACACTTGGAAACTTGCAAGATCCATAACCTAAGAAAGTTCAAAAAGAAGATGAAATGAAAACACTTAATTAGTATAATAAGGAAAAAAAAGTTAATATTATAACATTACATTCTGCCTTATTGAAAAAGGAGGAGCACTCTCAAAGTAAATCAATTTTACATCGACTATTATTAATTTTATCATCTTATCACACACAATTATAAAAATATGTCCCGAAAAAATATTTCGACTCACATTGAGTCCCAAAAAAATGTTTAGAATCACATTGAGGGCGCATGTTCATTAACCTCTTTCACATATTAAAAGTTAAATTTAATTTAACTAGGTCATGTTTAGTTAACAAATCACACACTTCATTTTCATGGTTATATATTTAATTCACAAGATTTCATAATAAAAACTTGTAAACTTGAGATTATAAAAACAATCACAAGTCAAAAAAATAAGAAAGAAACCATCATAAGAAAATAGACCAAAATTTATTGTGATGAAAAACTGACCTTTCCTTTAAAAAAAAAAAAAAAACTCACTTAGTATGTCAGAATGAAATTATACCTTATAGTAAAAAAAATAATTATAAATCACAATCGGAAGATTATAAACTGATGTTCTATTAAAAAAATGCACTTACTTGGATCCTTTGCAGTTTGAGTAGCAAGCCCATTAAAGTAACAGGTACCCCCACTCTTCTTAAACTGCGCCCAATAAGAACTAAACGCATAACTCGCATGCCAGAAAATCGAATCCGGTTTAAAACACTTTTTCCCGGGTTGAACCGCATCACAAGTCCGGTTCCCTTGAGAGCAAGCATACGACAAAGCCTCCCCTAACTCCGTCACATTACTCCCACGCGCCGCCACACACCAAATCTTCCCTTTATACGGTTCATTATTCTCCGGCGGAGGAAGCGCCGGAAACTGCGACTCTGGAATCTTCCCAAAAAGATCAATCTCATAAACCCTCGACCCGTTTGGATACAACAACCCAAAATGCCGCTCTGTACCCGGACCCGGTTTAATATTCTCATTAAAAAGAGCAAATAAAAAACTCGGAAGAATCAAACCCGGTCGAGCCGGAGTCCCAACAACCGGTTTTTTCATAACCTTTTTAATAAAATTCCGATTATAAGTAGCAGCATTAAAAACATTAGCACCAATCTGATCAATATCACCTCCATTTGGCCAACCCGTTTCCGCAATAAAGATCCGAATATCCGGAAACCCGAGTTTCTCCATTGCAAAATAAACCGCATCAACCATCTGATCAAATAAATTCGTATAAATCAAACCCGAACCTGGATCCTTATAGGTAACATTAGTGGCTCGAAAAAGAGCGTAATCTAGGTTTACATGAACCGGATCGGAACTCCAAACGAAAAACGGGTAAACATCTAAAAAGAAAAAAGACTTGGTCCGGTTCAAAAAACGAAGCATGGGTTTAATAACTTGAACTGCTATGTCTTTACGAAACGCAGCGTTTGAAGGTGGAAAAGAAGTTTCTAGAACATCCATAGCGGAAGAAGTACCAACTTTGATTTTTTTAATTCTGAATTTTTTGAGTGAGTGTTTGATTCTTCGCATAGCGGGAACGAGGTGAGGCCACGTGGAATTTGGCGTTGAAGAGATGATTTCGTTTCCTATAAGGAGGTAACGAATTAGGGTTTGTGGGTAGAAAGGTACAACGTTGGATTTGATCCATTGGTCTGACAGTGTTTGGTTTGTGGAGATGTTGGTGATGAGTTCGTTTGGGAGCATGATTGAGACTTGAAGGTTTGTGTTTTTTAAGGATGTTAGGATTTGTGGGTTTGTGTCGTAGATTTTGATGCGTTTTGAATTTAGGGATTTGATTAGTGAAATTGAATTTTGGGGTTTTGGAAGGTTGTTTCCTAGTTGACCGTAGCAGATTCCTGGTTGAGATGAGAAAGCTGAGATATCTGTGAAATAAACAACAATAAAAAAAATTAATAAATGAAATTAATAAAATACAGAGAGGAGAAAGAAGAAATTAAGAATTTTTTTTTTCCTTACTTGATATGTTGTTGAATAGTAAGGAGAATAGAATGAAGAGAAACATAGCCATTTTGTTTTTTGCTATGTTTTTTCTTTCTTCACTCTTTCAGAAGGTGTGATGCAAGAAGGAGAAGATGAAAGTGAAGCTGGATTACTAAAGTGTGGTATTTTGTTTTTATGATTTTGTTTGTTGAGTTGGTTTGCTAGTCTGTTTTCTAACTAGTGTAAACAGTGTTGAGAATCGGGTGAGTTTCCAAGAAGGAGAGGAAAAGCGGGTGTGATCGATTAGTGAGACTGAAAAGGTTACATAGCGTACGTATGTATAGAAAAAAAAAAACTAGCCGTTTGAGGGTGAAAAAAGGGTCATGTGCGTGTAAATCTACGTACGTTGTGCTCAGTGCATAGATTCCGAGGAACTTTATGATGATGAAAATATATAAAGTACTACAAAGTTATTTATTGGTGATGAAGCGTATTATTAGGGTCCCATCCCATTAGTTATGTTACGGCTACATCCACACACCGCCACAGCTGTATAGCAACGGAGAGAGATGGATTATTACTCGTCTAGAACAGACTAGCCAACCGACATATATCCACTATGAAATTGTTGGTCAGGAAATATATTTTCTCTTGTTTTACGAAAATAATAACTTAATTTTTAAATATTTTTTTAATATTTTGCGTCATTTAATTTTTATTTTAAATTTAATTTTTTAAGTTATATTATGTATACATTAGCACTTTTTTATTTCACTTTTAATATAAATTAATGTAATTAAAAGTATATGATTAATAGAAACTTTATTAAATATTGTAATAATATGATTTTTATAAACTCTATCGATTCTTTAAAAAATAGTTAATTAGATTTTTTGATTTTTTTTATAACTATTTAGATATATCTATAGTCTCTAAAAATTTGATAATAAAAATTTATTCACATAATCAACGTCTTTAACTTCATTCACTTCAAATTAGTTTGGAAAATCAAGCTGTTTAGATTATATCTTAATATAACGGTCGAATTTAATGGATTACATGTATGATTGAATATAATTTAACGGTTAATAGTGCAAAAAAAAAATATAACTTAAATGATTAAATTAGAAAAATAAAAACTGAAAGGATCTTAGCGAAACTAAGCTAAACTTAAAGGACTTAAGTGTTAAAAAAAATATAAAAGACTCAAATGTTACTTTTGTGAAACAAATGACTTCCTTATGTATTGTGTCTTGTTTGTATGGATCCACGCTGAATTGCAATACTCCATAATGAAATTGTTTGGTTAGAGCGTGAAGAAGGGGAATGAAGGAGAGAAAAGAAGAAGCCAACAAATTTCAAAAACTTATTTTCTTTTTCATCTATTTTTGAGAATTTGGAGGGAATGAAATAGAAGCGAACTAAAATAACATAAAATCATTTAAAATAGGAAAATATTAATTTTTATGATACATCTTTGCAAGTAATAGAAGAATTATATGTGTTAGTACATAACACTCACAACTCATAACCACTCACTCTCATCATGTATTGTCAGTCATTTTCTCATTAGTCAGGCATTGTATTTTTATGGATTCTTCTCTTTCTTGAATAAATCATTCGTAAGAAATAACAAATTTCTTTAAAATATTTCTCTTCCCCTTAAACTAAACACAATAAGTAAAAATTTATCTCTTCTCTTCTTTTAAATCAAACATATTTCTATTCTTGTCCCTCATCTTCCTTCCATTAAAAATGTTCTCCTCCCCTCCATTAAACCAAATAAACCCTAAACAAACTCGTGAAGGAATTTAGAAAAAGATTACATTTTGGTTCACCAAACTACATGTTACTTATGTTTATTTTTTAACTTTTTTAGGAAGGGTTCCTTTATTACATTTTTTATTTTTATATAAAAATGTTTAAAAAAAAATACAAAAATAATAGTTAATCTAAATACTTTTTATGTTCTTAATTATAATTTGTTCATACATATATGCATCCTTCAAATTACTATGTGTATTTGTTATTGGGCAAATCATCACTTTAATCCTTAAAAGTATAATTGGTTGTTACTTTCATATATGACTCGAGAAATTTTTTGAATTAATTATCAAATAATGAAAACTACTGTCAATTTAATCTCTAATGTTAAGTTGACTGTTTGTTAACGGTTAACTTTGTGAACTTGTTGACGTGTCACACTCGTTCAACTTATATGGTAGAGACTAAAATGATAGTAGTTTTTTTTTTTTTTTTGAAAATAATGCTAATAAAATTGAATCAAAAACCTCAATATAGACAAAGAAAAACTCAATTTGGTCCCTAAAAGATACTAATTAATGTCAAAATATCATTTGAAAAATATAACTTACTATCAAAATAGTTTCTGACAAATATAACATAATATCAATTTAGCCCCTAAATTCAAACAACATCAAAATTAGCATCATAACTTTTACTATAACTTTTACTGATTTGATATATTCTTATTTGTAATATATCTTGAATTCCTTTCATATAATAGATAAAGAGACAACAATAATGAACAGAGCATATTAAAATCAACAAATTTATTATTTAAATGTATAGCAAGATCAAATACATAAGCAAAATTAATTGTTTAGAGAAAAAAGCACAACAACCAATTTTTTTTATATAGCGACAGGATTAATCTAAAGTGAGGACAAGGACACCCGATAGCTTTCTTTCGTACTACAATTAACACAATCATAGTATAACAGCATTGACTTGACTAACACAAATGGTTTGTGGTTAGATTACGACGCAACGCCAATAAGTTAACTTATAGTTTATTAAACTAACTTATAAGTTTGTTAGAATAAATGAGATATGTTTAGTGAATAAATAGTATTTGAACTTATAGCTTATAGTTTTTTTATATTTTTTTTCATTTATAACCTTATTAATTTGTTTTTATTATTTTAAGATTTAATTGCACTTTTGGTCCCCTATTTTAGGTGAAAAACGAAAGTAGTCCCTCTATTTTGTTTGTCCCTAATTTTAGTCCCCCAAACAGATTTTGAGTCCAAATCATGATGAGTTGTCATTTTTTTATGACGTGTCAAAAATTCGCTGACGTGGCACATGTATATGTGGATAAAAAAATGATTATTATATTAATTCAAATTAAAAAATCTAATTCATCTATTATTAGAATTATTGTTATAATTTTAAAAGAAAAGCAAAAAATAAAAAGTAAAATTAAGGCAACCCTAAAATCACCATCAGCCCCAATTTTATCGTTTTTCGTTCGTCATGTTATTCTTCTTCATCCTCTTCATCGTCTTCCGTTCATCCTCTTCCAACTTCCACATAAATCTCTGTAAAAACACTTCTTGTTTGGCTGCCGGAGCAAGAAGTCGTTTGAAGAACAAAACGGAAAGGGCTTTGAGAGAAAGCACAGTGATAACAACCACAAGCTTCTTGATCAGTTAGAAAAGAGTAACCACTACACGAAGTTTCCATTTCCAATGATTTATCATCCGACCAAACAAACCCAACATCAAAATCATTAACCATGTTGTTGTTTTCCTTCTCATAATCCAAATTTTTAGATGAATCCCATTTCAATATATCCTTTACAGACACATTTTCACCTTCTATTTGGCGTTTTTGGTTCTGGTTTCGTTGCGTGAGTCTCTTGAATAAAGACCCAAATAATCCAAACCATTTGGTTTTTGTTTTGGAAGAAGATGAATGTTTATGGATCCTAAGAGCAGCTTCTAGAAGAAATGTTGCTGTTCGAGAAGAAGGGGTTTTATTAACTGGGGAAGTTAGTTCAAAAAGTGGTGATTTTCTAAACTCTGGTGTATCTGGGAATGAGAAAAAACAAGAAGTGTTTTTACAGAGATTTATGTGGAAGTTGGAAGAGGATGAACGGAAGACGATGAAGAGGATGAAGAAGAATATCAGAACGAACGGAAGACGATAAAATTGGGGATGAATTGGGGCTGATTTTTACTTTTCATTTAACGGTTGCCTGAATGAATTGGGGCTGATGGTCATTTTAGGGTTGCCTTAATTTTACTTTTTATTTTTTTGCTTTTCTTTTAAAATTATAACAATAATTATAATAATAGATGAATTGGATTTTTTAATTTGAATTAATATAATAATCATTTTTATCCACATATACATGTGTCACGTCAGCGATTTTTTGACACGTCATAAAAAATGACAACTCATCATGATTTGGACTCAAAATCTGTTTTGGGGACTAAAACTGGGGACAAACAAAATAGAGGGACTACTTTCGCTTTTCACTTAAAATAGGGGGACCAAAAGTGCAATTAAGCATATTTTTTATATATAAAGCGTAACTATCCCACTAACTTACTATTAACCCACTATCTTTAATATCTTCTTCTCGATGCTATTACTTATGTTTTTTTTTGTTCAATTTGGTACTCTACATAACACATCAATTCTTTCAATCTTTGCCAAAAAAAATTCACGGCAAAAAATTTAACTTCATGCATGGCAAGAATCTTTGTCACTTAAAACACAAAAGTTGACAAAGGCATGCATGAATAGATCTTGACTCAATTTCTTTAATTTCTTGCCAAAATAACTCATAAAGTTAAATTTACTTTTGATGTAAAATTTCATCTTATTCATTTGACAAGAAATTCATAAAGTTAAATTTACTTTTGATGTAAAATTGTAAACCACAAATGATTACTATTTATGCACATGATGTTTGCTAAACTTTTGAATAACTATTCAAATTTATGGTTATATTGTAATAAAAAAAGTAAATGAATTGCATGGTTTTTTTTATATTTCATAACTTTGTTACATTTTTTGAATTTTCTACCACAAAAGTCATAAATGAGAGAAATATAGCAAGAGATAAAGAGATGAGGAAATATGAGAGACGTGTCGGGTAAAATGGACAATCACATTGGGAGGAGGAGAATTCTTAATATAAAGAATGTTGTTTCAATTGCAGAGATAAGAATATGGAGAAGAAGAAAATATAAGATATAAAGTGAAGTAGGAAAATGGATTGAATACAAAAACAAAAATAGATCTAGTAAAACAATAAATAGAAGATTGGATAAAAATGTCAAATCTTTTGTTATTTTAAATTAAACAATTATATCTTTTTTATGTCATTTTATATTGTTAGAAGCTAAATTTACCAAACACTTTAATATCAATTAATTAGCTTTTCAACTATAAATTATCAGTTATCAACTATCAGCTAACTTTTCAGCTATAAGTCACCAGTTATTAGCTATTACACCTAAGCGAATCAACCGTTCTAATGCTTCCAACCTCGTGACCCTCATCTTGTTCAACTCCCTTTCATCACAGTCATCACCAATATACTCATAAAACTAACCTACCTCTAACAAAAAAACAGCAATTGGTTTCTGTTGTGCAGAGTTACATCTCCGTAATCAAACAATAAAAAAAATGCACTAATTATATTACGATGATGCTAGTAATATAAGAGGGGAGTAGAATGGATTATAAACATTATTTTTCAAAGATTGTCCTTATGCTTATTTCTCATTCATGATTTCTTTTCACACTTGACTTTTATTATCAATGTTGTATGTTCCTCTAGTAAGCGTCATGATGAATTGCAAAGTGTCATATTAGAAGAGATTTCAGCTTTGTTGGAGATCGATGAACTTGAAAGTGGTAAGTGGATAAAATTAGATTTGCAATTTGAAATGAGTCGAAGATACTCGTTGGAGCTCATATTTTTCTTTTGTTTGAAGTATGATAAATTTGATAATCCAACTTGTGTGGTTCTTCAAGATATTAGAAGAAATGGATCAGGTTATTCTACACGTGATAATACTAATGTTGCTTATAAGCTTATGAAATCATTTTAGTTGATATTGATTTTGCACATGATGAAAGAGATTATGGAAATTACATATCATCTTTGTCAAGCTTTACAATATAAATCTTAAGATATACTTAATGCAATACAATTATTCAACAATACAAAAACATTAATTCAAAAGTTGAGAGATGATGGTTGGGATGATTTATTAAAAATGTGATATTATTTTGTGAACAACACGATATTGATTCCCCCGATCGTAATGCTATTTATATAAAATGTGAAGGACGCACTCGTCATCAACATGATCACATCACAATGGGTTAACAATATAGAGTGAATCTCTTTTGTGTTACAGTGGGTTAACAAATTTTTTCCAAAGAGAAAGTTATTTGAGATTTCAAATGAAACACTTTATTCTTGATATTATTAGTCATCCATATTTGAATAATTTTTCGACTAAGTCTGAATTGTGTTAAACTTAAAAAAAAAAACAGGAAAAATAGATACATATTATTTGATTGATCGACTAATTCTTCTTATATTAACTCTTCTGGTTTCTACAACTACTACAGAAATATCATTTTCAATAATGGAGATTTTCAAGACAAAAATGCGTAACAAGATGAAAGATAAAATTCTTGCTGACAATATGATGCTTTATATTGAAAAAGAAATAGCTGAAAGTTTTAGTTATTATGATTCAATTATCGATGATTTCAAGACTTTAGGAGAACGAATGACAACTTTAATTTGATGTAAATGTGTTTTTTCATATATTTTATTTTATTTTATATTGATGTTATATCGAATATTTGATAAAACTATATGATTGATCGACTAATTCTTCTTATATTAACTCTTCTGGTTTCTACAACTACTACAGAAATATCATTTTCAATAATGGAGATTTTCAAGACAAAAATGCGTAACAAGATGAAAGATAAAATTCTTGCTGACAATATGATGCTTTATATTGAAAAAGAAATAGCTGAAAGTTTTAGTTATTATGATTCAATTATCGATGATTTCAAGACTTTAGGAGAACGAATGACAACTTTAATTTGATATAAATGTGTTTTTTCATATATTATATTTTATTTTATATTGATGTTATATCGAATATTTGATAAAACTATATGACTTTTATGAATTTCAATTGTAATATTTTAGCATAGATACTTATTGTTCCCTATAATATTTTCTGCAAGATCCGTCACCGACTAAAATATCACACTGTATTGAGCACATTATTATTAATGAAATGTTATAAATAACTTTTAATATAAAAAAGAATATGAAAAACAAATCTAGTTATTCACAAAAATAAAAGGAAAAAAGTAAATGTTTTTTTCGTAAATATGTTACTCATTAAGAGGAATACAAAAGTTTCATGTTTGTCTCACTTTCTTTAATATAAGGGTCACTGATCCAACAAAGGCTTTGCTTTTTTTTTTTTTCATTAAAAATGAATTTTATAATATAAGTTTTAGTGGTCCAATATTTGACTCTCACGCTATGTTATCGAGGTGTTGGCCGAGATGCAACCTAGGTGTTGGCCGATGTGTGGTAACATAGGTAGGCCATTAAGTAAGTTTTTTTTTACTTGATTTATTAAGTGTGAGAAAAGAAGTATCGCATTATATAATAAAATAGATAGTGGGTACTATAAAGTGAGATGATCAATAAATTCATTTTATGATTTTGAATAAAAATATAAAGTCTAATTCACTTGCGCGGTTGTTCTTAGTCTAATGTGATGATCCCCAACTCCTTTCATTATCCAACAATGGTATTAGAGATGATGGTTTGACGTGATCACCTCCTTGTATCGAAAGTCTTTAGGACAAGGGTATTCGAACAACGTGTTCTATTGATGTGCCACCACCAACAACGGTGCAAGTGGATGAAAAAGCTTCTCTTTTAGGGAGAAAATTCTTTGATGAATGGACACAAGTGAAATAGATGATTGTTGACATATATCAAGTGTGAGTAAAGAAATCCTACATTAAATACAAAAATAGATATTGAACACTATGTAAGTGAAATGACCCATAAACCTATTGTTTTAAGCTTTTGAGAAAAAAAATGTGGTGTCCAACTCATTTGTATAGTTGCTTTTGTCCAATGTGATCATTCTCAAGTTTCCCTTGTGACTCAACAATACTTTTAGTTTAGTAATAAGAACTTGACTTTGTACTTTTAAGAGACTGAAATTAAACCTCAAATGAGACAATTGATAAATAACTATTAGATTCACTGTTATCAATATTATAGTTAAATAACTTTTAATCCCTATAAATTTTAATTTTAGCCTTTATTAAAAAATTGTCAATATTTATTCACTATTAGTCTCTAAATTGAAACTTTTTGTAAAAAATTAATATTGTTAATCTCTTAATAAAGTCCAATATAATTAAAAGAGAGACTAAAAGTGAATAAACTTTTTTTAAATTTAAAAAGTCATAATTTTATAATAACTAAAAATATATTTAACCTTTAAAAAAATATAAAAAATATAAAAGCAAATCTAACTAAAGTCCAACGTATTTATTGATATGATAGTTATGATCCATCCAAGTAGGAAATACATATTACTCCATTTCATCTAAAATATAAATAACAAAAACTCTCAAACTAGTTTTAAATATAATCAAAATTTAACTATTATTATTGTAATGCAATTTTTCCAAATTTAAATCTTGAATTAAATTTATATTTTTTTTTCATTTTTCATTAAATTGAAAAAAAATATTTCCTTAAACATAACTCTTATTGACACTATTAATTTATTTTAGAAGATAAAAAGTCAAATTAAATAAATTAATAAATAAAATATATATATTTTAAAAACATTTATATATAAAATCAAAACTTTAAATTTATTACCTACCTTTTTCAATTCAAAACCCATCTTGACCTTCCTTCTCTACAAGTCTTCAACTACTTCTACCATTTTCGCTGCAGCGTTCAACTTCAGCTATCTAAACACCAAAAAACGATGAACGAAGATTTTGATATTCCCCAAGCGGAAGAGTTCAACAACGATTTTGATCTCCCTGAAGACAAGGTAGGCGAGGAGAGAGAAATCGGCGATCGAGGTCTCAAGAAGAAGCTTCTCAAAGAAGGTGAAGGATGGGACACTCCTGAAATCGGAGACGAAGTTCAAGGTACACACGTCGTTTTCAACTTTCTAATTGTGTTTTAATTTTTAATAATAATAATAATAATTTATTTTGTTTCTTATGTTGATAGTTCACTACACTGGGACTTTGCTTGATGGAACTAAGTTTGATTCGAGTCGCGATAGAGATTCTCCTTTTAGCTTCACGCTTGGACAGGGTCAGTAACGTCTTTTCACTTCTATTTTCCCGTTTGTTTTGATTGTAGGTATTTGTTTAATTTTAGAACTGTTATTGTAATTTTTATATTTTGTAGTTAATTTATGTGAATTGCATGAAAAGCTATGGGAATAGTATAGTGTTTGTGACATACTTGTTGACTTGTTGTGCCTATTGTGGGTTCTATGAAACCGTGCGAGAAGCTATAAGGGTTTATGTTAGATAAACAAGTTAATTAAGTGCTTATTGAGTAAGCGCACATCATATAAACACTTATGTATAATCAATTTTATATAAGCTATTCATATATTATCTTAGAAAGCTTATCAAAATTAGCATAAATTTTTTTTTTATCGATATTATAAGCTGTTATCATAATCTCCCAAATGTAGATTAACTTAGTAGGTAAACTGTACAGTGTACATAAGCCAATCCGAACTCAGCCTAAGTATAGTGTATTTTCAATTTTTATAGCAAAAGTGCGTTTACCACTGTTGTTGATGGTGGAGGGCCGAGGGTAAAAAGTCCTCCATATAAAAACACCATTGTGGCGTATGGCATTGGCATCGCCATGGAGGGCATCCTTTCACAAATTACCTATGGCGGTTGTCAAATAATCAGCCACGCCGTTCACCGTAGAGGCTCCATGGCCTCCCTTTAACAGCACCGGCATTTACATATACTTTATTAAGTAATCTGATGATGAGTGTAACAAGTTTTGATGCCATTATTTTATTAAATGTTTCCTATTGTTATATTATGAGAAGTGTTGAGTAATTTATGTTTTTAATATAATGAATGTTTTTCTTTTTCATTTTTCATTATGTACTTTTTATTTCTTGCCCATGCTCAGTTGAACTTGGAGTATCCTTGATTTTAATCAGTGTTCATTAGAAAATCATGATAATAAATTTAACCAGGATAAGTAATGGCACACGAATTATCAGTGAATTTCATATGTATTTGATTTGACGATTTCACATGCTAAATATTAGCAAATCACTGTGAAATTTGTGAAACTGATGTGCAGGGCAAGTAATTCAAGGATGGGATGAAGGTATTAAAACCATGAAGAAAGGTGAAAATGCACTTTTCACCATCCCTCCCGAGCTAGCTTATGGTGAATCTGGTTCGCCTCCAACAATTCCTCCTAATGCGACACTCCAATTTGATGTTGAGCTGTTGTCATGGACTAGTGTGAAGGACATTTGTAAGGATGGCGGTATATTTAAAAGGATACTTACTGAGGGGGATAAATGGGAGAACCCTAAGGATCTCGATGAAGTATTGGGTATACATATATATATGTCTCATATAATTCAGTTTATTTGATGCCTACGTAATTAAGCGTATTCTTAACTGTTGATTCATTTTACTCATTATCGATGCAGTTAAATACGAGGTTTGTCTGGAGGATGGAAAGGTTGTAGCAAAGTCTGATGGAGTGGAGTTCACTGTCAGTGAAGGTCAGTTTGTAAATTTTGTTAATCGACACTCATGTATTCTTTTCTCGCTATCTGAAGTTGGTATTTAATTTATGATAGGTCATTATTGTCCTGCGTTGTCAAAGACTGTTAAAACCATGAAGAAGGGAGAGAAAGTGAACTTGTTAGTAAAGCCTCAGTGTAAGTTGTCTACTGAATGCTTTGGTGATATTTTATACTTCTGACTACATACTTCATTCTCTTTCCTTGTTTATTATTATTATTCAAAGTTTCATCCATTTCTCTCTTGGGTCATAGATGGGTTTGGTGAGAAGGGGAAGCCAGCGGAAAGCGACGGAGATGCAGTTCCACCAAATGCAACACTGCAAATTACTCTTGAGTTGGTTTCTTGGAAGACTGTTTCAGATGTGACTAGCAACAAGAAGGTCATAAAGAAGATCCTCAAGGAAGGGGAAGGATACGAGCATCCAAATGAAGGGGCCATTGTAAAATGTAATTGCTAATTAATGTGAAGGATGACTTTCACTTTTACTTAATTATTTAGTACATCATTTCTGATAATTTTTTTCTGTCATTTTGCACCTTCCCAGTGAAACTAGTTGGTAAGCTGCAAGACAATACTGTCTTTTTCGAGAAGGGCCATGATGAAGAGAAGCTGTTTGAATTCAAAACAGATGAGGGTAACTTCAGATCTGCATATGCTTTTACCCAATACCTATTCCTCTGCATTCAGTAATTTTTTTAGGTTATGTGGGTGCTTGATTTCTTGATACTTGAAACAGAGCAAGTCATTGATGGACTTGATAAAGCTGTAATGACTATGAAGAAGGGTGAGGTAGCATTATTGACTATTGCTCCAGAGTATGCATTTGGTTCATCAGAGTCTCAGCAGGAGTTGGCTGTTATTCCTCCTAATTCAACTGTCTATTATGAAGTTGAGCTAGTGTCATTTGACAAGGTAAGTTAATAACAGTCATAAATTTAAGCTGTGCTTTAGTATTATTTATGTTATAGAATTTATTATTTAGTAAAGCCATAATCTTGCCGCCTTAACTAGACATTGGATAGTAAGATAATTTGAAAGTTTCTATACATTAGCTCGACCTTTATTTTATTTATGTTAATTATTATTCATTAATTATTACCGTGATTGTCAGTCAGCAATTTCTAAGTGTATTTGTAATCAATGTGTCAAACCATAGTCACATAATTCGCTAACATGACAAGGGAACTGCGAATTGGTTTGTGAGTACCAATTCGCGGTACTTTTACGAATTGGTACGGAAAAATTCGTCATTAATTCGAGGAAAGTGAAGTACCAGAGTAAAAGTTGGTCATAGACCTACTAAACCTTGGGAAGGGAGCAGAGCTCGCACTTTATAAAGCGACGTACCAACCCTAAATGTGGGACTGCCTCATTTGTTAATTTTTAGTGAATACAATTTCAATGTGGGACTACCACATTTGTTTGATAGCTTAAACTAAAGGGTGCTGCTACCAACCCTAAATGTGGGACTGCACTAATGGTAATATTATTTTTCTTTTTTGGTACTTATCCTAATATTGTTAGCTTTTTTATTTTATTTTATTTTATTTTATTTTATACTATTGTTAAATTGTTGATCAAATTAGTAATGAGTAATACCTACAAAAACAACATTCTTAACATAAAAATATTTTAAGACTTTTATTTGTCGTTTAATATTTCAAGTTAATTTTTATTGATATTTTATATTTTTTTAGCATGTGCTCTATTGTTTTACATTAGATTAGATAAAAAATTAATGACGGCGCACCAATTATATTATTAGAACCTACCACAAACTCAAATAATGTACTGATTATGTATGCCTCCCTCATACCCAATTCTTCAAGAGTTGCATACTGCGTACCGACTATGGATGCCTCCCACATACCAAAGTGAATTGTGAACTATATGACTATAGCGTCATACTCGAGATCCGACCTAGGATTGGGAGGGTGGGGAAGATTGTAGCTTGGGGCTGAAAATTCTTATCATAAAATCCTACTTAAAGTGCGAAATTATACTTGTACATATTCCCATGCGTAAATAATACACCGGTCTTAGTTATAGGAGAATTTTTGGAGAAGTTTTTTTTATCCCATTCATAAGAAAAAGTTACAACTTTTAATGTGTATTTATTGTTTAAATTACTTTTTTAATGTGTCTCAATTTTTCATAAAGGTATGTATGGAAAAACATTCCAAAAGTTAAAAGAATAAAGAGTTCATTGATTTCGATGTTTATTTATTTATTTTGCCTCTTATTATTGGGACCAAAGGAGTAACATAGACAAAGAAATAACCTCTAAATTACGACACTAAACCAAGTTAAATTGAATATTCACAATCCTAAGTCCTAACTCATAAGATCCAAGGCGTAACACACAACTCAACATAATTAATTTAACTTCACAAACCATTTGTACAACATGGAGTTAAGGCATAAGCTTGCAACATGAAAGGGACTATGCAGTTGTATTAGCCCCATTACAGTGCTTTGTATTCTCTCTTTAGTCTGATTATTTCTTCATAAATAAACCCCGTGACTAGCCTCTCATTCTAAAACCTTGTATTTGAATCAGATTTTCTACAAACACTCATCCTTAGTCTTTGCAAGTTCACTAGACTTCCATTCCTTGAATGTAAACATGCCCATTGGCGAACTCTTATCAATTAAGCATCGCAAGATCAAGTAAGAAGTGAAAAAATGAATCATGCCAGGTCTAATAATTCCATTTCTTTAGTGAATATATTTATGCAATTAGAGGTAAGTCCCATTCTTTAATAGATCTAAGTTGTGATATTTATGCAATTAGAGGTAAGTCCCATTCTTTAATAGATCTAAGTAGTGATTTTTCATTTGTCTCTTATGGAGTGGTATCTTCTCACAATCCTCCAAAGTCTAGTCGTTATAATGAGCTCCACAAGGCATGCATCTTCCAACACCAAAATCCTCCACCATGTTTACTAGATGAGTAGTCTGATATGCATGTGTAACTAGAAAGTATTGTGTGATTCAATTTCATACGATGCGAATCGTGAAACACAATAAACCTTAGGGATGCTATGTTAGTTTGAGGTTTTTAGTTGCATTGTAAATCTTAGAATTTGGGTTGGGTCTAACTCAACCCTACAAAACCGGCTTGTAAGGTGAGAATTGTCCCCACCTATAAACACATTTTCAAACCATATCTCAATATGTGACTCTTAAAACACCCTTCACGTCTAGGGCTGGACATCTGGAGCGTGACTTGAGTGGTCCAATAGTGGTGACCTGATAGTAGGTGGTTCAGTGGATATTGGACAAACTCTGATACCATCTTAGCATTTGGGTTAAACTTAACTTAACCCTACAAAATCGACTTGTAAGGTGATGACTACCTCTACTTATAGATTTTTTTCCAGACCATATCTCATCCAGTATGGAACTCTTTATGGTTATTTTATGACTAGTTTCTCTTGTAGGGAGTTGGAATAACCACAAAAGTTATACAAGAGATGGCTGCTGCAGTGTTACAAATGACACAACGATATAAAAAGATGAATGCTCTCATCTTACAATTGAAGCAAAAAAATTGTCAAAGAATCGAAAGTGCTGCTAAAGCCAATGGATTGTCGAAATTTATCTGCATTAATCCATCCCAAGTTCAAAGGGGGTTATGATCCTGATGGAGGAGAACTTTAGATCCGAGAAATGGAGAAGATTTTTGAAACCATGGCCTGTCCTGACGATTGGAGGGTCACTTATGAAACCTTTATGCTTGTTGGAGAAGTGTACTATTGGTGGGATTGAACTCGCCAGTCGTTTGAGGTTGAAGGATTGGATGTCACTTGGGAGGTCTTTCAAATCAAATTCCTGGTTAAGTATTTCCCGAAGTTTGCAAGGGATGCCAAAGAGAGGGGGAGTTTTGGCAATTGAAACAAGGTGGCTTGAATGTGGGTGAGTATGCGGCCAAGTTTGAGTATCTATCGAAATTTTCAACGTGCCACAGTGAGGAGTGGAAGTGTCAGATGCTGAGAAATGAGATTAAGGAAGTTGTGATGCTAGAGATTAGGTAGTTCCATGAGTTGCCGCATAGGTGTAGTAGGTTTGAAGAAGTTAATAAGTCTAGGGAGGAAAGTTTGCAAGATTCTAGACTATTGCGGGTAAAAAGGAGAGACAATAAGTTCGAACAAAAGCAATATGCTCGACCTATGGGTGATCAACAATTTTTGTCTGCTCTTGGAAGTGGCGAAGGGTCCAATCAATGGTATGGAAAGGCACTTGATGTGAAGACTTGTCCTGTTAAGGGATTGGAAGGGATTGGTCTGCTTTGGGTGCAAGAAGCCAAGACACTATGCTCGAGATTGCAATTAGTCGAAGGAAGTACCATGGGTTAACAATGGTCAAGTAACATGTTCATTCACTCACATGTGACGAGTCCTTTTCATGCATTCAACGAGCGATCCAAGTTTTTTGTTAACTATGTTGCCAACCTTTTGGTGGATTATGGTGTATTGTTGTGCTGTATTGGTAATCAACGCTAGGTTGTAGGGTATATGTCAATTGTTTTTAGTACTATTTGAAAGCCTTTTTTATAAAAAAAAAAAAATGTATTTTGACAAGTATGTATGCATTATTGGCTAGTTGGGTATCAAAATCATGTATCAAGTGATGTGTGTCGTAGTAGGTGTGGACTTGTTATAAAGCCAATATAAACCATCATAATCTTTTCTAGACCTGGAACCTTCGGAAATGATGGTCATACATGTTCATTTAATATTATCCATTGATTTTGATCATTGATGGTTTATATTAGTGACTTAATTATTTAAAGTGAATTATTCACTTTAGAGGAGTCTAATCCATGATGTGTGTGTGTAAACTATCGATATGATTGCATTTGTGTTTGAATAAGGTACCTAGGGTTGTCCATTTATTTGGTGCTGTCAATCGCAGATAACAAAAAATAATAGTTTATCCTAATTATGTTTCGCTTCAACGTTGTGGTGCCTTCTATAGCCACTATTCATAAACACTTTGTACTAAATCGTACATTGCAAAATAATAACTGTTCAAATTCCCACACAACATAGCGCTATGTTGTTGTAACCGCTATTTGACAATAATATCATTAAGTAGATGTTGAAGTATTTCTTGTCTTGTTTTCGACTATAGGACAAGAATTTTTAATATATAAAACTGTTATTTTTTGTATACCAAAAAACAAGAGCAATGTACTAGAAGCGCGAGCTTTGAATTCTCTCATGTTGTGATCAATATGAGAGGGATATGTTGAATATCTTTACCATCGAAATCAACTAAAACATTTTTAAAATGGTGGAACTGAGTGAGTTAGAGGTATATGAGAGATCATTTTATCCTTATTGTGGTTAGATCGAGTCTGTCAACATTAAATTTTATTACATGTTTTTAGATCGTGCACCTTAAACATGCTTACATGTATTAGAAACTTATTTATTATTTGTTGATTTACTTACACTTGTTTTATTTTAACAATCTATTTCTAGTATTTATAATCCTTTTCTCCTCTCAGGAGAAGGAATCTTGGGATATGAACACTCAAGAGAAAATTGAAGCTGCTGGTAAGAAGAAAGAAGAAGGGAATGTTTTGTTTAAAGCCGGTAAATATGCAAGAGCTTCCAAAAGATATGAGAAGGTATTCAGAGAAACTATACACTTGTTTACTGTTTCACGTGTCCATGCATCTTCTGTGACATTTTTTTTTTGCTGAAACTTGACTATAGGCTGTGAAGTACATTGAGTATGATTCCTCCTTCAGCGAGGAGGAGAAAAAGGTATCAAAGACCTTGAAGCTTGCGTCCTATCTAAACAATGCTGCTTGCAATTTGAAGTTGAAAGAGTACAAAGATGCAGAGAAATTGTGTACTAAGGTACTAAACTGTCTCTCCATTCTTTAGAAGTCACTAATCTCTCTTAGCATAAAGAATGACGATTTTTTATGTGGACCGATAGGTGTTGGACATCGAGAGCACAAATGTGAAAGCCCTCTATAGAAGGGCTCAGGCAAGTATGCAGTTGGGTGACTTGGATTTGGCTGAAATTGACATTAAAAAAGCTCTTGAGGTTGACCCGGACAACAGGTATCTGCGCTGGATCAGTTATAAAACCTCTTTGAGTGTGATTCAATTCAATACTATTTACTGATATCAGTTGCTTTGATTTTGGGAAATAGTTCATTCTGCTTACCCGATGTATGGTCTGCAATGTAATTGTTTTTGATGTGTACTTACCAGGGAAGTAAAGCTGGAATATAGGACTTTGAAGGAAATGGTAAAGGAGTACAATAAAAAGCAGGCGAAATTTTATGGGAATATGTTCAAGTTGACAAAGGATTGAGATCCTGATAGAAATTTAAGTATGCCATTATATTTAAAGTATGTTACCTTTTAGAGGACTAATTACCAATTTATTATGCTTTTGCTGCTTGATATTATTAGGTGGAGTGCATATGAAAAATGTGTTTACTTTTTGGGATGTGTTAAACTGCAGAAACCAGCTATAGATGCGCCACTGAACTCATGGGTACCGGCAAGAGAATCTGACCAAGTTGAGTATCTGTTTTCTATGGGTTTGGTCCTCATTGTATCGTTTATGGATTATGGAAAAAAATGGTGTGGGACATTCATTTCGTATTTAATATTGAATATCTAATAACATAATTGACTTGATTGAATCTTTCCCCCATTAACTGTAGTTATTTGTGTAAGAACTACTGTTAGAGATGAATAGAAATAGGCTTAGCTAAGATTGCTTGAACTCTTAATGTTAAATGTTTGTATTAGATGTGAAAAAATTCACTTAAATTGAAATATGGACAAATAAACGTTTTATTTTATATTTGGTTGTGATATTTTGTTTTCCCATTGTTTTATAAGCTGACTTTTGATATTAGTGTGAAATTATCAACATGGTGTTGGAAGGGCTGTTAACATAACTTTTAAGAAACAATGAGTTCTATGCATGTAGTCGCTTAGTTGAGATGTCAGATGTCTCATTACTGATTTGAGGATTATTGGGCCTAAGTTGTGAGAGTTCTCTAGGATGTCTAATGGGGGAAAATTATACTCTACATCAATACTCCTACCTCACATTTTATACAAACTATCAATTTTACTCTTTTCTATTTCTTTTTTAAAATTGAACTTTGTACCGGAAAATTTAAACTTGAAAATTTTTTCTGGTAAACAAACTTCAAATTTTCAAAAATACATGTACTAGAAAATTTGGAAGAAGTTTTTCGGTACATAAAAAAACATATTTATATACAGGAATTTTTTTTTCAAGTTTTATGATATACAACTTCAAATTTTTGATAATACACATGTTAGGGTTTAAACTCTAAACCGTACCAAAATATATTTATATATCGAAAAACTTTTTTCAAGTTTTCGGTACACAAAATCAAAATTTTTAAAACATAATTTTTGAAAAACTTTTTTTTTTAAAAAGTTTTTCGGAACTAAGTTGAATTTAGTGGGAGTAAAAACAAAATTCAAAAAAAATAAATATAAAAATAAAATAAAATTGATAGTTTGTATAAAATGTGGGAGTACAAATATAAATGTGAGATACAAGGTATAATTTTTCTAATGGGGTCAATGTTTTTTATTAGGTGACTGCCTATTCACCCCCACAATATATACTCACAAGTACAGAAAACACTATTAGAATTACGTTTCCGGTATTATGGGAGATTTATTAAGTTTGAGCTAAATTTGTTTTTGGTTATCGCAATGTTTTTTAGAATTATTACTTGTTATTTGCTAGTAGAGACATAAAAATGCAGGTAACACTTGTCGATGTAGACTTTTTAAATAGCCATTTGAAAAATGCCAAGTAGTATTAAGGAACTAAATTTCGGAGGAAAAAAAATTATGACTGAACTTAACAGCGGTTAAAAATTATGACTGAACTTAACAGCGGTTAAAAATTATGACTCAACTCTGGAGAATCTACCAAATTTTGACGAAAATGGTAAAGAATATTGGCCTAGATATATAGGCGTTAGATAATAATTAATTTATATCCATCTTCAAATAGGGATACGGCCACATTACTTGTATGCTAAATTGTCACATAAGTTATTGCGGCTGGTGTTGGTGGTTAATCGTTGGTGAAGGCTTGGAGTTTCATCAAGAAGGAATCGGCCTATGGCAGCTCATCGACCCCCCCTCACTACTTCAGGTGATTTTGAAGCTATTTCAAGAGCAAAGTTTATTGAATAACATCTTTATTATTATATTGGAATGATCAAAATACAAGAGAGTGGATTTATAAATATATAATCCAAACTGACAGTAAGGTACAATACATAACTAACTAAATTGAAATATAGCTAACAATTAACAAACTAATGACAACCTATAGTGATTAATATCCTCTCTCGAGCTGATGAACATATGAAAGTGAGGCTAAACTTGGAAAGAAAAGTGTGAAATAGTTTTGGATCCAAAGCCTAGGTAAATAAATTTGCCAGTTGAAGAGAATAAGATACTGGAAGGAGATAAAATAGTTGTTGATGAAGTTTCTCGCGAACGATGTGGCAATCAAGCTCAATGTGTTTTGTGCATTCGTGCAATGAAAAATTGGAGGCAATATATGTTGTTGATTGATTATCACAATATAACAAAGTTGGTTTGATTTAAGAAACTTGAAGCTCATTGAGAAGATATGCAAGCCATTGAATCACAAATAGTGGAGGCCATCCTATATTCAACTTCGGTCGAAGATCTTGAGGCGATTGGTTGTTTCTTTGATTTTCATGAAATGAGTGAGTTGCCTACAAAGATGCAAAAACCTGAAATTGACTTGCGTGTATCCGGGCAGTTTGTCCAGTCTAAATCGCAGAAAGTCTTAAGTTGAAGTGGAGAAGAAGAAGGAAAGAATATGCCTTGTGCTGGAGATAATTTGAGGTATCGAAGAACTTGGATGGCAGCCTGATGATGCTGGGAAGTAGGGGCTGTCATATATTTACTTAGTTGATGAACTGAAAAACTTATATCAGGACGAGTGTCAGTGAGGTAGATTAATTTTCCAACAAGTCTCATATATGTAGTCGGGTCTGGGAGTAATTGGCATGCATCCTTTGAAAACTTTATATTTTTTTGCATTGGAACGTTTGCTGGTTTGGAAACAAGGAGGCCATCTCTGTGTAAGATGTCTAAGGTGTATTTCCTTTGTGAAATATGCAATGCAACCTTGGAACGAGCAACTTTGAGTGCCAAAAAATACTTCAATTGTCAGATGTAGATTGACAGTAGCCTACAAAATGTAAAGCAGATGATAGTTTGGCAAACCACTGACGACTAGACTGTTTTAAACTATACAAAGATTGTAATAATTTGTATACATGGTTAGGATCAGAGCTAGAGATACCTAGAGGTAATTGCATGTAAACATTTTCATCTAAACGTGCTTTATATCGTTCTATGGAACCATCGACTTTGTACTTTACCTTATATACCCATTTACATCCAATGGGTTTCATACCATGTAGGGGAGATGTTAAAATTTAAGTTTTATTCTTAGTGAGCGCTGCAATTTTAGATTCCATTGCAGTAGCCCAACATGGATGTTTAGCAGTCTGCTTAGGGGATAATAGGCTCTTGAACAGAGGAAATGGCAGTAACAAAGGTAAAATGTGAAACGGATAAACTATTGTAAGACAAAACAGAAGAAATGGGATATAAGGGGTTGGGCATTGTTGGGAAATAAGGAGTTTTGCAACATGAGAATATGTGTCAAAATAATCAATACCTTCGACTTGAGCAAAACCCTTAGCTACTAAATGTGCTTTATATCGTTCTATGGAACCATCGACTTTGTACTTTACCTTATATATGATGTAGCTAAATATCACTAGAAGGGGGGGTTGAATATGGATTTTGGTGTTTAAAAGTGTTTTAATGAGTTTTTGAATTACTGACCTCTCTGAGAGGATACGAATCCGAGGACAAAAATTTAAACCTTTAAATATCAACTGAATGAAAACGAGGGAAAATATAAAGGGAGAGACACACAACTTTTATACTGGTTCACCCAAAGATGGCTACGTCCAGTCCTCACACACTTGTGAGATTTCACTAATGATCAACCAGATCAACCTCTCACAGAGGTTGATTACACTTTGTGTATTCTTAAGCTTCACCAAGCTTACAACCTTGTTTCTTACAAGTTTCAAATATTATTACACTTTGATAATGAAGAGCTCCCTGCCTTTTATAGAGAACTTGTGAAACTTTTTCGATGTGACAAACATCATATGACCGTTGGGGACTTGATCAAAAAGTCCAAGGTCTTTGAGCTTAATTATAGGCTGTCTTTGGACAGATGCAGTCCATCATCGGCCATGAGGTTCAAACCTCCTAGGTACTTGGTCATGAGTTGTCCTTTTCTCTTTTCGTTCTTCAAGACATGTAAGGCTATTTCTTTGACTTTGTGGGCTACAGCCTTCCTGTAAGTTGAAATGCCAAGTCGTTTTCAACTTTTGAGAATGACGTGACTATTGATCCATCCTCTTACATCGTACTGACCCTCTTACATCGTACTGGGCATCCTCGTACTTGTTAAAACTGACCTCTGACCTCATAGATTAAAATGCTTTATTTGTTCATTCTTGGATGATGTTTTAACTTCTCTTCATGACTAAAAATCATGGTTACACTGATGATGAATATTATGCATCTTTGAAGGTCCATCCCCTTAAGGGTTCATCCTATCCTCCAGTTTTGAAAACTTGATGGATTGGGTCAAATTTTTCTCCTTTTGATCTTATTGATGAATAACCTTTTTTTTTAATATGAATTCACTCAAAAGCACAAATTAGTCATTAACAACAACCATAATCTCTTAAATAATTTTGTTATCATTAAAATCATTTGAGAGAGATTTTGTCTCAACAGTATACCCATTTACATCCAATGGGTTTCTTACCATGTGGAGGAAGTGTTAAAATCCTAGTTTTATTCTGATTGAGTGCTGCAATTTCAGATTCCATTGCAGTAACGCAACATGGATGTTTAGCAGTCTGCTTATACGTAGTAGGCTCTTGAACATAGGAAATGGCAGCAACAATGGTAAAATGTGAAACAGATAAACCATTGTAAGAAAAAACAGAAGAAATGAGATATGAGAGGTTGAGCATTGTATTTGTTACAGTAACATTGCATTGAAAATCCTGCAGGTAGATAGGGTGTTTTTTGGGCCTTGAAGATTTTCTTATATGAGAAGGACCTACACTAGAAGAGGCATGGCTGGTGGAAGATACAATGTCCATATTATTGTGGATAGGAAAATCACCGAGACTAACATTATTATGGATAGGAGAATGTGGACCACATGAGTTTCTTGCATGATGACTAACATTACTATAAAGGAAAACATCAGCAAAACTCAGAGAATCAGAATCATAAGAAGAAGTATTAGTAGTAAAAGAATAAAGAGAGGTATAAGGAAATATATCCTCATAAAAAATATTTCTTGAAGTAAAAACATCACGAGTATGCAAATCAAATAAAACATAGCCTTCAGTACCCAACTTTAAACCAAGAAAAATACATTTTCGAGCCCAATGGTCTAGTTTGGATCTTTGACTAAGGTATAGGCAAAAGATAAACAACCAAAAGCCTTTAAATCAATAAAAGTGGGTGACATGTTATAAAGCCGTTCAAAAGGTGTTTTAAACTTCAAAAAAGGGGTAATTAATCTATTGATGAGAAAAGCGACATGGCATAAGGCAAAAGACAAAAAAGAATTGGGAAGTTTTGGATGAAAAAGTATAGTTCTAGTGACATTCAATAAATGTCTATGTTTTCTCTCAACAATGGAATTTTGTTGAGGAGTCTTGATACAAGAAGTTTGATGTAAGATTCCCAAGTCTAGAATAAAACTGAGGCATATTAAACTCAACACCATTATCACTTCGTATGATTTTTACTTTTGCAGAAAATTATGTTGAAACAAAATTTAAGAAGTTTTGTAGTTTAGGCCTAGCTTCTAACTTGGATTGCATAAGAAAAATCCAAGTAAACCTTGTGTGATCATCAACAATTGTTAAAAAATATTTATAACCATCAATTGAAATGTCACTAATAGGACCCCAAATATCAGTATGGATTAAATTGAAAGCGTGTAAAGATTGACTAGAACTTAAAGGAAAAGGAAGCCTGGAAAATTTACCCAAATGACAAAAATCACAAATGATATTCTTATTTGTTGAAATATAAGAAAATTGTTTACACATATGATTCATACGAAAACAGAGGGATGACCTAATCTTAAGTGCCATATTTCAAATGAATCATATTTCAAGCTTAAAACATGTTTATTACAAGAAGCAGTAGTGTAATCTAAAGAAACATCAGTTGATTGAACAACATGAACTCTTTTGAGAAAATAAAGATTGTTAAGATACTCCACAATCATAATCATCTTCAAGGTATGTGAATTCTATAGATTGCAAATTTTTTTACTAAAAATCAGTTTACAATTTAAATTAGTAGTTAGCTTGGAAACATAAATTAAATTAAATTGAAACTGAGGTATGTAAAGAACATCATTCAGAAACATAGATTTTTCAAAGTAAATAGAATCAGAAATATGTGCAAGAAACGTGTTTCCATTAGGGAAAGTGATGGAAACAGGTTTTATTCTTTCAATTTTGGAAAAACGTTGAATGAAAAGAGAACATGATCTGAAGCACCTGTATCTAAAATCTAAATAGAAGATTAACTAAGTAATGATAATCTTCCTTTGAAATTGAAGGAGAGTGGTCTTCTGGAATTGAATTGGATGGTGGAGTAGAATTAAAATTGAAAGTTGACGAATTGCGATCTCCTTGTTTAATTGAGTGAAGGTCACAGAGAAGATTGAAAATACGAAAATGGTTACCTTTGGTGAACCTATCACACAAATCAGACCACAGGTCAATTGCAGAGTCGATGCAAATGATGCTCTGTGAAATATGTGGCAACAAAGTCATGGTAATCCAAGAAATCACCGTGTTGTTGGCGCGATCCCAAAGATCATGATCATGATGCGAAAAAGAGGTTAAGGAAGCGAACCTTTGATGAACTGAATCTTGTTCTTCAATGAAAGTGTGTGTTTCATTGCTCGACTCCAATTATAGTAGTTTGAATCGTTCAATGATGGTGCGACCAAAACAGCACCGAGATCCTCGTCAAGGTGTAGGTCATAAGGGCTCAGTGGATTCAAAGCGGCACCTTTTGATATGGTGGAGTCTTGTTGGATGGAGCTTTGTTGATCAGAATCAGAAGAGGAATCATCGTTATCAATATCCATGAGAAACTATACGAGGAATTGAAAGAATTAGGGTTTGGAAATGGTGAATTTGGGAAAACGAAAAAAAAGAATGAAAGTATGAAAAATCGTTTAATTTGATACCATATTACTTGGTAATCAAGAGGAGAGTTTATTGAATAACATCTTGATTCTTATTATTGGAATGATCAAAATACCATTAGAGTTGATTTATATATATAGAACCCAAACTAACAATAAGGTACAATACACAACTAACTGAATTGAAATATTGCTAACAACTAGCAAACTAATGACAACCTATAGTTACTAATAATTTTCTTTGTTGCACTAAAGTCTTTACTAGTAAAAAATGTGACATCTTTGCCACTCAATTATGGAGCATTTGGAAGTGTTGAAACATAAAACTATGGGAAGGAAATCTGTAACCTGCAACATGGTTACTCTTTAAGCCATTGACTCTCTACAAGTCTACCAATGGATACATAGAAATGATTATAGGCACCAGCCACATCATACATTAGTTTCTGATACTTGGAAGAAACTCGAGATTGTCTTCTTGAAGTGCCACTCAGATTTTGCGTCCTTTAAAGCTCAAGGGACGAGTGTAGATTTGTGTTTGTTTTCGGAACTATTTGGGTGCTTTCGTTTTTGCACAGTCCAAGAGGACTAGGCCCATTTCTATACGGTACAAGGAGAAACTCTGGCTATTTTGCATAATGTCTAATTCGAGTTATATTGTAAAATTGTAATAGATACACTCTTAGATCCTAGGCCTATAGCTTCAGAACTATGATATGTTTTGAATAAGTGCTTTAGTTTCTTAAGTCTTAACCCCAACTACAAAGTAGCATTTGTTCGTACGAAGGTTAATAGAGTGACTCATACATATGCTCGAGCATTCACTTTGGATACTAGTCCTCATAATTTTTATAAGACTCCTTGTTGTATCACTATTTTGATTGATGAAGAAATGTAATGACTCTATTTCTAAAAAAAGAAGAAAAAGTTTAGGTAGTACGAAGGTGTTGGGCCTCTAACTGGTCGTACACGCTAGTAAATGGTACGACTGAACGTGTCACCATACCCATGTTTTAACTGATGTAGCTCAACTTTAACTACTATAGTTAAATAGTTGGATGTTCACTTTCAAATGATGTTACTTTTGTTTGATTTTAGCATATATGACTATAACATTGCGCAAATATTAAATGTTAACATACTATGAACTAACCTCTCCAATTTTTTTTTTTTTAAAATTAGAGAAGAGAGATTTTTATTTATCAAAGTGACACTAATAACTAGTTTACAATTATTTCTAAGATGATTGAAACTCAGCACTTAAACTCTTACTGTTGAGTTAGCACTTCAAGTATAATAGAACCATCTTAATATGTACTGATTGGGATTCGACTTGTGCATTTATTTTAAGTTATTTCTTTTAGCTTTAGAGCAAGATCAAGATCTAGGTCATCTCATTTTGATGAGTGTAGTCTAAGATATGAGTCTAAATCATAAACAATATTGGTCATGTGTCTAAGACTCCTATCCTTTCCACCTTATATTTGACTCAAATTTTCTGCATATAGTTTCACAGTAGGAAACTATAGTTAATGAGTTTTCCCTTCTAGTACATTTATTAACCATGTATTGAATGAAAATAATCACTTATTTAAATTATATTAACCAACTCACAAATTGTGTAAATTTAGTTGTCTCAAAATGACTTCCTCTTCATATAGAGATTTCAATAGTTGTTTTACCATTCTATTAAAAAAACAAATCGAGTGCATTTGTAATATTTAGTTGAATATATAAAATGTACATGTCGATATTATTAAATTAAATATCGTATTTTTTCAAATCGAAATTTCACAATTGTGTTTGTGAATTTTAAATAATACTTATCATTTTTCTACAACACAAAATGTAAAAAATACTCATGCCGTAAACACAAAATAAATACGTTATGATTAATATATGATCACCGATCAACATTATTTTATTAAAAAGCAAAACTGTTGGCATCATCTCATTTCAATATACTGTATATGATAATTAAATAATATCTAGTATCTATAACATTAACCGATGAAAACCCAAACCAAATAATGAGAAATAAAATTTTGTCAATTTACAAAATATTAATTTTACAAAAAAAATTAATAACAGATATTTATGCAATTAAATTAGATTTTATAATAAATTATAATTAACATATTATAATTTATTTGTATTTTTATTTGAAAGATATTAAAAATAATAAATTTCACTAATTTTAAAAAAAGTGGAACGATAGATAGAGGAAAAATTAAAAGGTTGGATTAGAGTAAGTAATGAAAAAACCTAAGAAAAAAATTAAAATCTTGACAAAAATATATGATTCAAAAATAATATATTTAGAAAAATTCTTTTAAAATATCTGAGTGTCATTGATTTAATAATGATGGATATTGTAGTAATATCCAATTATATATATTAATTAGATTCACAAGGTAGATTGATCCTTATCCAAAGTTTCTACGTGGTAAATAGCTGGGGAACTGAATTTGAAACTATTGCCACTTACTACGTTAAGGTGACATTTGGCATAAAAAAATACTATCAATTATATATACTTAATTACTTTTTGTTTATGAATTATAATCGGGACACATATATAAGGCATGCAAGACATATTGAAAACTCTCAAACATCACATGAGTAGAAGCATTTGAACTATAAAAAATAAAAAGTAGAAACATTTGAAAAGAGAGAAAAAATAAATAATGGCAGGTAAAGGAAGAGGAGTGATAGTGTGTGATAATAGGTGTGGCTGCACAGTTCCATGCACCGGTGGTTCCGCTTGCAGGTCTTTTTTCAACTTGTATAACTTTTCGTAATTAATTAAATAGCTTAATCCATTTAATTTTGAGGATTCGATATTATTTATATATAAAATAATTTATTTGAAATTTAGATATTTGATGGAAGAAGTTAGATTTCTACGGTATGACGGTTTTAAATTTGAATTTCAGTTAAAAGAAGTATTTATGAGTTCAAACATGTCTATGAATGTTGGAGTCCATAAAAAATAAAAGAAAAACTATAGAATAATAAAATTTATAAATAGTTAAAAATTATTTTGATGAATATAATTATAAAAAATAATTTAGACGGAAATTTTCTCATGAGAAATTATATTATTGAAAATAATCAATAAATTCATAATACTCAAATAATTAATAGATATAAAAGAAATATCTAATTATATAAAATAGTAAAATGTCGACAAATATGTTATAAATTAAAGTATCTGAAATATTTGTAACATTAAAGTTTGATGACGTTAATCATTTTTATATTGCATTTATTATTTTTCATCAAAATTATTTTGTTGAATTTTTTATCTTTCTTTATTTAATTAAATAACTCAAATTTTTGATTTATCAATAATATTTAAACAATGTATATTAATTAATTTCATTTAATTATAATTTTATCATTTTTTACTAATAATACAATTGGATGTTTTCTAAGCAATATATATTTATATTTTCACAATGATTGGAATAATTAAAAAAAAAGTTATATTTTCCGTATAAAACATTACAATGCAAAAAGTGATAATTTTTATAATTAGCAGTAAAAATATGAAAAATAAATAAATGCAAAACAGATCGCATTTATTTTGAGATTTTGCTTATTTCATTGAAAAAATAAGTTGAATGATTTTTAGTATCTTAACTTTTGTATACAAATATATACAGGTGCAGAAGTGGTGGTGAGAGTGGTGGCAATCACTCGACATGTTCATGTGGAGAGCACTGTGAGTGTAACCCATGTAACTGTCCCAGCACTGTTGCTGCTGGAACCGGTTGCAGATGTGATGCAACCTCCTGCACTTGTGCCTCTTGCCGCACTTGAAACTGAACCTTCTGAGTCATGATGATGATCATGATGGGTTTGTGTGTGGTTTTATAGTTACTCTTGAACAGGCATAACTACATGTTATGCTTATGTTTGGTTTTGTTGTTGTATTTGAAAATAAAAATCAAGCATGAATAAAAATAGGGTTAATTTGACTGTCTTGTCTTTTTGAAGATTTCCATAATCATTCTACCAATTAAAATTCAACAGTTATATCTCACTCTCTCACATACACATTATATTTATAGATATTTTTTGAATACGGTTCAAAAAATTTAGTTAAAAAAATCTCATAAATCAAACTCATATCAACGATAACAAACACAACATGCCTAACCATTACTACAAGTAGTTTTGCACAGTCATATTTGATCATCTCTATCACTACTATCATCTACTTCGATCATTGTCAGCACCACCGACTATAATTTATAACCAGCACCACCGACCATTGCAACTACCAATGAACTGCAACTACCAATGAACTCCAACCCTATAACTAATTGACTTTCAACGACTATCTGTCATATCGACTATTGACTATTATTTCTGATCACTTTTATTATTACAATCTATTCATCTTTGGACATTGCCAATATTATCAAGGTCAGTCCACCGCAAGTCTAAATTTAAATTGAAATGAGATCTATTTTATTTAATAATACACTCAGAATGTGGTGGTGACAATGAAATTAAGAACACAAAGAGTTGAACCAATTTTTTTTAAAAAAAAGTGGTAATGTAAAAACAAAGAACAAAATTTGTAGTGCAGCGGCGGAAAAGAGTGGAGTAAACGCGCTGGTAGATCGTGTGGGTTAGATTTCATTAATGAAAATGAAATTCGACAAAGTTTGAAAAGGATGGCCGCGATCCAATATTGGAAGTCCAGCTTAGTCCCACGCCAACGCTTTTAACTAAACAACCACTCAAATTAGAAATTGGTTTCACACTCCATGTGATGTAAGTGTAGTCATTTCATATTTTCTGGGTTGGGGTCCACAAATCATGAAACTTGTGATCAGAGGCGTTAAAATCAAACTCGTGAAAGAGACACGATGGGTGCGAAAAACTCTCACGAAATGGACGGTAGTGATTTATTCCGCAAAATTGGACGATTATGATGGAATGGTGGTGACGTGGGGCTGTGATATGTCGGCAACATAAGGAGCAAATTTAATTGAGGAAGGCAACTGCTACACACAAACAATTTCAAGTTGTGTTGGGTCCCAATAAATGTGGGATTTCTAAACTCTGTAAAGACCAAATTATATCATATTTCTTTTGGCCAAAAAGTTACGTTTCTAAACTTAATACCAACCGAAGATGTCTACAAAAAAAAAATAATACCAACCGAATATACATGGGTCATGTACTAAAAATTTCCATTTGAAGTATTTTTATTAAGTAAAATGTTTTTTTAATGTATTTTAATAAAGTGAATTTTTTTTCATGGAAGTATAAAATAGTTGCTTTAATGTCTTACTCTCGAGTCACTAATACCACTGTTGCCACCATCTCAGTTTAATTGTTTTTTTTTTTTTTTAATTTTTGAGAGACAA
>JBBPBP010000003.1:14460725-14500236 GCA_037974735.1 Cicer chorassanicum
AATTATAATCCTTTACGTTGTTTTTTTAGAAAAATGAGTTGTTAAAGAAGTTGTTATAACATATAGATCATACACAAAATAAATATTTATTTATAATCACTTACATAAATTTAACAATTTATATATCTTTTAAATAAAAATGAAAATAATTATAATATATTATAAAAATCATGAACATGGCAAATGTTCGTTAGTAAATAATTAATTAAAATTAACGTTTTTTTAATATTTCAACATAAAAACGAAAACACTTATAACAAACTACGTGAGACAAATGTTTGCCACTAAACTATTAGTATAATTTAGTATTTTTTTATAGTTTTAAATAAAAATAAGTACAATTATAATATATTAATTAGGTTTAAATAAGTTTTTAGTCTTTGTAATTAAAATGTTTTTTGATTTTTGTCCTTTAGTCCAACTTCTGTTAAAAAAATTCTAACACCGTTAAACTAACGTCACAATGTATTAAATATTTTTTTTAATAAAAAACAAAAAATAAATCATAAATTAAAATTTTGATTATTTTTTTTAAAGGAAGACCAAACTTAATAACCCTAATTTCTACTGTCTCTCCCTCTTCTCAACTTCACTCCTTCTCTTTCTCTCTTCTCACTATCTTTTCACCTTCACACTTAAAGATATTATTACATTTTTGTTAATTTCATTTATGCTCAAATGTGTTATTGAAGAGGTTGATGATGCAAAAGAAGTCACTCAGTTTATATCTCAACTCTGCCCCCAAACTACTTACATTCCAAAAATAAGTCAAATGCAAAACTCTGAAACAAACAATAAAACTTCCAATCTAGAACAAAACACGTGCATGCATAATCAAATTCAAAAGTTTGTTTATCCAGAAGAAAATAAGCAAATTAGACTGTAAGTAAAAAAGAAAAAGAAGAATTGAGAAATTAAAAAGAGTGTAATAGTATCTTTAAGGGTGAAACTGAGAAGGTTATGAGAAAATGGAGATTAAAAGAATGAAGGTGAAAAGAGGGAGACAATAGAAATTAGGATTCTCAATTTTGCTCTTCTTTTTAAAAAATAATTAGATTTTTAATTTTTAATTTTTAATTATTAAAAAAATTATTTAAACCATTGTGATGTCAACTCAACGATGTTAGAATTTTTTTAACATATATTGGACTAAGAGACCATTTTAAAATGAATCTGTATTTGCAGGGATGTGAATCAAACAAAAAAACTTACGAGGATCCATATAAAAAAATATTATAATTACAAGAACCAAAGACATATTTTAACTTACTAATTATAGTTTATTTTAAAAACCATACACGAGCCAAATATTTGCCAATAAATATATCATTAGAATTGGTTTTATTTTAATAACTTTGATATAAAAATGAGAACACTTATAATACACAAACTACAATTTCACACATCAATTTTTTGACATTGGAATATATAAAAACTTAATCAATAATGAAACAATTATAGCGTGCGATTCATACACGAGACAAATGTTTATCATTAATCAATTAGTTTATTTAGTTTAAGTTAGATATTTTTAAATTAAAATAGAAATAATGATAATATACTAATTATAATTTATTATAAAAACTATATACAAGACAAATGTTTATCACTAAATACATCATTAAAATTAGTGTATTTGAAATATTATAGATATAAAAATAAAAACAATTATAATACATTAATTATAATTTTTACACAATAACTTTTTGATGTTCTTTTCATGAAAATGAGTCACTAAAAACAATTGTACCATAAAATTTATACACGAGACAAATGTTTGTCATTCATCAATTAGTTTAATTTAGTATATTTTGAATATTTTCTAAATATAAACGACAATAATCATAATATACTAATTATAGTTTATTATAAAAATCATACATGAAATAAACAATTGTCACTTAAAAATTAGTTAAATTAAGTGTTTTATAATATCGTTGGCATAATTGCATAAAGATGAGATCGATTATAATACATATACCTTATTCCACCATAATTGCGAAGTCCCGAGTTTAAACCTAACACAAACCTAACCGACATTTGCCAATTGAGTTAAGACTTTAAGACCATTTCAATCAACTTTTAACAATTATATATATGATTTAGTAAAAAAATTAAGTGTAATTTGTATTCAACTAATTTTTCACAATTGAATTTATCTCAACATCCATGGCCTATCTCCATTTTTCACTTTTAACAACTTCCTCAAAATTTTCTGGATCATTAACATCAACTCTTGTTAAGTTTGCTAATTCTTCTTCTTCTGATAAGCCTTCTCCACTCACATAATCATTCATTCACTTTGGGTGACTTCTATATCTCCTATCATCTTCATTTTCTATTTTTGATTCAGTTTCTGAGTTTGATTCAGCAACTGTGTCTTGATGTTGTTCTGCATGATTATCACCTTGTTCTTCAGCTCTTGGAATTTCTGAATTTTCATCATCATTCAATTCCAATTCTACAGTTGATTCCTCTTTGTGACTCTAATTCCAGTCCCACTTTGATTCTTCTTCAAACTTCACATCCCTACTAATTGTAACTCTTTTAGTAATAGGATCATATAACCTATATCCTTTAGATTCATCACTTTGTTCTCTTAGCATCTGGAATATGAGCATGAGCCACACATCCAAATACTCTAAAATGATCCATACTAGGTTTTTTACCATTCCATACCTCCTTAGGTGTTTGATCTTCCAATGCCCAAGTTTGTGATCTATTTAGAACATAATCTACCCAATTTGCAGCTTGTGGCCAAAACCTCTTAGGAACTTCTTTACTACATAATAAAGACCTCACCATATTCATTACAATCTTATTCTTTCTTTCCACAATTCCACTATTGTGGAGTATAAGCAGTGGTCAACTGCCACTTAATGCCTGCTTCTTAACAAAACTCCTTAAAAATCATGTGAATTGAATTCTCCTCCCCTATCTTAGGCATTTAATTTCTACACCAGTTTCCTTTTCTACAAGCCTTTTAAACATTTTGAATATTTGAAATGCTTCTGATTTGTCAACTAGAAAATAAATCTATGTTTTCTAGAATAATCATCTATGAAACATAGATAGTACCTCTTCTTGCTAGAGTAATTGGACCACATATATCTGCATGAACCAGTTCTGGTTTTTGAGTTGCTCTCCATTGCATTTTCTTTGGGATTGCATCTCTGTTGTTTTCCTTTCATACAATTCTCACATATCCTTGTTTTCATGGAAAGTGATGGAAGGTCTTGAAGCATTTCTTTGTCTTTCAACATCTTCAGTCTCCTTTCATTCAGATGACCATATCAGCAATGCCACAAATATTGATGGGGAATAAACACAGAAACACAATAACAAGTAATACGCAGCGGATATAAAATTCCCCCAACTTGCAAGAACCCATGAGGAGCAACAACAAATATATGGCAGCAAATTAATCAAAATAAAAGAGCGTAACGAACACCGATGTTTTAACGTGGAAAACCCCTCAATGCAAGGGTAAAAAACCACGGGTCGTCCAGACCAAAGAAATAGCTCCACTATAATCAAATAAGGGTACAAGAGAGTCTCAAAAAGATGCACCAAGTGTGCCTACAACCAGCCAAAATAACAAAGCACTAAAGCTTACAAATGAAAAACAAGAAGAAGTAAAACATCTAAAAATCTGCTACTGTGCGAGCCTGATATCTCCCTCTCCAGACGTCGTTTCGCCGATCCCACCGTTGAAAACGAAGCCCTGAATGTTGCGAACCTACTGTCCAAATTTCAGCCCGATCCAACGGTTAACGAATGCGCAATCGATGTTTTTCTGAGACTGATTTAACAAAATCGGGAATAGGGTTTACTCTTCTCTTTTCTCTTTTGGTGGCTGCCTTTTCTCTCAAAATAGTCTCTCTCTTCCAACCCTAATTAGACCATTCTCCACTTAAATAAGTGAGACACATGGACTACAATATTTGAGCTTTTCTCCACATAGGAAGGGAGCCCAATACCCAACACATCTCCCCCTCACAACTATGTGGAGATAATCGCCAAACCGACGATATCACAACAAGTTTCAAACTTCCCTCTTGGTAATGCTTTAGTCATCATATCAGAACCATTATAATCAGTATGAACTTTAGCCAACTCCAACAACTTAGCTTCCAAAACATCACGTATCCAATGATACCTCTCATCAATGTATTTGGATCTGCTATGAAACGTCGAATTCTTACCAAGATGAATAGCACTTTGACTATCGACAAATAATACATATTTGTCCTGAATAAACCCAAGCTCAGCCTTAGAGTTTTCCATTTGAAACCTTTGCAACACTCTTTCAATATAGTGTTCTTGTGACATCCAAAGTTTCTTCTCCTTTCTGTCACGCATGATTCTTATGCCAAGAATCTGTTTAGCTGCTCCCATGTCTTTCATGGCAAATGACTCGCCCAACTGTTTCTTTAACCTGTCAATCTTGGAAATATTTTTCCCAACAATAAGTATGTCATCAACATATAATAACAGGATAATGAAATTATCGTTAGAAAATTTTCTAACAAATACACAATGGTCAGAAGTAGTCTTCATGTATCCTTGGTCACACATAACAGACTCAAACTTTTTGTACCACTACCTTGGAGCTTGCTTCAAACCGTATAGACTTTTTCTTAGTCTACACACGTAGTCTTCCTTGCCTTCAACAAGAAAACCATCAGGTTGCTTCATGTAAATCTCTTCCTCCAAATCACCATGAAGGAAAGCCGTTTTTACATCCATTTGCTCTACCTCTAAGTCAAGAGTAACTGCCAAACTCAACACGGTTCTAATTGATGACATCTTTACCACAGGTGAGAAAATCTCATTAAAATCAACACCATTTCTTTGATGGAAACCTTTCACCACTAATCTGGCTTTATACCTCGGAGACTTTGAGTTACTCTCAAGTTTCACTCTATAGATCCACCTGTTTTCCAAAGCCTTTTTGCCTTTTGGCAACTTCACCAAGTCATAAGTGTGATTATCATGCAAGGATTTCATCTCATCATGCATTGCATCCAACCACTTTTGACTTTCTTCACTCTCTATGGCCTCTCGAAAACACTCAGGTTCCCCTTCATCAGTCAAATTCACATACTCATCAGAAACATACCTTGTAGATGGTTGTCTCTGCCTCTTAGACCTCCTGAGTTGGGTTAGAGATGATTCAGAAGCATCATTAAGATTATCATCGTGTGACAACTCATGATCTTCACTAGTTGGAATATTTACCTCATCTTTAAGTCGATGATCATCAACACAATCATGTGGCTCATCATTCTGATCATTACCATCAGTAATATCCAAATCAGGAACAGATGATTGAACTGGATCACCATCAGATAAGACGTTATCTCTCTCAGGTGTAGTCTTCTCCACCTTATCAATGTCTTCAATAGTTTGGTCTTCCATGAACACTACATCACGACTTCTAATAACCTTTTTGTTTATAGGATCGTACAACTTGTAGCCAAATTCATCCTAACCATAACCAAGGAAAATACATTGCATTGACTTTGCATCCAACTTGGATCTTTCATCCTTCGGAACATGCACAAAAGCCTTGCAACCAAAGACTCTCAAGTGATCATACTTGACATTCTTCCCAAACCATATCTTGTTTGGTACCTCACTATTCAAAGCGATAGTAGGAGTAAGATTAATAACATGCACCGCCGTGTACAGTGCCTCACCCCAATAATGTTTAGGCAACTTATCTTCAGATAGCATACACCTCACTCTCTCAACAAGTGTCCAATTCATCCTCTCTGCTAAACCATTTAGCTGAGGAGTTTTTGGAAGAGTCTTTTCATGTGCTATACTCTGCTGTTTGCAATAGACATCAAAGGGTCCACAATACTCACCACCGTTGTCAGTACGAACACGTTTCAGCTTCTTGCATGTCTACCTCTCAACCAAAGCATGAAATTGTTTGAATTTCTCCAACACTTGGTCTTTTGTCTTCAGAACATAAACCCATAGTTTCCTGGAACAGTCATCAATAAAAGTAACAAAATAAAGTGCACCACTAAAAGATTTTACCTTTAAAGGGCCACAAACGTCAGAATGCACCAACTGAAGCAACTCTGACTTTCTAGAGGGAGGATGCCTTTTGAAGGATACTCTAGTTTGTTTACCAATTATGCAGTGAGAACATTTCTCCAAATCTACATTCTTCAATCCTGGAAGCATATCCTTTTTAGCTAAGCAATTTAACCCCTTTTCACTGATATGGCTAAGCCTTCGGTGCCACAAAGATGATTCCATATCCACGGCATTCACACTGTCTTTTGCAACTAAAGCTTTTGTCCAATACAGTTTACTAATTTTCCCCCTCTAGCCACAACAAAGTTACCTTTACTGAGTTTCCACTTTCCAGAAGCAAAATGATTATCATAACCACTTTCATCAAGCATATGCACGGAGATCAAATTAAAGCGAACATCTGGAGCATGTTTGACTCATTTAAGCAACAGTTGCATTCCCATATTGGTTTGCAAGCATACATCACCAACACCAATTACCTTAGATACACCATCATTACCCATCTTCAAAACTCCAAAATCACCTGAAGTATAAGATGTGAAGAACTCATTCCTTGGTGTAACATGTAGTGTAGCACCACTATCAATTATCCACATGCTCTCATCAGATACAAGATTAATTGACTCATAGTCACGGAGAATAACAAGATCATCACTAGTAGCAGTAGTAACACGGTCATCATCACGACCCCTTTGTTTCTGCTTACCTTTCTTGCATTTGTTCTCCTTTTTCCACAGAAAACAATTCTTCTGTATGTGCCCTGTTTTATGACAATAATGACACTCCACATTTTTGTATCTAGACTTGGACTTGCTTCTGCTATTTTCTCTACCACCTTTCGGTTCTTTTTTCTGACTTCTCCCCCTATTTTCAGTGACAAGAACTTCAGATTGAGATGAAGAACCCTGCGCCTTCCTTCTCATCTCCTCATTCAAAACACCACCCTTAGCCGTTTCCAAAGAAACAACACTATTAGGAGCTGAACTCATTATAGAAACCCGAAATGTCTCCCAAGACTCTGGTAAAGATAACAGTAAAAATAGTCCCAATAGCTCATCATCAAACTTGATACCCATTCCAGACATTTGATCAAGGAGCCCCTGAAATTCACTTAAGTGGTCCGAAATAGACGTTCCCTCCTTATACTTCAAACTTATGAAACTATTCAGCAAGAATAATTTATTATTCCCTGATTTAGAGGAAAACAAAGTCTGTATCTTATCCCACATAGTTTTTGCATTTGTCTCATTAGCAATATGATTATAAACATTATCTTCTACATATTGCCTAACAAAACCACATACCTGTTGATGTTCAAATTCCCAGTCTTCCTTAGACTTAGTATCCGACTTTTTAGAACCAAAAATAGGAAGATGCATATTCTTCACAAATAACAAATCTTTCATCTTGCCCTTCCACAAATGGTAATTAGTACCATTCAAGCATACCATCTTTATATTCATATTTGCCTCCATCCTTCAAGCAAGTCAAATAACCCTTTAACCAAGAGCTCTGATACCACTCTAATGGGGAATAAACACAGAAACACAATAACAAGTAATGCGCAGCGGATATAAAATTCCCCCAACTTGCAAGAACCCATGAGGAGCAACAACAAATATATGGCAGCAAATTAATCAAAATAAAAGAGCGTAACGAACACCGATGTTTTAACGTGGAAAACCCCTCAATGCAAGGGTAAAAAACCACGGGTCGTCCAGACCAAAGAAATAGCTCCACTATAATCAAATAAGGGTACAAGAGAGTCTCAAAAAGATGCACCAAGTGTGCCTACAACCAGCCAAAATAACAAAGCACTAAAGCTTACAAATGAAAAGCAAGAAGAAGTAAAACATCTAAAAACCTGCTACTCTGCGAGCCTGATATCTCCCTCTCCAGACGTCGTTTCGCCGATCCGACCGTTGAAAACGAAGCCCGGAATGTTGCAAACCTACTGTCCAAATTTCATCCCGATCCAACGGTTAACGAATGCGCAATCGATGTTTTTCTTAGACTGATTTAACAAAATCGGGAATAGGGTTTACTCTTCTCTTTTCTCTTTTGGTGGCTGCCTTTTCTCTCAAAATAGTCTCTCTCTTCCAACCCTAATTAGACCATTCTCCACTTAAATAAGTGAGACACATGAACTACAATATTTGGGCTTTTCTCCACATAGGAAGGGAGCCCAATACCCAACAAATGTCACATCATCATCCATTGTGTGAAAACATGTCTCCTTCTGTTGGCAGCTTTGAGCAATCAACATGAACATTCTATTTGATGTCATGTTTTTCTAGATGATACACCTTGCATTTTCCCTTATGAGAGATCACTGTGAGACCATTTTCTTGCAATTGTCCTATGCTCAACAAATTGTTTTTAAGATCAAGCACAAAATACACAATGTTGATTAAGTTCATTGTAACCATTGAACTTGAGCTTTACCTCTATTATCAGTTTTTCATCTGCAACAACTTTTAAGGCTTGTTCTTCTCCAAAATTATTTTGAAATTTATGCTCATGAACAACTAATGAGCTCTGAAGTTCATCAATAGAGTGTTTCAATATCTTTTGACAGCTTTATTGAACACACTATGCAATTAAAATTTTCAGTCAAAGATCTTAAATAACTCCCAATTCCAATTTCTATTAGACAAATTGTATGATACCGATAATTCAAACTGACCCTGGGGAATACTATGCTATATATGATCGGTTAACGCTCCACAGCTCCGAATCGAAGGATCTTTCAAAATCGAACATGATGGTCGTCCTGATAAGTGATCAATTGCCAATCCATCTTCATCATATAGGTTGTATTCAACAATTGAAGGTTTTTAAAACCTAAACCACCTTCCTCCTTAAGACAACAAATTTACTCCCATTAAATAAAATGAGTTTTCCTATTATTTGCAGTAAATCTCCAAATAAATTCTATCTGCAAAAGTTAACGATGTAGCTTTCTAACTTGAGATCTTCTTCCTCATTTTGTCAAGAATAGACTCATAAGCAGATTTATTAGCTCTATTATGAACTAGAGGAACAACTAGATACTTTAAAAGTCATATTTAATACATGAACAATGAAAAATAGTACATTCTCATGATACATATCAAATTAAAGTACTTTTTGTTGGAACCAAGTTGGTTTACCTCTTGTGTGATTTTGATGTTAACAAATGTATTTTATGATAACAAATTGTTTGGACTAATGGCTTCATTAAGTGTATAGGAATTAGAACAAGAAATTAAATGAAACAACATCAGAAGAAGAAATCAGAAGCAAATGAGAGATTGTTGAAACCAAGAATTAGTACAAGAAATCAAAAGAAACAACATCAAAAAAGAAATCATAAGCAAATGACCAAAGGAAACAACCAAAGAAAGTCATTAAAGGAAACGACCAGAGGAAACAATTCGAGGAAGCAAGTCAAACCCAGTCAACGCACGTGCTGTTGTGTGCACATATCTACTGCTGAAGATTTGCGTCTTATGATTATATGCGGCTGCCTCTAAGGAATACTAGTTCTGCATGCCTCTGATGAGCAGTATTCATGCATGCCTCTAAGGAACACTATTTCTACATACCTCTAATGAACAGTATTCTTGCATGCCTTTGATGAACAATATTTCTACATGCCTTTGATGAACATAATTTTTGTATGCCTCTAATGAAGTCTATTTTCTACATGACTCTGAAATTCGAAGCTACTGTTCAAACCTGCCTCTGAAACTCATGTTCCGCTAGCTCAAATAATTGCAACATGTTCTAGAATGTTGCGTTTGATAAGTAGCCTCTTGACTCCGATAATGCAACAAAAGTGAAGTTGCCCATTCCACTATTTCTAAATCACACAATTTTGCCTCTAACAAAATTATTCAAGCAACACAACATCTGACTCCAACAATCAAGTCAATGATTCTGATGGAGAAAGGACTTAGGCGTATCAGAAACTTTGAAGGTCCAAGAACAAGTCTAGTTTTGTTCGCGCCCTAAAATCCAATCAAGAGTATGAAGAAAGACTCAGTTGAATAATTTCCAAATGCAATATGGAGAAAATATGCATCATATATTTTTGGAAGAGTTGCTCATATCAGATTCAGAAATAATAAGGAATTGGCTAACAGTCATACGATCAAAACATATCTTTCATAATTATATTTGGAAGAAATATTTGTTGACCAAGCTGGAATGAAGATACAATTCATAATTAACAAGGTACTAAATTGAAACCATTATTTTAACTATAAATAAATACTCAAGGTTGAAGAAGAATTCAATGAACCAACAAACTCAGAAATCCTAAAAAACAAAAGTTATTCAAAAAAACCTCAAGGGCTCAATTTTTTTTTTTAAGTATTTAGAGTTTAAAGTTTAAAGTTCTAGCAAAACGCTCTTCAAAGTAAAATATTCTAAGTGTTGTAGTGTGGAGAAATCATTGTATCAAATCTACTTAGTAGATGAAAAACCAAAAACCAGTTTTCAACTTTTTGTAACCGAGCCCAATAGTGGCTTTAGTGTTCCTTAAGCAATTTGTGGATCTCAGGTTGTGTTGAGAAGACTTGACTTGTAGGGTCAAGTGGGTAGTTTGCCTCTAACAATCTATATGTTTCAGGTTGTGTAGAGAAGACTTGACTTGTAGGGTCAAAGTGTGGTTTGCCTTAAAAAGTCTGTAGGTTCATGATGTTTTGAGAAGACTGACTTGTAGGATCAAATGTTATGTAATTCAAAGTTTTGAATTAGGGGATAAATACTCCTATGTGATTGGAATGGACGTAACTACTAAGTTGGTGGTGAACCAACATAAAATCTTGTGTATTTTTTTTACATATGCACTATCTCTTTTACTGCTGCATCTAATTAGTAAAATTGTTTAAGTCACCAAATCATGATTAGAATTAAGAAAAGAGTTTTAATTTAGACAAATACAATTCAACCCCCTTATAGTGTTTGCACATCTTCACTTTTAACAAATAATCTTTAACATATGTATGAAGAATGAAATGAATTAAAATTAATATAAAAAAATACACTATTCATTTGTCTAATTATATTCAAATTTTGTTTTTTGTAATTTAAACTTAATAATGTACTTGATTGTTTTTTATTGTCTCTTTAATTAAAAGGTTTGATTGCAGTTTTTGTTTTTCTATTTTCACCAATTCATTAAATTGACCCCCTATTTTAAAATCTAACAATTTTGGTATTTTCTTTAGATTTTTTTAACTAAACAAAATAGTGAATTGTCATATTTTAAATGATGTGATATACAATCTCATGATATAGAATCATTTAGATACAAAAATGAACAATTTTAGAAATTAAAATTCGAGTTGTTAGATGTTTTAATTACAATTTTATGGGTATTAATTATTTACCAACATCGTATCTTATATCACATCGTTTAACATATGTTACGTCATCATTTTTTAATTAAAAAATAAGAGGAAGAGACCAAAATTGTTTGATTTTAAAATAGGAGACCCAATTTCACAAATTGAATGAAAATAAAATGACAAAAACTGCAATTAAGCTTAATTAAAATATGTAACACTTACAATTCAAAATTAAAAGTAAAATTTTCAGTTTTAAATTAAGTTCAAAAATCAAATTCTTAGAAACACTATTTTAAAAATTTATATGAATACACACGATAAACATTAAGTTTGCTTAGGAATTTTTTTGAGTTTACTATTTGTTATATATTGGATATAAAGTATTTGACTTACTTATTCGAAAGATATTTACCACATCTATTACTATTATAATCCTATAACTTCTATAAAGACCAAGTTAGCGCACAAACTGAAGTATGCTCAATGGTATACTTCATTGTTAATATAACGGATGAACGACTCTATTAAATGAACTACTAAAATTCTATACTACTAAAATTACATGATTAACTCTACTAATTAGGACTACGTGTTATAGATGTTAATTTCACAAGTCCACTAATTATTGGTTCTAGTCAACATGTTGAAGGGGTAAAAAAAACTTTATAAATAAAAAAGTCTCCAAAAATAAAAAGCCTCAAAACTAAAAAAGCCCCTAAAACTTTGTTATTGAGTGCACTAATTATACTCTATTACTAAGATATAGTAATTTATTGGTTTAATTACAGTTTTAGTCCCCCTATTTATACTGATTCACGAAATTGGTCCCCATATTTTAAAAGTCGACAATTTTGGTCTCTCCCTCTAATTTTTTAGCTAAAAAATATGACGTGGGATGTTTTGAATAACAAGACATATGATACGATGATGTAGAGTGATTAACATTCATGAAATTGGAATAAAACGTCGTAAAAACTTAATTTTCAACTTTGAATTTTTTTTGTATTTTTAATTTAATCAATGACATATGAATAATTAATGGATCTAGATGGTTTTATATCATAAAATTGTATGTCACGTCGTTTAAAATATATCGAATCGCCATTTTTTAGTTTAAAAATCTGAGGGAGGGACCAAAACTGTCGACTATTAAAATAGGGGGACAAATTTCGTGAATCAGTATAAATTGAGAGACTAAAATTGTAATTAAGCCTAATTTATTCTAATTCTTTCGTATACTTATTTCAAATAATAAAAAAAACATCCTTATACTAATGTCCAAGTTATCACCCTAGTATAATGGCATCAATGATTCATATAAAGGATACTAACCATTATCCATGTTCATCTTCTAACATAATCCCATCACAGACTGCACATGATTAAGCTCTAAAGAGATGTAAAATGATCCTTATAAATTTTTAATTGACTAATCAAGAGATGTAAAATGTTTGATTTGAAGATATGTTACATTTTTAGATTAATTTAGAGGTGTAAATTTTTTTAAAAAACTTCAAATTAATATATACATATCCAAGTTGGTCAATTCAAAAAAAATATCATCCAATTTAGTTATTCTAAAGACGATTCAAATCGATAAAAAAATATTAAATTTTAAAAACTTTAAAAAATATAAAGGGTGAGAGGGAAAATCTCAAAAAAAAAAAAAAAAATCAGCGCAAACACGTAAAACATTACAAATTATAATAAAGCCCATGTTTATGGGTTGTATATCAATAGGCCCTATTTTGTCACCCGATTTTTTTTTATTTAAAAAAGCCCAATTTCGTGACCCATGTAGGTTGGATATATGTTAGGGTTTATCAGAAATATAGTCGTCACATAGATACAGAGAGAGGGAGAAGGAGAAAGAGAGAGAGAGAGCGAGTTCAAGCTTCATCAAGATGGGTATGATTCATCTCCATCGTTCTTCTTCGATCTATCAGTTCAATTCTATACTACGTGTTTGCATTTGTTCGAGCTCTAATGTGTCTTTTTTTGTTGTTTATCAACAGGTATTTCTAGGGATTCCATGCACAAGAGGCGTGCCACTGGTGGCAAGAAGAAGGCCTGGAGAAAGAAGAGAAAGTAATTCCCTTTTCTTTCAAAATTTATCTAATCGATTTTTAATTTCATTCATTATCTTCATAAATGCGTTTTCTCCCTGAAGTTGCTTTTGTTCAATGATAGTTTAATTGGTTTGTTTGTTTATTTATTTTCGTTGATTTTAATGTTATGTTGTTTGTGATGTCTTTGCTGATGTATTTTTGTGATGTTTTGGTGGACGGTTACTGGTCTGCTTCAAGTTTATCTGTCAGATATCAGATCTAGTCATTGTCAATTTTGAATTTTACACTTTTCATTATTCAAGTATAGATAGTTTTGTAAACTTAATTAATAAGTAATTCGCATTAAAGTCCTTTAGTACCAATATCTGTTTGTTGCATGCGTTTCATTGTTTGTTCTTATTCTGCTTTCTGGATAACTGGATGAGTTTGTCTTTCTTCTTTGCCACCCTGACCTGGTTTGGTTGCTTAGAGTAAGTCTTATTATGCAATTCTGGACATTATTTGATGCCCTAGTTTCAATTATCCTTTTTAAATTATTATTATTTTATTTTATATTTCTTAGCTTTTGGGGTATGAAGCTTGTCTTTTTGTTTTGTTGAGGATGGATATTGATCAAATCACTAACAGAGGATGTATACTAAGGGGGAAGAAGATATTTCTTCTATAATAAAGAAACTAAAGTAAACACAGCTGCTGAGGGTTAATCCTGATTTAGATATTCTATCTTGTCTGTTGCTGAATACAAATTAGTATGCTGATTACTAGTTGTTATTTTTTCATGTGAAATATGATTATGATTTTTCTGTTTGCTCTTTTTGATTGATCATAATTTTTACGATGATAAATATTTTCTGATGTGTTGGTTTTCTTTTTGTGATGCTGTACTTACTCCGGTTAATTATTATTTAAGCTTATGATATTTGTGCTGGTTTTGTATAGGTACGAGCTTGGTCGTCAGCCAGCAAACACTAAATTGTCAAGCAACAAGACAGTTAGGAGGATCCGTGTTCGAGGGGGTAATGTGAAGTGGAGAGCTCTTAGATTGGATACTGGTAACTTCTCATGGGGTAGTGAAGCAGTAACGCGCAAGACTCGTCTTCTGGATGTGGTTTACAATGCCTCAAATAACGAGCTTGTCCGAACGCAGACTCTTGTTAAGGGTGCTATTGTCCAGGTGGATGCTGCACCATTCAAGCAGTGGTACCTTCAGCACTATGGTGTTGAAGTTGGTAGAAAAAAGAAATCGGCTGCAACCAAGAAGGATGCTGCAGAGGTGATAGTTTTGGGAACTTTCCTGTTATACACACTTATATACATTGTCCTATGGTATATGGCTTCATTTATATTTGTGGAAGGTGTTGTTATTTTGCATATCTCATTTAGTTTCGAAATGACTGCCTTTTCATATATTTATATAAGAAAAATATATCGGATATTGTATGTTGAAATTGAAAGTAAGCACTAGTCATATTCTAACAACATGTTTGCCTTTAAGGGTACTATAATTTATCATTTTGTGGATTAAATTCTTGTGGATTCTACTGTGCAGTAGTTGACACTTCCTTCAAATCTGATGTGTTTATTCTCAACCTTTCATATTTAATTTCCAGGAGGTTGAAGTCGCTGCTGAAGAAGCCAAGAAAAGTAATCATGTGCAGAGGAAACTTGAGAACCGTCAAAAAGATCGTCAGCTAGATTCCCACATTGAAGAGCAGTTTGGAGGTGGTCGTTTGCTGGCCTGTATTTCATCTCGCCCTGGTCAATGTGGCAGGGCTGATGGGTATGCGTAATTCTGCTTTTTTCAGAATATTTTGGGCTGAACTTCATATTTGTTTTCTTGTTTACACTGGTTTTGTTTTTATTTTATTTCTGTAGGTACATCCTTGAAGGTAAGGAACTGGAATTTTACATGAAGAAGTTACAGAGGAAGAAGGGAAAGGGTGCTGCTTAATTGTAGTGTTTTCCATCTTATATATGACTTCATTTGTTTTTGATAGTGCAACAGTATTTGGTACCTTTCAAGTTGATGTCATTTGCTTTGGATGAGACAATGTTTATCGGACAACCTTTAGGTTGAAACCCTAAGACATCTTTAGTGTCAACCCTTCACTAGTTTTGTGACAATTTATCAAAAATTTTGTCTTTATTTATTCATATTACTGAATATTATACTACTGCTGTCAACTGTTTTGCAATTTTTAGCTAGATTAAATATCGAATAGAGCTGTCAATTTGTCAGGCCTGATTCATAAATAAGCCAGATCAAGACTGTCCTGCAAGTTTTTAATACCGGGCTTGCCATAATTGTTAGTACTTTTACAGATAATTATTTTTCAAAAATCAATGGTGTTTGAATTTGGCTGCCCAATTGAACCAATTTTTAATATGGGCCAATTGATCTTGGCCAAAATAAACCAATTGTTTTTGTGTTCACATTTCTATTCCTGCCTGATTTAAAATACTGGGTAATAGGCCGTGCCGTTGTGCTGGTTGATTTTGACAGTTCTGTTTTATTAGCAGAGGATGTCGGATACAAATTGATGATTAGGATTCGGGACATTTCAAAATGAAGACAACATTTTGGCCAAAAATAAAACAGACAATTATTCAATATCAGATTTTTTTTCTAGCAAATTGATTTTGAAACAAGATGTATCATCATGTTCTTATTGATGTCGTTTATTTTCTTAAACCTTAATTATTCATTTAATTTCTTCAATTTCACAATCTAGTAATCCAAAATAATTGTTGTCCTATATTCTAGTGCCCTTTTAATTAAGTTATGGGTACTTTCTTGAAAAATTTGAAGACTGCATACGAATGCAAGTTTTTTTTTGTTTTTGAAAGACACAAGTTTGCAGAAGTTCTTGTTTTTGAAGTATTAGATATGAGTACAACGATCTCTCCAACTCACTTTTGGATCCATCCGTTTCATTTACAGAATGAACTTCATCTTTGTGCGCATGCTTGTAGTTTGATTCAAGGGCAACCTTTTGATCTATTGGATCAATATACTCCACAAAAGGACCACCATATTTTTGGATGCCTTTAATCATTTAAATGATAAAGATAACTATAATTAAAATGATAGGCAAATGTTAACCCGTGTGTGTATATGCTCCACAAAAGGACCACCATATTTTTTGGTATGTGCTGCTGCTTTTATAAAAGGATTTAGATTTCTAGCTATTACGGCAGGACACTAACGGATCTAGGCCGTCCAATCTTAAATTGACGACTGAGACCGCTTACATTAATTTTATAACCGTGTTAACTTGAACCGTTCGATTTTGATTAACGATTGAGATTCAACATGACATGTGTTTTTAGCAGTAGGGAATCCAAGTTGGGTCCGCGGAGCAAAGAAAGCATGAAACTAACCTTATCCTACTAAATATAATTCAAGAAAACATCCTTCATATATTTGGTCTTTCAATAATCCTACTAAATATAATTCAAGAAAACATCCTTCATAGATTTGGTCTTTCAATATTATCTCCCACTATAATCTATCAATTCCACTAGTAATTTTATATGCCTTCTTCCAAAGACACTAGGAGAGATCGAATCCACAACTTATTAATTTCAATACCTATCTTTTAACCACTGGACCAAATAATTGGAGTTAGCAAAAAACAATACATAAATGATATGCAGACACACAATTTTAACACATACAGAAGGTAGTTTCTCAATTTCGACCTGAATCAGAAGCCTTTTTTTTTTTTTTTGTAAAAATCCTTATAAACATAACCTCTTCTTTCCTTACAAACCTTTCCTTACTTCTTTCTTGTGTAGAATAATCGTTACCCTAACCATTCGTTGTAGCAGAAACCACAACCGACGAACCTCCCAGAAAAGCTTCGTTCGCTTGAATCTCATGCTCCTAGAAAAATAATAATTTTGTTTCTAGCATTTTACTCTAATGTATATTTTTTCTCTATTTATACCACCTCATTTACATTTTAGCAGATTTAATTACTATTTTACTTTACAAGGAAAAAAAAATTAAATTAGGATGCACACTTTCAACAAGATTAGGGAGCGAGTCACCAAATTCGTTGAATATTTAAGATGAAAATTATGTATAATCTACTAATTGCAAAATTTCAAATTTAAACTCAAATGACAACAAGTGTGAATGAAAAATTCAACCACAATTGGTTAGCAGATTTAGCTCTTCTTTTTAAATGTTGTAATTGATTGCATTTTTTTATAAGCAATTTATTCATGGGTGCACAAGAGATACTCCAACCCGCTAGACAAATTCCATATTAACTAAATTTATTCTTAATCCTTGCCGCCTCCTCTATCTATACTTCTTCTTCATTCACCAAAGACGGTGGTTTTGGGTCATTTTTAGTCTGGAATAACTACTTACATTATTTTTTTCTTCAACGTAGATTTGTTTTCTTTTCGTATTTTTCTATGAGTTTGTCATGTAAGTGCGGCGGTATTTAGTGTATGTCTTTGTGCGGTTTTTGTTGGTTGGGATTGTCAAGTCAATCTTAATCCTTTACAAATTCATTAATCAATGACATTAACTTTGTCAACGTTACAAATTCAAAGACATAAGTATTTTAGACATTTTAATTTTATCACATTTGTAGACAATTTGATTTTGTCGTTTTATGTTAAATTAAATGCATTGAGTTTTTTTTCCCCGCATATTCATCATTTTCGATTTTAATAATTTTAATGTGTTATTTTTGATGTACTCTATTAATTTGAATGGATATCTCATTTTAATAAAAATAATAGGAATTGTATCTTTTATCATTGAAATTATTTAATCCTATTTCAATTGTTTCGTACAATTGCTAGTGCATTTGCTATTCCACTCTTTATTCTTTATTATAAGAAATTTTTTGGTGTGTTGTTTTCGTCTTTAAGAAAAATATAGACATTTCAAGATATATATTATAGACTAAATACCACATGTGATTCTTTAACTTAATTTCAGTTAACGATTTAATCATTTATCTTTCTTTTTTTTTTCTTCCCAATTTGGTCCTTTCTGTTTATAAATAATTTCAGTGTTACCCTTTAAGTGGGATTTCGTTAAGAAAATGTTAAAAAAAATCTCTCCTCCGTGTTCAGAAAAAGTTATCCTTTATGTTTTGGAAATATTTCAGAAAAATATTCAAAGTTTGTTCTAAGTTTGGTAATAGGATTAATTCGTTAAAACTGAAGCTACGAGTATTTATACTCCATAGACATCACTTCAGATCTGTGACAATCGTTCTTAGAGGTTTGATGAACATATACAATGATCTAGATAAGGGATTTTTTAACTTTTTCTTAACGGAACTCCACTTAAAGGGTGACGCTAAAATTATTTAAAAACATAAACGACCAAATTGGAAAAAAAAAGATAAAAAATTAAATCGTTAACCGAAATTAAGTTAAGGGACCACGAGTGTTATTTAACCTATATTATAATTGCTACAACTATTTTTATACTTCTATTTAATGTGAGAAGTATGTTCACTAAAAAGTCACATTACATTAGATTATTTCATAATCAAAAGATATTAAACAGAGTCCAAGGGATATTCCAAATCTATTAGGACTGAAAAAAGTTATATAAAATAAACAAATAATAGGATCTACTAACATGGATGAATCTAGGTGTATTACGGGTGAATTTCGATCCCTCCCACAAAATTCTAATAACTCCAATTATTAATGTAATATTTGACATTTTATATTTAAGGTATATTTGATGTTGGATACTAACAAATATAATTCTATTTAATTATTTCTATTTTTTAAATTGTTATATTATCTATGGTGTCGTAATATTTCAATAAATTTTGTAGTTCGTTTGATTTCTGGATTCGTCCTTATCTATTAGTCGTTATGAGAATTTAAAATGATAAATACTCCGATTTTTGCTAACCATCAATCCTAAAAAGTTAATTTTTCTTCGAGCAACGGATCTCTTTAACTTTTTACTCCAATAGAGATGTCTATATTGCAAAGAAATCTCAACTGATTCTTGACGTAAAACCATGTTAAATAATAACCAATTATATATGGCAGCCCAAACTCTAAAGGAAAAAGAGAAAAAGAAAAAAAAAGTGTGGCTACAATTTTCAGAATGGCGGAAGCAAAAGACATAACATACCATGAGAAGAAACAATAATTCAGTTAACATGACAACTAGCAAAAATTCATGTTTCCTGATTAAGTTAGGAATTAATCATTAAAATCATGTGTTTATTTTTTAGATTGATTGTATTGTTGACTTTCCTATAATAGGAATGAATACTACCTATATACACAGCTTTAGACATATATGGAGTAGTATACAAATTCAATAAGTTTTTCCAGTTTGCCATCAACGACAATCTTAATTATGTAATCTTTCATTTTTCATATTATGTGTTTCAAGACAATCTTATGAAGATTACGATTGGTGTCGGTAGGGAGAGAGAGGAGGTCTCTATTACTTCAAAGGGACAAGAGGATTGTTACAGAAAACAGATATAATTCTTCAAGTAACACAAGAGTCTTCTAAGAGATTGAAGATTCCCTTATGGCACTCTTGGTTGGGTTATCTATCTTTTTCGTACTTAGAACGTTTGTTCCCTCAGTTGTTCAGAAGGACTCATGTTTTTAGTTTATGTTGTGAACATTGAATTTATGCTAAAATTCATTTTCTACCTTTCAAAATAAGTATTAATAAAAGTCCTTTTTATTTATTTATTTATTTATTTATTTTTTTCTTAGTGTTTTTATGGGTGATTGGGATCCTTTCTCTATTCCTTCAACCTTGGGTCATAGATATTTTGTGTCTTACATTGATTATTGTACTACAGTGAGTTGGGTATATTTGCTAAAATCTAAACATCGAAGTTTTAAATGTTATTCCAAAATTTACAAAAATGATGGTAACTCAATTCAACACTCGGGTTAAAGTGTTTCATTATGACAATAACCATGATTTTAAAAATAATTCTCTTGTAATTTTTTCTCTTAAAAAAGAAAAAGAAGTTTTAAATTCAATAACATTTACTTATACACAACAAATGAACGGTACAGTAGAGCGGAAAATATGCTTTACTAATAATGCATGTTCCTAAATGTTTTTGAGCTGATGCTATCATGATTGTTGTTTTTGTTATGAATCAAATGCCTGCATGTGCCATTGACTATCAAACACCTTTCTGAATGTTATCTTAATTTTACTTTATTCTTTCTACCTTATATATATTTGTCCTTGATTTTTTGGTTGTGTATGTTATGTTCATGTTCATTCATACTAGAGGGACAAGCTTGATCCTAGTGCTCTAAAATGTGGCTTTCTTGGTTACTCAGACTCTCAAATGGGATATAAATGCTGTAATCCTTCTATCATGAAATACTTTGTTATCATGGATGTTCATTTTTTTAAATATGAGTCTTATTTCTCTGGAGATGACAAGAGATTTTGGATCTCAGGTGGACAAAGGGAGCCCATGAAGGACATAGTTGATGGTTAGGGGGAACCCATAAAGGACATAACTGATTGTTAAGAGGAGCCATTGGTACATGGCATAGTTGATGGTCTAGGGGAATTTGAGGAGGAACTAATGGATAGTCTAGAGAAGTCTATAAATTCCTCATACCATATAGAAGCCGAGCACATAACTACCATATAGAAGCTGAGCACATAACTAGTGAAAAAAGGGAGGGGCCAAATAGTTTTATCAATAAGTGTTATACAAGGCAAAATAAAGATGCTCATCCCAATACCCCTATCAATGATACTACCACACCAACAAATGACTTTTCTTAGACAAATCTTGAGGTACATTCTTGGGAGATGGCCGAGCTTCCTAAAGACAAGAAAACGGTTGAATGTAAGTGGATTTTTTTAGTGAAGTACAAGTCGAATGGAACAGTTGACAAATACAAGGCCATATTGGTTGCTAAGGAATACACCTAGACTAATGGAATTGACTATCAAGAAAGACTTGCTCCAATGGCCAAAATGAGCACTGTTAGAGTCATAATCTCTCTTGCGGTTAATCTAGTTTGGTCGTTAAGGAAACTCGATGTTAAGAAAGCTTTTCTACATAGTTATATTTTTGAAGAGGTCTATATGGATCCTCCTTTTGGATTTACACCAAAATATGGTAAGATGTGCAAATTGAAGAAGGCTTTGTATGGATTGAAGCAATCACCAAAAGCATGGTTTGGGAGGTTTAGTAATTCTTTGAAGAAATATGAGTTCAAGCAAGCTATGGAAAATAAGACACTATTTTACAAGAGAGTTGGTACTAATATTACCATTCTTATTGTTGACATTGATGATATGATTGTCCTAGGTAGTAACCTCTCCGAGATAGGGGAGCTTTCAAGACTATTTGGCCATGGAATTCGAAATGAAGGATTTGGGAGATTTGAAATACTTCCTTGGCATTGAAGTATCTTAATCTAAACATACTTTTTTTCCTCTCAAAACGAACGTATACATTAGATCTCTTGGCTAAAACAAGTAACTTGGCTTGTCAACCGATGGATACACCAATTGAAGTGAACATTCCTAATCAAATTCCAACAAATAAAAAAGGATATCAAAGGTTGGTTAGAAAGTTGATCTATCTAACTCACACATGATATATCATATGTGGTCAGTGCCATGAGTCAGTTTATGCACAATCCTAGAGAGCAAAACATGATTCTACTGAATCATATATTGGCTTATCTTAATTCATCACTAGGAAAAGATATAATGTTCTCAAGACATGGCCATTTGGACATTGTTGGTAACATAGATTCATATTTCTCTTGGTCTAAATTGGATAGAAAATCTACATTGAGTTATTTGTCACTTGTTGAGGGAAATTTTGTGACTTGGAGAAGCAAGAGACAAAACGAAGTGCCGCTGTGCAGTGCAGAAGTTGAATATCGTGATCTTCACCATGCAACTATAGAGTTTACAAGGTTTAATATTCTCTTAACTGAAATAGGGTTCAGTTCAGATAAACTGACGACACTTTTTTGTGATAATACGACAACTATTAAGATTGCAAATAATCTACTACAATATTGAACTTGATAGGAACTACATCAAGGATAACTTGGACACTTGCAGAATAAAGGTTCGTTATATTAAAAGTGCATATTAACTAGCTAATATGATGACACATTCTGTTCATTTAGTGTTATTCAAGTTGGGCATATGTAATATCTATGCACCAATTTGAGAGAGAGTGTTAATATGATGGCTAGCAAATATCATATTTCTTGATTAAGTTAAGAATTAATGATTAGAATGGTGGGTTTATTTTTTAAATTGATTTTATAGTTGACTTTCCTATAATAGGAATGCATATACAGATTCAACAAGTTTTTTCAATTAATTTCATAAGCTCTAAGGAGATCTCTTGTTGGTGGTCGATCGACTAATTAAGTAGTAACGCTAAACATAAATTGTGACCTTTGATGAAAATGAATACTGGTACAATAATTTAAAGACTTTATAAATATCGCTGTTATTTTCATGACCATATTGTATAGATATAAAATATTTATTTCTGTGAGTATAATTAGAAGTCTTAGTGATTTTTGTAATTTTTGTTCTTCTTATATTAGGAACTGCGGGAGTTATACACTTAGATTTTATAAATTTCAGTAACAATTGGCAAAGTTATTACGCTACGTTATGAATGTGATATGCTGAAAAATATACAATGGACTGACATTATCAGGGTCAAGCTAGAAATTTATCATTCACTTATTATCATAAATTAAGCACATGTTTGTACAGTTTACTGACTTTGTTATTCAATTTTTTTCTCGATGAGTTGTATCATCACTAGTACTCTTGTTGGTGCACTCTAGACATAGTCCATAAACTTAATTAATATTAAGATGAATGTTTTTTTTAAAAGGGCCGAAGCCCAAAAATGAAATTAAACAGCTAGTCGAACATATTTAGGTATGCAAACCTCTCATAAATTATAAAAAAATTAATTTTGGAGTTCAATTGGGGGAGATTCTAAAACAATACAATTGTCATTGTTTACAGAGAAACTAAAATTAACAAGTCAATCAACATTTATCTTTCCATCAAACATGTTAAATCTGACATTCCAATTAAGAGTAAAAAATATTTAATTAGTCAAACCAAAATAGGAATCCTACCACCTAATTTTCAATTTCTTGTAACTATGTCAGTCAGAATTTTTAAAACACTTTCTACAATTAGATGAAAGAATCTGTGAACAAATCAAGGTAAAATCCCTTGACATGGATGTTCTATATGACCTAAGAATTACTTTAGTAACCTTACACTAAAATTTAGGCCCAATTTCAATTTAGACTTCTAAATCTAAATCTGATATCGGTTAGGTACATGGGTCTAATGCTATATATGTGTAGATAAATCTTAATATTTATAATATATGAACCATGGTTAAGCTTGTCAACGGTTTGAAGAGCCAAGTAAATCTTCCACAAATTTACAACTTTGAGACATACATCCCCCCTACTATAAAATTGTCACCTACATATATGCAACGATTTGTGTTTCTACAAGCAGCTAGAGTAAAATATATACATTGCTGTAAGTCACATTTGACAATGCTATGCACGGTTTTCAATTAACCACATCCACACGTTTCCTTTTTTATCAATTGAATTATGGCTTTCAAACAATTTGTAATTCAACAACAAAATTGAAATGTAGAAAACATTATCTCTATCTCTATATATAAGAGATCCTTGATCAATGCAAAAATAAAGAAAAATAATTTTCATATTAAATTTGTTATAATAATATACATTTTATTTCTAAAATTATCGTTCAATAATTGAAAAAGAGAAATAGTTGATATGAGAAATAATTGATCTTTTAATTCTTTATATTAAATTAGGACTATTTTGAGAAAAATTAATTAATATTTTCTTATAATTTAAAGATAACATTTTATAAAAAGACAATTTTTTTACAAAAAGATTATGCATATAAAAACGACAATAGTATCAAACTATATATGTGGTGAGTCTCCAAGGCAATTAAGGAAGTCAAAAACATATCTTCTGATTTCTAATTATAGGATTTTGTCATGAAGTTTGGTTAGGAAATAAGTTATTGAAATTTAGTGAAGATGACATTATTCTAGAACCCTGTAGGGATGGGGATCCAATTTGCCTTTCTCGTTTTAGGGTGTTGTTCCTAAATCGACTTACATGTATGCTTGTATTTTCGATATTTTTAAACTAGAACCACCTTTTATCGAGTTTGAGTGCAACATTATGCGTGCTTTAACCATTGCTCCTTCCTAACTCCATCCCAATAGTTGGGTTTTATTAGGGATTTCAAAATAATGTGTAAATGTTTGAACATACACGTTACTATTGTTAGTGGAAAAGTGGTTTTAGCTACAATTCTTTGGTTGATGTATTGATGATAAAAAAAAACAAACAAATAAAGAACAATTATCCTCTAACTATATTTGCTAAGTCTGCATATTAAGTTCGAAGACAAAGATTTATATTAATGACTATCTATTTTAAGGTAGCATAAATTACAAGTAAATTAGATATAATAATCTAAGTGTTTTTAAACTCGAAGAATATTATTACCTAATAAACAAGTAATTATGTTTACTAATAAAGCAAGTCATAATATAACAATAAAAAGTATTGCAATATGCATCTAACAATCTAAAGTTCGAATCAAAGCATAAAGACAAAATAAATTTAAGTCAATGATTGTCCCTTTGAAGACGAAAGAAAAGAGCGCTACAATAATTATCTGCCTCTAACTAAAACCTGTCTTGATCCTTTGACCGAAAGATCAAAAGAAGAAAGCTCTAAGTGAAGTATATAATAAAGTCTATGTTATGGTACAAGTTAGATCATTTGATGAACAAATGAAAGAGAATTTATTAAACAAGTTCATAGTGTATCTAATTAATCTGTTTCTGACTCTAATGAACGCTCTCTCAAACGTGCCTCTAGTGAATCTGTCAATACAAGCAACGATCTGAATGTTCTGCCTCTGATAAGTGTGTTAGGAAAAATGATCATTTGTCTCTGATTGATGTGTCAACCTCTGATAAGTATGTCAAGTAAAATGATCGTCTACATCTAATTATTTTAACAAACACTGTATTGTGTGACTCTGATGAAAGTCAACACTTTGAAAAGTTAACAATTTGAATGGTCAACGCTCTAAAGAAGACAAATCTGTTTATCATCTAGTCAACATCTTGAATCTGTTAAACTGTCTGAAAGTTTGTGTAACATCCTCTGAGATTTGCCCTCTTAAAATTGAAGATAACAGAATCAATCATGAAGATATATATGGATACATCTTAAAGACAAATCTGTCTTAAATTGTGATTGAAGATCTCCAACGGTAATATTCTCAACGAACATTTTTTCTCTTTATTGAAAAAGAAATCGGTCAGGTAATAGTGTGGGTGAGAGAAAGAATGAAAAGTAAATGGGTTAAGAAGAAATTTTGAAAAAGCCAATAACTCATCATAAGAAAAGTATGAATGATAAATCCTCTCAATAGAGAGTTATTAGAATTGATGTAAATCAGTCAAAGTTTTTTCACACACTTGTACTGATATAGGACTTGATATGTAACATCCTCTTAGTGATAGTTAGAGTTGTAGAAACAAACTTTGTGTCAATTCAGACACCAACTAGAACGAATGTAAATTCGTCCGATAGTGGCAACAACTTTCTCACCGCTAAGAGGTACCTGAAAAGGTATAACAACACTCATGAACGTCAATGGTAGGTTGCCAAAAAGTTGAAGATGGATTCTGACAATGAAAACCTTGAGAAGTTAGAGAAAAATACTCAAAGTCTGAAGAGAAAAAGTTAAGAATACTTGTATGCTATTAATTGAAATCGTGGATTAAGCCCTTGATTGCACCGAGGAAAAATCTCTCTGTAAAGGGATGACTAGATGTAGCAACAATCTGTTGAGAACTAGTATAAAAATATCTGTGTTTTATTTATCTCTTTTTATTCCTCTCATCTTAGTTCTTTATGATTCAACCTTATTCTGAATAAACCTGTTTTATAGGAGTATGCTAAATGTTTTGATAAAAAACATTTTTATGTACAGAAGTCGAAGTATCTTTCAAAAATGGAAAAACACAATTCGAACACCCTTTTCTTGTGTTTTCCAACACCTTCAACTGTTTGGGATATTTTTTGTTTCCAAACTACTAAGGGGTTGATAAAGGGAATCGGTTGTTGTTTTGTGGTATTACCAATAATGGTATTTTTGGCTCTTAATCTTCTTTTTATAAAGGTTTCAAAAATAATTTTTTCAAGATTTGGGGGAGTTATCCACATCCTAAAATTCTTTTGGATGTTCATGGTGGGTATAGGTTTCCATTTTACTGGGTTATTAATCATGTTTCTGTTAAGGGGTTTGATCCCTGAAAACTTAGTGAAATAGAGTGAGAAAATATTGAGTTTTTAGAGCATTTTGTTCCCATTAGTTGCAAGGATCTAATTGATAATGGATTTGATAGCAATGGTCTTGAGGGCTTATTGCGTAAGTGCATTTACCTTTGCACCTTCTTCTTTGTTTTAATTTCTTCAACTTAACTTTAGTAGAATTGTTTCATGAAAGATGTTTCCTAAGAAAGAACATGAATTTAGAGAATATTCGAAGAGGGAAGCCAACAAGAAAGTTGATTAACCTATCACCAGTTCGTAACAACCTCCCTCTGTTCTAGTTGTTCGAAATAAATATATCAAGGTGTCAGCTTCTTGTGGGATACAAGATGTTCAATGCTTCTCAAGGAGTATCTTGAATATCCCCGAGACAACGATTTGGTTCAAGGACTAGGTGTTTCTAGGGCTTTTTCAATAGTTACTACTAATGGTCTCAAGATGACATTCTTGGGAAAAACGATGAAAATCAAGTTAAAGGCAGTCAAACAATTGGAGAAGTAGCTCAACTAAGACTTGAACTTGGATAAAGTGAAATTAACCAATGTTAAGGGAAAGATTAAAGTGGCTTTCGACTTTTTGGCTACCATTGAAGGTGAGACCAATAGATTGAAAAAGGTAGTGGAGGATGACAATCATAATATAAGAAAAGAGTACCTGTTATCTAGAAAACATCACCCCGAACATAGTGAGCATAAAACTCAGTAACATAGATTTAATAAAAACAATTTTAAATATTTCCCAATTATGCCGGTGAGCTAAGCATGAAAAATTGTCTCGACAAACTATACCTCAATTTAATAAAATACTATTTCTTCCTAAGCTATACTCAAATACCTCTTCTACCTCTAGCCTCAAATATTTTAAACAATTTAAGCCACTAGACATAAGTAATCTAACGACTGAAACTCAAGTCATAAAGACTACTTTGGTTTCACCCAATGCCTCTACTTGAATAACCTCTTTTGGTAAGATTGGACATAATTAAGTCTGTAAGTGGTGCCCCACTTACCCTCGCTTACCGCTTGCTCCTGTCGTATGTAGACGAAGAGTTTATCTAGATAGAATGAACCTTATATATATAACTATAATAATAATATAATATATATTTGATTATAATATATGAGTAATCATTTACTCCATTCACACAATTGAACATGAGCTTAACATAAGAATTATACGAGTATGTATATATATACACACACCATGCATTAGCATCAAACTTTCAGGAAAATATTGTTATATTTAAGCTTTCAAACACATTTAGTTTCACTCAAAACTGATCTATATAACTCAAGTTATCGCATTCTAAAGTCAACGACATTACGTAATAGTTTATGGCAGAGCATATGTGTTTACAATACTACTGAGTCATTTTTGTATTTAGTATAGTCATAAGCTTTAATATGATAAAATTGATATATATCTTCTTTCAGATCAAATTGGTTTCACTCAAAAACGAGTTTTCTAGCTCAAGATTAAAATATTTCAAGATGACTAATGGAGATCAACTTATAAAACAAAACAACACTTCATAAAATCAAAAACATTTGTAAAATTAATATAAATTTATAAAAATTTACTGTAACAACGTAATAGAAATAAGCTTTCAAGTCCAATTTATTTCACTTATAACGGATTTCTATTGTTTATGTTATACCAATTTTAACTTAATTATGTCATAATCTTTTTATGCAGAAAACACTACAACTTTGGCAATTTAATTAAAATTTCAAACGATGTTCGATTTGAATAAACGACAACTTTTTAGAAAGCTTAAGATGTCTAGTTTATAAATATAAACTTCATTTTGCATAATAGGCATTCAATTGATACAATATAATAAAATAAGGTTTATAGGTACAAAAACAGAACAACATATTGTTTTCCAACTTGTAACTCAATTTTCTCTATCAATTCTCAATAAAAATTAGTGAAACCTGTACCTATATCAAAGATAACTAAGTCTAGTTTTTAATGGGACAGAAAGAAGTTCCAAACACTATATATGGAGAAAGTTATGAATAAAATACAAAGATATACCCATATGAAGTTTAAGATAACATTATACTATTTTCATTTCAAGTTTTATATTCTCACGTTCATTTGCTCAATAAGTAGAATACGTTCAAAAGTCAACATAAAAAGCAATTAATTACCAATACTAAACAATTATTATCTCATCACAAACCCAACCACAACACTCAACAATCATAATAAAACAACAACTCTTCATAGTAATTAATACAAACACCTAACATGCATTCTTAATAATCAATCTAAATCAAATAGGACTATCAATTTATCACAATACTCAAACATGCGAATCATGAACAATTCTTAGCAACATGCAATCAAGATCTATAAGCACACCTAAGAGAGGTTTTAAAAGGGTTTTCTATACCTCAATTTAATAAAATATTTTTTTTTTTTCCGTAAACTATACACAAATACCTCTTCTACCTCTATCATCGAATATTTCAAACAATTTAAGCCACTATAATTTGAGTGTTTGTAATCTAATGACTTAAACTCTACATAACAAGTAAGTCATAAAAACTATATTGGTTTCACCCAATACCCTTTACTTGAATAATATATTTTGGTAAGATCTAATATAATTAAGTCCGAAGTGGTACCCCACTTACCCTCACTTACTCCTCACTCTCGTCCTATATAGACGGATAGTTCATCTAACTAAAATGAACACTGTATATATTAATATATAATAATAATAATAATAATAATAATAATAATAATAATATAGTATATATCTGATCATAACATACGAGTAACCATTTACTCCATTCACACAATTGAACATGCGCTTAACATAGGAATCATATGAATATATAAATAAGTTTACACACACACACACCATATGTGTTAGCATCAAACTTCCAAGAAAAAAGTGTTATACTTAAACTTTCAAATACAGTTAGGTTCACTCGAAACTGATTTATATAACTCAAGTTATGGTATTCTAAAGTTAACAACATTACATAATAATCTTATGGCAGAGCAGTTGTGTTTATAATACTACTGAGTCATTTCAATATTAGTAAAGTCATAAGTTTTAACAGGATAAAACTACTATACGTCTTCTTTCAGACCCAACTGGTTTCACTCAAATAAGTTTCCTAACTCAAGATATAGACATTTCAGGATGACTAATGCATAACAACTTATACAACAGAACAACCGACTTCATAAAATCATGAAAATTTATAAATTAATATAAACTTATAAAACTCTACAGTAACAAAGTACTAGAAATATGCTTTCAAGTCCAGTTGGTTTCACTCAAAACTGATTCTTATTGCTTATGTTATACCTATTTTAACTCAGATACGTCAAAATCATTTTCCGCAGAAAACACTACAAGTTTGGCAATTTAATTAAAATATCCAACAATGACCGATTTGAATAAACAACTTTTTGGAAAGCTTAAAATGTATAGTTTATAAATATAAATTTTATTATGCATAATAGGCATTCCATTGATATAGTTTATAATAAAGTAAGGTATATAGGTATAAAAATGGAACAACATATTTTTTTCCAACTTGTAATTCAATTTTCTCTTTCAATTCCCAATGAAAATTTGTGAAGTCAGTACCTATTTCGAAGGTAATTAAGTCTAGTTTCTAATAAGACATAAATCAGGTTTAAACACTATCTATGGTGAAAGTTATGAACAAAATACTGATGGTATATCCATACGGATTTAGAGACAACATTATAATATTTTTATTTCAAGCTTTATATTCTCAAATTTATATGCTCAACTAAGTAGAATAAATTCAAAATTCAGCATCAAAACCAATTAATTACCAATACTACAATTATCATCTCATCATCAATCCGACTATAACGTTCCACAATCATAATAAAACAACAATTCTTGATAGTAATTAACACAAACATCTAACATACATTCTTAATAATTAATTATACTAATATGGTCCTCTTTTACTCAAATATGGGTGTGAGAATTATTTATATGATGAGATGATGGAATAAGGGAGTTTGAGAAGGACATACAATGGAGTTACTGTTTTTTCTATACTCCTTCTTGCTTTCACTTTTCTCTTTTCCCCATTTTCTCTAAATTTTTTCTTCTTCTTTTATTTGGGTAAAAAGATGAATGAGATGCATGTATTTTAATTGGATATATAGTTGAATTGAAACTTCATTTATACCCTTTTCTATTTAACTAAAGACAAAATTATATTTAAACATTGTTAGACCATTTAAGAATTTCGGCTTGAGACACTCGCTATATTCTCAATTCTACTTCTAAGCCTTATAGTTTATGGACATGTAAATATTATAATACAATATAAATACTCATTTAAATAATAGGAATAATTATAAACAATAACAACAACAACGTAATATTTTAGAATAATAATTTTGGGTGTTACACATTGTATTTAATAGCTTTTTATTTAAATTCCTTTAAACTCTAAAGTATTATCATTTATTATTTTTGTATCATTTACTCTATGTTTTTACTAATTTTTAATTTATTTATTTGAATATATTTATTTTTAAGGAAATGCTCTTTAAGTTCCCTAAATATATTTATTAAACATCTAAAGATATAAATTTATATTGAAAAATGTATCGTAGATTGTGATTATAACTTTTAAATTGTCAATTTTTTCTTTTAATACAAAATTTTTACTTTTGTGTTATTAACGAGTGTGGTTACCTAAAGACATTTATTATAGCACCACCCTTATTTTTATACATTTTATGAAGATGAAATTGATCGAGCACTTTTCTGAATTCTGATCACTAATGCCACTCTCCAATAAAAATGTTTCGAAATTAGATTTAAATTTTTCTACATTTTTAAATTAATAATTTATTTAAAGAGGTGTTATTTGAAAAATTAAGAAAACGTAAACCGAAACTATCATTATTACAAAAGCAAAGTAATTAATGAGAAAGCCATTGTTATTATTGAGTGTAGAACTTTGTATTCCTTGCTGATTTTGACATCTAAATCATTGAAAAGTATTAATCATAAGATTTTGCTAGATATTAACAAACTAACCCGTAGTCGTTTTAAACAATAATGAATATGATTAGCGCTTTTTTTTTCTTCCTTTTTTTGGGGTCCATATTAGCGCTCTTATATCCATTCAGTTTAGTTATTATTACTTGTTAATCATCATATAGATAGATAATCATACCAAAAGGGAACAATTGAAAAAATTCTGGTTCATTTATAGCCCAAAAGGGAACACACATATATATAGCAGACAATAGGGCAAACAAATTTGAATTTTAATATTAGTTTGTATCCTTGCTTTTAATAATTAGTAATAACTTCTTGCAACAAATATCTTATCTGGTTGGTTGTTTTGTTTAAAAAGTACTAACAGCAGAATTTAATTGGATATTGAAGGATTAAATAATGTTCAGTCCCTATATTTTAAATTAGTCTATAAAAAAATGTATTTATGTAATTTAGCCTCAATTTTAATTTTATAGGGACTTTTTTGAGTGGTTAGAAGTATCAATTTTTTATGAAAATATTTTAAAATAGCGACTAAAAGTGAATAAAAAAATTTAAAGATTAAAATGTTGATAATTTTTTTATAGAAAATAAAAATTTGAAATTTTATTGAGACTAAAATTTATTTAATCATAATTTAAATGTTGGCTTTATTTGATCGCGCAACATTGACCGATCCATAAATTCAAGCTTAATTAATAGATGTTATAATTATAACTTTTGGTTCAGTGGAGTGCTAATCTTAGAAGTGGTATAATTTTATAATAATACCTCATTAAAAGTAAAACATACTTAGAGTCTAGCTAGACCCAAATACAACATATACACACGAGAAAAGAAGGATGAAATCTCCTCAATCCACACTCCCTTTTCAGTATCTAAAACATCTTTTGTTAACATTTCCATTTCTGGAAACATGACTTAACCCTAATTAAACAAAACCACCAAAAGTCTTCTTTCTTGTTAAACCTAACATAAATTCCATCCAAAATTTTAACCCATAATCACACTTAAACCTTAAGCTTCCAAGGGAGTGAGAGACATATAATTCTTCCACGAAGCAACCTTAATAAATGGACCCCAATCATCTTGAATCACACATCCAAGGCCCCAAGATTTGGTGTTCATATTAGTGTTGACATTAATTTTAAAGGTGTTGGTCGAAAAAGGAATCAACAAGGTTTGATTATTGTAGCTTGCTGAGCAATTGTCTTTAAACCCTTAGAAGCACACTTGTTCTCGCGCTGTAAGTTGGCTAAAGTGAGCAACCCATTATTTACGATCTTCTGAACAGATATTTATTTATCTTTGAAAACTTTAATGTTCATAGATCTCCAGATACTATAAAGCACAGTTGCTAGGATTTCTAGGGATTGATACAATGCCTTAATAATAGCATTATCTAACCATCTATTGACTGAAGTCTTATCCAATCTCATCCATCTTTAACCCCGATGGAGAGTTAAACCAAATATGAAGAGCCCAAATACACTCTTTAAAAACATGATCTTAATTTTCAACCTTAGAATTGCATATAGGACAAATAGGATTGAGTCTAACACCTCTATGTTAAAGTTTCTCACATGTAGGAATAAATTATTTAACCCGCCAAACCAAATGACAATACTTAGGGGGAATTTTCAGCTTCTACATCATTTTCCAAACCTTATCCCTTACCTCATTTCCAGATGAATTTGGATTACATATTTTCCAAACCTTGTCCCTTTTTACCCGAGCTTTTTTACCAGAGAGTTAAAGATTTGCTTCTTTGACTTACAAACATAAGTAGGGACACAATATTTGTTTATACAGTCCATCGCTTTGATACACATCCAATTTTGAATTATGTCTTTATGATTACATTAAGTGTTTTTAATGAAAGATAGTTTTGATTTTTCATAGTTAATAAGATGACCAAATTTCGATTGAAAAATCTGAAGGATTTTCTAAATTTTAGAGGCTTACTCTATGTTGGCCTTAAAGTATGGGTAATGGCATGGGCATTCTTGGAGATCTGAAAACCGTGAATAGACCCTCTTTAAAAACATCTAAAAGTAAGTCTAAGAACACCATTGCACAAAGAATAAAAAGATAGGAAGACAAAGGGTCATCCTGTGGAAAATCCCTTTTAGGATTGAAGCAAGAAAGAGGAAAACCATTTAAAAAAATAACAAGAGAAAAAGAAGTAACACATTGCATGATATCATAAGCAAAGTTAGGCTTTGTTTTCATAACAGGTGTAGTAATATTCTCTGCCTTGAACGATCTGGGTAATCTCCTCCTCATTTGTAGAATTTGTAGAGGTGAAAATTTCCTAGAAATGAGAATTAAGAATTGGTCAATCTCTTCTTCATCCTCAATAAAAAATCTTTACTCATAACAAAGACAATCAATGGTATTCATTTTATTCTTTGAGAAACCTTTAATTGAAAAAATAGTGTTTTTATCTCTATTGTGTAACCATTTAGCATTTGCTATTTGACTCCACCACATTTCCTCATGTTCTAGGAATCATATCATGGTTTTTCTCCAAAACCATATTCTTCTCAATAACCTCCTTTGTTTAAAATCTTGCCATAAACCACTTAGGCCTATGCTTGTAAGAATATGTCTAAAAATTCCTTTGAAAAAACTCAATGATGGGTTATGATCAGATTCAAACTGATTAAGATGCTTAACCAAAGAAATCATGAACACTTCATGCCACCCCTCAGTATCGATAAATCTATCCAATCTATACATAATATTAGTGACTTGTTCATGATTATTAGACCAAGTCTTATGATTCCCTTACCAACATCCTCTAACCCTCCATCACGAACAACATTTCTAAAACTGCCCATAATTATGTGATTATACTCTAGATCCTATTTATTTTCCTCTTTCTTCATAATCATGTTTATATCTCCAAACACAAGCCAATTAGGACTACTACCCTCATTTGCTATCTTAAGCCAACTACTTTGCTCTGCTATGAGTAGCACGCCAAATCAAAGAATCATATGTGTTAGTGATGATGATGTCTATGTGATTTAGAGACTTTTCTATAATATCATAGTAAGGCATGATTTTCTTTGATTTATATCACGGTGTGATCATTGATTGTTGTATGAGTGTACTTGATCACCTATCTTTGAATAATTTACTCAAAACCACAAGTTAAATAGCAACATAATCAGAATCATGATTAGACATGAATTAACTTGTTTGTTTATCTTCAAAGCACTTTATTTGAGATTTTTCCTCAACCATCTCCCCCTTTTTGATGATGACAAACATGTTAATTAGATTTTAATTTTGTTTTTTCTGATTTAAATATGTTATTATAAAGTGCATTTGTTAAAAAGCTCCCCCTCAATTTTTGCATTTATTAATAGATAACTTTGAACTAAGAAGAGGTGGTTTGAGTCCCAGCTTAGGAGCTAGTTGAGTAGCCATCTAATCCCTTAAGATTGCATTTTTCCTATCTTAATGGGTTTGCCTATTTTGAAGTGTCATTCTCTACTTTGGAGCGTTTTGGAGGACGAGGATCTTCATCCACATGTTAAGAAGCTGGAGAAGCCGGTCTAGGAGAGGGAACAACTGTAGTGCAGAAGGAAGCCAATGTGGCAAAAGATGAGCCAATAGTAGGGAGAGTGCTACACATGGACTGTGCCTGAGGAATTGAGAAACCATAGTAGTCCATATCTGGAAAAACAAGGTATTTGTTAATGTCAAACAAGGATGATATGGATTTTGTGGGGAGACAAAAGCCGAAGCCATTTGAGATGTTCTATCAAAATGAATTTGGGAGAAAAGATGACTTTGAAGAATTAGGGAAAGTGCTGGACATGGACTGTGCCTGGGGAATTGAGAAACCATAAAGGTCCATATATGAAAAAACAAGGTATTTGTTAATGTCAAACAAGGAAGATATGGATTTTTGTGGGGAGACAAAAGTCGAAGCCATTTAAGATGTTCTGTTAAAATGAATTTGGAAGAAATGAATTGGACTTTGAAGTGATTGTGGTGTTGGAATACCACAATTAGGAATATTTGTAGACGGGGTTGATCCAGATAGTGGTAGTGAAAGGAAGAATGTTGTGCTGAAATGGAGAACGTTCTTGAGGAATGTTAACACCAAAGTTATGAGTATTTGGGTTTAAGGATGTTTTTCTTTCATAAGGCTTTCTTTTTTTGGAATCAAGAGAGAAAGGTGATTGATCTTGAGAGATGTACATAGTTGGTGGAAGCGATGAATATTTCTTCATGTGGGAGATATTTTTGAAGAGAATTTTGAAATTTTGATGATGGATTTTTCCTTTTTGAGAGGGACATTGAAATAATTGAAATTTTTGGTGAGAACCATACCACATGAAACAATATTCCTTTTGTAATCTCAATTGGTAAAAAGAATTATTGAAATGAATTTTTCGTAATTATTTTCTAATTAACTAAAAGTATTGATAACCTCTATTGATATACAATTTAACTTATTGTAAAATTAATTTTGAAATAAAGATGGTTAATTTGGAATAATTTTGGTTACCTTGTTAAATTTATTTTTGACTTATTTATTTAAAAGATTTTCTTCCAAATGATTCTTTGAAAAAGAAAATAATTTAACGAGAAAAGCGGGGTATTACATAAGAAGTGGCAAAACTCATTTTGATAAAGGAAAACCTGAAAAGACAATTGAACATTCGCTTGTCAACTAGGAATTTTTCAAAGGTGTTGAGAAGACTAAAAAATTGCTAGTGGAGTAACTTAAAGAGGTAGAGTAAAGAATACTTATTGAGCCAGGAGAGACACTATACAAACTCAACTTAAGAGGCGAATGACATTTCCCTCCTTAGTGAGCATTACTATGTCACTGTTGATATTTCTTTTCTTTGATAGGATCTCCTTCATGAACTAGACATATGATGGCATTTACTCTAGTGCTTCTACAAAAGAAATGTTAATTTGCAATTTTTTAAAAACATCAAGAATCTTACCAAATTGTCTTTTAGTTTCCTCTTTTTCCAATCTTTGCGGAAACGAAAGTTTAATTTATGGCTTTGAAAAACCCTTCTTGTTTTGAACAACAAATTCTTCCATATTCTCAATTGTACTATCCTCCTCAATTGTTTTTGTTTAACATTCTCTTTCACAGCTTCCTCAAATTGCATTGGTGTTGAAGCACTCCCACCCTTTTTTTTCTTTAGGTTGTTGTGGCTCAATCACCTTCCTACTTCTCCTCATCACTACATTGATATTATTCATTGGGTTAGGAATTGTGTCACTTGGTAAATTTCTCGGTGGCCTTTGTGCAAGTTGTTAGACAATCTGCACCATTTGTGTCTCACGATTATTTAGTGACGTCAGGTGATTTTTATGGACAACTCTTGACTCTTCAATGAAAGAATTTGTGTTCTTTACAAATTTCTCTATAGTAATGTCCCAAGCATCTTTTTAGGGCGAGACTTGATTTGATGGACCTTCCTGTTGGCCTTGAGGGATACCTTGTTGAATAAAAAGATTGAATGATTTCTCCATATCAGATTATAGGTGTTGAAGTTCATTCCCTCCAATTTTTCTTTGTCATCTTTAGGAATCTCACAAGCTCGGTTTTTATGTGCTCCCCCACAAAAATCACAACTTGTATGTTCTAAAAATTTGATAGGAGCAACTTCGGGTTGTATAATTAGAGTTGTCAATCCTTTCTTTATCCCAAAAAAAATTACTTCTTCTATCTGCTTTGAAATAAACTTCCTTTCAGTCGACCATTTACCATAGCATTCAACTCCATGTTACCACCTTTTGACCCATTACCACCTCTACTGTACAACATCGCCTGCTCTTTTGATGCCACGATCTCTATTATTTTTCGTGCTTCTAACGCGGTTTTGTAATTCAGATAATTGTCTGTTGTTGCATCCAACACAATTCTAGAACTTGGCCACAAACCGTTACATCAAATTTGTAGTGTCGTCATAACCATTACTTAGGCATCCTACTAGAAAGCTCTTGAACCTCTTGTAAGTTTCACGAAGAGATTCCTCACCTTTATGCTTAGAACCCAAAATTTCTTACTTCTTTCTCACGAACATCACTAGGGGAAATAACTACTCCAATAACTTATCATCAATTTCATTCCATGTGATAATACTACTCAAGGGTAAATAATTAACCCACTCCTTAACATCATCTTTCAAAGATAATTGGAAAAGTCTCAACCTCTTAGCTTCTTTAGAATTATCATCCACCTTCATCGTCTCACACAATTCAAAGAAATTTGTGAGATGTCTATTCGAATCTTTGTTATGCTTCCTATAAAAATGAATATCCTTCAACTCTCAATACAATGTCAGACTTATCTCAAATTTGTTTAGCGTAGCCGGTTGGTTATGGATGGCCAGCTGAACACGATTTCTATTCGGATTACCGTACTCCTCAGGGGTTCATTTAGGTGGTAGTGGTGGTGGGTTAGCTGTTGCCTCAAAGATAAAAAAATTCCCCAATATCTTCTTCTTCCACTATCAATTGTTTTTTTCCTTTGTCTCCTTTCTCAAACCGTCTTTCGATTTGCTTTTGCAATTTTCTCCATTGCTGACGATCACTTTGACCTTGAGTCCAACCCCGCTGGTCACATTTCCAAATCTCATTGGGCACCACCCCAACCCCTCGTTGACCAACCACACAGATCAATATCAATAACCACAAGCGGCCACCACTCTCACCCACACCGACCACATCAAAACCTCCGTCAATCGTCGAGTACCGCTAAGATAGTTACTTGTTACCACCTCTTACAACCACTGTTATTTTTATAATTATTACTAAAATATAAATTTATAATATTAAAAATATTTTTATTTTTAAAGTTAATAAACAAAATTTTATATTTTTTATGATTATTAGATTTAATTATTATTTTGTCATTTTAATTATTTTTTCAAATATTTTATTTTTGTAATAGTAGTAAATTTTCTAGACTAAAAAATAAAAATTAAAAGTTAACCCAAAACTAAAACTTAAAAAATTGAAAATTATTTTGGTTTTTAAATTAAAAATAAAAAATAAAAAATCACCTCCAACGTACATAAGTTAGTCTTTCACTCTGTAAAAGGTTTGTCCAATTTTCCTATGTATTTGTTAATTATAGAGACTCTATTAGTGATTATACAATTTTTTTTTACAAAAAGATTATGTAATTATAGATCAAATTACTAGACCGTAGATATATAATTTTAGGGATAAACTGAATTGAAATTTTGATATTAAATATCAAAATATCAATTTGACGTGATAAACTTTTTGAGATGGACTAAATGACTGATTTGACCATTTTTTACTAATTAAGTGAAGAATTAACATGATATTTTATAAGGATTTTGTTTTCTCACCTGTATTACATGGATGTGACTATCTATTGAAATTTATTTATTTATTTTCTTTTATAATAATGATAAATTGTTAATTTAATAAATAAAAAATAATAAAAAATATTGAAAAATTAAATTATATTAATATATTCAAACAAATAAATTTAATAAAAAAAAATATTGAAAAATTAATACAGTTGAGTATATGTGTCAAAATAAGTATTTATTTTGGCACATATACTCAACCGTATTAAT
>JBBPBP010000003.1:14504333-14524835 GCA_037974735.1 Cicer chorassanicum
GTTAATAACACAATACAAAACTTCTCCACAAAAATTTAGATGGTTTTAACTTGAGATGAATTAAATATAAATTTTTTAAAAGTTATAAAATCAAAGATTAAAGTAACGTAAATATGAATCTAGAAATCAATTTTTTCGCTCATTTTTTATAGAGAATTTTTTTTATAATGTTGTATACATATATGTTAAAAAATCATTCAAAAATATTTATTGATATTCCAGCTAGGACTAAATAGGGACTAAAAAATGTGATTATTTTACAAGGACCAAGTATGAGATTTTATAATTTACTCAATAATAAATCATGTTATCAAACAAGATAAACAATCATATAGGATTTAAGGTAACTAAAATTGAAACTCTGATACCACTATTGGGAAATCAAGAAATAAATAATCATACAGGTTTTCAACGAAATAATAGTAAATATTATATATCTTATATAATTTAAAATATTTAAAAGAATGATTGAAGTCTAGCAATGCATTATTGATACTTAAATTATGAGAAAATTAGTGATACGATTTCAACATGTATATGACCAAAATATATTGGTCAGTAATTGTCTATTCATTCAAATGTTTAATTAAACGCAAATCATAATGTAGATCATCTTTTCAATATCTAATTCTTTATTTCTTCAACCTAGAGTAGACACGTAAATATCAATAGATTCAATATCATATATTGATCCACTCTAACATGACCATGCATTTCCACGATCTCACTATCGAGAGATCCAAAACATAACTCCTATTAGGTAGGAGGGATGAATCATAGCTACATCACCTATAACTCCTATTAGGTTTATTATGTCACACACACAATGCAATGATTAATATTTTGATGATAACAAAAAAAAAATTATCCTCTAACTATATTTGCTAAGTATACAAAGTAAGTTAGAAGATAAAATTTTATATTAATGATCATCTATTTTAAAGTATGATTAAGTTAAAGATAATAATCCAAGTGTTTTTAACACAAAGTATTATTACCTAATGCACAAGTAATTATATTTACTAATAGAGTAAGTCATGATATAGGAATATGACAAAGGAAGTCAATGATTGACCATCTGATCACAAAAGGATAAAAACGCTACAATAATCATCTGCCTCTAACTAAAGACTTTTGTTGATCCTATAACTCAAGACCACAAGAAGAAAGCTCTAAATAAAGTCTATGATAAAGTCAATGTTTTGGTAAAAATCAAACCCTCTAATGAATAAAGAAAGAGAATAAAAAAAACAAAGGAAAATGCACTATGACTGTGATCAACATGCTCTCAACGTGCCTCTAGTAAATCTGACAAATGCAAGCTCACTCTGATAATTATGCGTTTGATTATTCCAAAAACCCAATTAATCATCTGGTCAACATTTCAAGTTAACACTCTTATTAAAAGTTAACTATCTCAAGTATTTTCTCTAAGCCTTTAGCTTTGAAGAAGTCAACTACTCAACATCTATGGTCATCAAAGTTGTACTTATCCTCCAATTTAAGAAATGTCATCCTCTGATATTTCTGTCGTCTTAAATCAAGATACGCTGAATTAAATATGAAAATGAATAGGAATATGTTTTAAATGGTGATTCAAGATCTCCAACGACACTATCTTCAATGGATTTATTATTCAATGTTAAAATAGAAACATCTCTTAATATGGTGTCATTAAGAACTAAGAAAAAGACAATGATCTAAAGAAGTTTTCCCAAAAAGGCGTAGAATAAATAAAAAAAAAGGAGTGAAAAATCCTCTAAGTACAAAGTTATTAGAATTGATGTGAATCAATCAAGATGTTATGTACTCTTAAATTGGTATATGATTTGAAATGTAATGTTTTTTATTGAGAGTTAGATTCCTAGAAATAGACTTTGTGTCAATTGAAACACAAATTGGAACTGGTGTAAATCAATTTAATAGTGGCAACAACTCTTTTATTCATAAGAAGTACCTAAAGAGGTGTAAGAATATTGATAAACGTCAACGACAACTTGCTAGAAAATTGAGAAGACTAGAAAAGCTTCTGATGGTGACAGCCTGGAAAGGCAAAAAAAAAAAAAAAAGAATACTCAAAGCCTGAAGAGGTAGAGTAAATAGTATTAGTATGTTATTGTTTAATAGTGGATTAAACCTTCGACAATACTGATGCAAAATTTCTTACAATTAATACTTGTAGTGAATTAAAGTATGATTAAACTTTACTTTACTTAACTGATTTATAATCATAAGTTGAATGTTTTGATAAAGAACATATTTTGTTGTTTAAGCAACATAAATAGTTTTGAGGAATAGTTAACACAATTTAAATCCTAATTTATTGTGTTTTCTAGCACCTTTACCGTGTACTTTTAATTCAGTTAGATAGCCAGACTGTGTCTTTCAACATTTTAAACATTAAAGGAAATTAGATTTTTTTCGTCTATACTTTCCCAAATAGTAGGATAGTATTTCTTCAAATATTTTCCATTTATGCTTTTATCCAATTCTCCACATTGCATATTAACTAGTCGATAAACACATGCACTAAAAAATTTACATACAATACTCTAACCTGACCATTCTTTTTTATAACATGTTTTATATTTTATATTTGTTTGACATACCTGGTCGTTCTAATTAAGCATGCCTTCAATACTCTTTCAATCTCAACATTTATCTTTGGCATCAATTGTTGATTGAATTTCATAGTAATTTTTGTGTGGATTTTACCCTTCTTTGACTAGTAGCCTTTGTTCGACTATCTTTCAAGCCAAATCGAACATCTCATTGTCATCTCACACAAAACAATCTTTGTATAGCTTCATCACTTCTAGAAATTGATCAATTTTGATTTTTCAACTAATCCCCGAACTTTGGCCATCATGGGTTCCTTAGGGGTTCCCATGTTCACAACCACCACCATAGAATTTTTTGTTTCCAAAGATGACATCTTCTCTCGAATGGGTGATTCCAACCATTTTGGCTCGGATGCTAGGTCTCTCAAATCCTCAATCAAACCACTTGAAGATTCTTCAACTTCGTTACCACTACAAATTTCATGCTCAAGAACCTAGCATCTAACACCCTAGATTGAACTCTCAATGTTTCTAGCCGATCCAAATTATCCCTTAATTCTCTAAGGTCTATTAATCATTAAACAAACCATAAAAATGTCGTATGTCGACCTAGGCTTTTAATTGAAAACCTTTTTTGGTCAAGTTACATGCCTTAGGATCCCATTCTTCATAATTTGTAGGCAATTTGATAAGAATTAAATGAGGTGAATAAAATAGAACCTTAAACATCGTAACTTTATTTGAGAAAAGATTTTTATCAACTTCTACTTTCTAAACTTATCTCCTCCCCAAAAATTGAGCTTTTAATGGAGTGTAGAAGACAAACATTCATCAGTGTGAATTCAAACTTTCTCCAAGATAAAAGAATTTGAGTGTTTCCTATCTATTAAAAAAGAATGTTGACCTTTCTTTTTTAGGTCTAACCACCACATCAGTTATTAAAACACCTAACACATGGAGGCAACTTCCATAAAGCTAGTCAACCATATTCATATTGGTGGGGGATCAAATCTTTCACATTTTCCCCAAATTCTTGAGAGTTAGCAGTGACACAACATTCAACACAACTTATCCATAACCAAAGACTCGGCATAATATCTTGGCATTGATGGACTCCTTAATTAATAAGAACTTAATATGTTTAATCATTTTCAATGTTGGTTTCTCAAACAACATACCCTATGTCTCTTTTGCTTTGACTAAGATTGTCCATTCTGTATCTTCTACAAACACACCCATTTCTAGATCCTTAGGTTGGGACTCATTGCCCCATAAGTCTAATGGAATAAGGCCAACAATAGTTATTTATTTAATAGGATCATATGTATCTTCATTTAACAACAAGTTCAAGATAGAATCATCTTCATAATAAGGATGGCTCTCAAACTCTCCATCATCAAATTTTGGAAACTTAGCCAAAGCAATCATGTTTCAAAACTTAGAATTCTCGAGTGTTAGCTAATCTTTTGGTAAAGGCTCTTGTTGTACTACCTTCTCTATATCAAGCATAGTAAAGGCATTATAAAAAAAGCCTCAAGCACCTTTGATGAAGATATCTCTTTAGGCACCTGAATTGCATTTTAAAATAAGTGTTTGTCTCATTTTTTGGAGGCGATGGTTTATTTGCTTACTAAATTTCTGGATTCTAGTTAAAAGGATATCATTAATAGTTTTCTCCTTTAACTTTTTTATTTAGAACCCAATGCTCTTCTAGTACATTGGTTGGAGGTTTTATCATCCTCGATTGTTGTAATTTGTGGTTTATTTTGACTATGATCTTCGAAGAAGCTGTTCCATCTTCTACTATAATTTTGGACATCCTTTATCTTTTCTTTTTATATGGTATTATCATCTATTTAAGGTACAATCCAATCCTCATATATCTATTTAGATGCATGATTATGCCCCCAACTTTTGAGGTTTCAAGAGATGAGTTTACCACCAGATTGGTCTGCTTTTGAGGAAGATGATGACCACTTCTTAAGTGAGCCGACCAACCTTAGTAGACTTTCCCTTCATAGTCCCTTATCATTAAAAGGAAATCCCGTCCAATGAAATAACGAGACTGTTTTAGCAATTGTGGGCTTCTATGCTTGTTGCATACCTTTTTCCTTTTCTCAACTATCTTGAGGCCTACTGGCTCATCAAAAGAAACCATATCCATGGTCAAAGATGGAAAGGGGAAAATTTACTTCTTTAGTTTCTTAACTCTAGCTTGTTGAAACTCGTTATGAACGATTGACTAAACGATGTCATCTAACTGTTGAGAGAATTGATGCATGATATCATGTATCCCCATGTTAATTTGTTGTCTAATGAAGGACATGGACATGATCACTGGTTGTTCAAATGGATCAATTGAAGTGTTTACTGCATCACTAGGGAATGCCTCGATCGTTGGCATTCCCAAGATATGAGGTGGATCATTTGGTCATGGAGGACCTGATTTCTTTAATGATGACATAGGTTCTTTGGTGTTGATATTTTTTCCATAGTGTAAATGCATATGCCAATTGTTGTCGTGATCGAGCAAATTAAACCTTTCTATTATTTTTGTCATAGTGTTCCATCGAACATGCCAAATTTATTGTCAAACTTAAGAGTTTACTAAAAGATTGAATTCTAGCTCTCAACAATGATTCCTTTTTTCTTTAAGTGATTACGCTAAGGAAGGAACTACGTCCCTTGATTATGAGTTCCTTATTTTCTCCAAAAATTTTTAAGTACGATGTTATGGACTTTTGAGAACTACTGAACTACAAAAGCACAAGTGCATGTAAAGTAAAAAGATATAGATAAAAATACGAGTAACATAACTTGTTTGATTGATTGTGTTCCTATTTTGAAGTCGTGTTTGTTATCTTGAGTTATGAATAAGGATATGATCCTTAGAGTCCAAATTGTTTATTCTATGTGACTTTGACCAATGTTGCCATTCTCACGTCCTTGACGAAACTCTTTGTAATTGAAAAACGACTCTAACCAATTTCCACCTGTTCTTATACTTTCGACTAATCTATCGTAAGGGTGGGAATATGCCAAATTGTCCAACAAGGCCAACAACCTAGGACATTAAAACAACCGTATCAGAAAATTTTAATTGCAGTTTTAGTCCAGCTATTTTTATGTAGTTGAAAATTAAGTTTTTAGAAGATTTTATTGGGATTTCATGTGTGTTAATCGTTCTACATTAGTGTATCATATGTCACCATATTTAAAGCATGTCACATCACAATTCTTTAGTTAAAAAAAATCAAAATGAGGTACTAAAAGTGTCAGATTTTAAAATAGAGGGATCGATTTTGAGAATTGGTTAAAATATGTGGACTAAATATGCAATTAAGCCTACTATAAAAGTACTCTTGTGTCATTACAAATTAAACAAGCAAATAATTGAACAATTACGCTGCCAAAAATATCAAGAAATAATTATGGATACATTCAATTGATCTCATTTTCAAAGTACTTTTTACTAAAAGATTTTCACTAGGAATTTAAGGTTACAATCTCCATCCTCTGTTTAGAGTTACAATTGAGACCTTAAAAGGATTGATTGTATTAAGGCAAAAGCTTTGAGAAGATTAGGGTATAGCTGGTTGATAGTTGTATACTGTGATGGATATGTAATCAGTTTGATTCTAGTGGAAAATCCTTTTTACTAAACTGTTTGTGTTCTTATTCTTCCTCTTATCTATTTCTTTAAAAGCTTTGTTTTTAAAAGGTTTTAAGCTATATGTTTTAAAAAAGGAAATGTTTTATACATAATTCAACTCATTTTCTTGTGTTGTTCTCACATTCATTAATAATTTAATCATATGATTCTACATTAGTTTTTGATATATTTAAATATATTATAATAAAATAAAATTGAAATATGATATCAAATAAAGTCAAATTGCTTTAAAATGTCTTGTTAAATCTCAAAAAATACTTAATCTCATTGACCTATTAACTTGTTAGTATATTAAAAAGTATGTCTCATTATTAATTTAAAAATATTAATAAAGAATTGGCTTTTAACTATGCTAATAAACTATACTAGACCCTTATAAATGTTAGACTCAGAAGAAAAAAAAAATATGACAAACCATAAATCAAACTTAATTCTTAATTTTTTTGCTTAATTGCAGTTTTAGTCTCCCTATTTTTTCTGATTTACGAAATTGGTCCCCCTATTTTAAAAGTCGACAATTTTGGTTCCTCCCTCAGATTTTTGAACCAAAAAATGATGGTTTGACATATTTTTAACGACGTGACATACAATTATATGATATACAACCATCTAGATGCATGAATTATTCATATGTTATTAATTAAGTTAAAAATATGAAAAATTTCCGAATTTAAAATCTAGGTTTTTACGACGTTTTATTTCAATTTCATGGATGTTAATCATTTTACATCGTCGTATCATATGTCACATTATTTAAATCATATCACGTCATCATTTTTTAGTTAAAAATTAGAAAAAATGACTAAAACTGTTGACTTTTAAAATAGAAAAATCAATTTCGTGAATAAATAAAAATAAGGAAACTAAAGCTGAAATATAAACTAATTTTTTTTGTAAATAAGACTCAATTTTTACCAAACTTAACTGGATCTATTCTATTTTCAAATATCCCTCAATTTTGTGAGGTCTAGTAATCAAAAGTTAGCTAGCTAAAGCGTGCAATGGAATTTAAGTGACAAAAGAAAATGAGCATTGATGTGACTGAACTTATACACATAATAATATTTCTTAAATGTGAGAGAGGTAGAAAATTGGAAGTTGACGGTGAGAGGCATTGAACTTACAGTTGTAGAGCATGAAAATAATAGATGGTTGGTAAAACAAATGATGGATTTTTCTTATGGGGCCTTTTCATTTTTTCTCCCAAAACAAAGGAACATAAAGTTTCCCCAAAGCCCCCAAAACAAAACCAAGTTTTATACACATAATTCTATGCTAATTTCTATAAGTGGTCATTATTTTACAAATTATATATTAATAAAGTAGTACTCGACAATAAATTAAAAACTTAAATTTATTCATAATTAAATCGATAAAAATTATTAATATTTTTTATAATATAAACAATTAAACTCTTTATAAAAAATACATCTTTAACTTTTTTTAGTCATATTTCATAATTTTTACTATTAAAAATATTTTATTTATAATTATAGTAAAAATTAAAACTATCAAAATAATACAAATAAATACATTAATCAACTGAATTTTTTTTTACTTAAACTTATTTGAAGTAACTAAATACATTTTATTGAAATAATAAAATATAAATCTATATACTTAGTTTTAAAAAATATAAAAAAAATTGAGGTGGCTAAAGTTGCTAGCTTAGCCCCCCGGGCCTAAAGGTGAAAGAAAGAAGGGGTCCCCCAACAAAAAGTGGGGAAGTGACTACTTTACTTAGTAGGGCACCTACCCTAATGATCATTATAGTGCCTTACAAATCTCCCAAACATTCTTCGGTTGGTAGGGCCTCATTTTCTCGTCATTTTAGAAGGACAATCTAAAGCTATATAATTGAGATCACATTTTTCTTACCTCTTCTTTCTATTATAGGGACATAGATTTTAGTATCTGACCATGACAATTGAACTACACAATTCAACCTAAAATTAGGCAAATGGAAGGCCCATATGTCACTTGAACTTAATTTTTTTTCAGTTGTTACAGATTATAAACAGTAAAGGAGATTTACGTTACAAGCAAACATGCAAAGAAATAAGGGAGAAAAAATGAGATAAAACAAAATAACAGCAAGGGCGGAGTTATGAGAGTCCGAAAATTATTATCATACTGAATTAAGAGTAATCATATAAATTAAATCAATTCAATTATTAATCATAAAATTTTATATAATTAACAAATGTTATTTATCCAAAAAATAAATATTTGTTATATCGAAAAATAGCAAATGTTATATAAAAAAAAAAAGGAAAGTCCTATTATTGAAGTATTTTAATTGGTAGCAGCTAACCGATGTCCACTGTATGTTCTTGTGAAACTTGTGTTTCATTCATCGTTAATTACCATTGTTGTTTGACAAATTCCACATCACAATTTTTTTTATTATTGCTCTAAATTCAATTAACTAGAAAACTGGTTTAAATGATACTAACAGATATCTATTTATACAAGATATGTTGATCACTCTCTAGTGTTGAGTCACAGATTTATGTGGGAGTTTCTACTATATATACATTTACAAATCGAAGAGTTTTGATAAATTTTTGTATATACTAATAAATTAACAATCAGTTTAAAAATCAAAAAATTATTTGTTGATTTTTTGTATTTTAAGAAATATCATTTTATAAAAAAATTATCATTTTGTTGTTTACAAAGCAATTATTAATTTTTTTACATTTTATTGTAAAATTATTCAATATTCTCTATTATGAGTAATTAAAATTGAGAAAAAATTATATTTTTTTCACTTACACATTTGAAAAATAAAATTTAACTATTATAATTATATAAATGATAGAAAATAATTTTTTATAAAAGAAAAACTTATTTAACTATTAACTTAAAAACTAAATATATCGATACATGTCGAATTGACTTATTTACCATAAAAATTCTCAATTTATATTTGTCTTGAGTTCCCCGCCCACACCCGCACTGATTCATATATATATAAAATTAAAAATTTAAAAATCATATCGATTATAATTAATATACTAAAATAATTGTTATTAGACAATTATAAAATAAAAAAAATATTTTCTATAGACATAAAATTAAAATTTTTAATATTTTAAAATATATTAAGTATGTTCAATATGTATATGTATATAAAATTTAAAAATTACATTAATATTATTTGCGGGACGGGTGCGGGGTGGATATCACCACCCTCAAACCCGTCCCCGCCCCTGAATTTTAATTTCGGGGAAAATCCGCACCTGCACCTAATCAAAGCGGGTCATCCCTATTTACGGCGCTTTTCATAAAAAAAAATGTTATAATAGGTGCATATATAGCGCGCTTGTTATACTAGTTTTACAACACTTTTTTCAAAAAGCACTGTAAATTTATTCTAAAACGCACTGCTTGTTGTACTAGTTTTACAGCATTTGTTTGCAAAAAGCACTCTAAATCTATTATAAAAAGTGCTGCTTGTTGTACTAGTTTTACAACATTTTTTTCAAAAAGCATTGTACATCTATTCTAAAAAGTGATGTTTGTTGTACTAGTTTCATAGCGCTTTTTTCAAAAAAACATTGTAATAGGTGCATTCTTATACTAGTTTTACAACGCTTTTTATAAAAAAACGTTGTAATAGGTGCATTTTTATACTAGTTTCACCGCGCTTTTAATAAAAAGCGCTGTAAACCGGATTGACATTTTTTAATGGCATTTTTTAAAAAAAGCTGATTTGTATAAACAGGTCTCTAATGGCATTTTAAAAAAAAAAAGCGTTGTCTTTCAATTTTTTTCCAAAATCATATTCATCTAGCACATATTGACACAATTACTATATTCACTACATATTCACAACGATTTCATAGCAACAACATATTCATATTCAAATCAAGTACTATATTCACTACATTTTCACAACAACAATATCATATTCACAATATAATTACATATGCACAACAACAATCATGTGAGTAATTAAAATAATGATCAGCAATTTCCAGCATGCCAATTTCCAGCAATTTCTTATTTTACCTACTGTAACAAAAAAATAAAATAAACTATAATTAAAATAATGATCAGTTCACACAAAAATATACAATATATAATAGTTTACAATGTGAAACTCACATATTAACAAATTATATAACTTTCAGTTCGATCGCATACTGACACCAGTCGTCCTTTATTTTCGTTACATCACTTTTAGAGTATGTTTGTCAAAGTACTATGCGATATAATATTTGAACATAAATAAGTTAGAATCAAATATATACATAGTTTATATATGAAAATCAAAATATAATGAAAATAGCGTACCGTTTCTAGAATTATATTTTGATTCGTATCAACAATCTCCTTCATGAATCGCAATATATAGTATCCGCAGTCTATGTTGTTAGTTTGACGAGGGCACTATAAAATAAAACATGTATGCCAATAAATATTTATGCATTTATTGTAAATGAAATTTTAAAGGCATATAATTAAGTTCTATAACAAAAATTTCAAACCTTTATTGGAATCCATGTGATGTTGTTTGACTTATGCTTCGACAGTGTAGTACCCTTTTGAGCGCGGAAAACTTGTAAAACACTATCAAATAAATGTGATTATTATTCAATTACCAAACACATTATTTATATATGTAAGAAATAAATGAAAATTACTTACGTATCGAATATATTTTTTATATTCGAGTGATTGTTATAATGACCGTGCATTGAATTTAAACAGTATATAATTTCAGATGTGACATTGATGGCAAACAACACCCAATGTTGCCTACAACAACAAAAATTTGGTTGGCAACTTTGTTTACACAACTAATAAAGTATCATAAATTAAAAAAGATATAGATAAAGAATATATAATTACCCTGAATTATATGGCGCAAGAAACAACTTATCATTCTCTTTATTTTCCAAAAGTATATCAACGACATATTTTTTTACGTTAACTGAATCGAGTTTAAACATGGACATCTTATGGGGAGATAAGAATGAAAATCTATCTGACAATTTACGCATGCACGCCAACTTTTCATACAAAAACCTTCAATGAAAATGACAAATTAGATTAATTACCAATAAATGTGGCAGTGATGCAATTAAAAGTAATTTTTATCCAAAATAAAGTATTTTACATTATCTAATGTAAATGCTGATGACAGTAGCACTCAGCTCCTTATGATTGAGAATTTTATGTATGTGCCCTTTATCAAGTAATTCTTCATACTCATCTCCAAAAATACCTTTCTCCAAGTGTATGATACGTGAATTATTCCTGTCCATATTCATTTTTGCTTGTATGTCAAGACACGACCCAAATTGAGAAAGACGTCGATGACTTATTTTAGGAGCAGCAACTGATTTTCCATGATCCAATTTTTGAATTTTGCCAGATTTTCCACGATCCACTTTTTGAATTTTGCCAGATTTATTTTTACCACGAACCTGCATTTGTGGTGCGGCTGATTTCTGGTAGATTTGCGGTGCGACGGGTTTTGCTTGAATTTGAAAAAATGAGGTTAATCAGTTTGTTAGTTATTATAGTAAGCTAATCATTTCGTATACAATTGATGTATATGTCAAACCTTTTCTGGTGAAGTGACTGACTCGTTGTGAGGAATCTTCTTATCATTCCCTTTAGACTTTGTAATAATCTAAATAAATGTGAAATTAAAGTTAACAACGGAAAAAATCAGCAATTAAATATAATCAATCATAATCATATATCATACAATTAAATATACATAGCAATTAAACATACCTTATCTAGGCCAACAAGATTTTTGGGTTATGCCACATAACTACCTATTGTTTCTCCCAAAAACTTAATATCTCCATCGTTGTCGGGTATAGGCAATGGTGCAAGTGGTTCAAAAACAATCACGGGTGAAACTTTAACATGGTTGTCAGGGATCGAAGTAAGGTATTGTACAATGTTTCTTTTCCAACTATGCGATGAGTAGAGGAGGATAAATATAGCACGCAAGATGAGACACCCTAAATCATTGGTTAATACATAAGTATGTGAAACAATTAGGTTGAATGAATTTCTTATTTTATTAAGTAATTAATTACCTCTGGAAGACTTTTACGACCAATTTTACAACTACCGTTTTCACTCTCTAGTTGTATTTCACGTTGACACTCCGGAAGTTGCTTTTCCTTATTCGTTTTCACCAAAAATGCCACTTGCTATGTTAGGATTTTCAGCTTATCTAGTACTTCCTCATTAGATAGATTTGTGCGCTGCTTATGTGAAAAATAACTTTTTGGAGTTACGTTAAATCTTTTACCCCTCACACGACTAGAATATTCAGAAACATTAAATACTTTACCAAGTATGTCCCTGCAACTAACTTGTTTATTATCCTCTTGATTTTCAGAACATTGTTCTAGATTCTCCTAAAATACATGTAGGATTAAAAAGATAAGTTAAATATGATTTTTAAAATACAATAGTAAAAAAATATTAAACTGATAATATACTTACACATTGCTCTATCACTTGTTGAACATTTTCATTATCAACTATTCCATCTTTATTCAAACGAGCCTCCTTCCACAAAATATGACGACCTAATGGTTGATCAGATTTCGTCTTTTGAAGCTATTCGTTAAGATATAAACAAAAGCTATTCATTAAGACATAAAAAAAATATTAGTTAGAAACTATAATTTATAATCTACCACATTATATAAAAGTGATGTTTACTTACAATTTTTTGCTCTAAACATGCATACCGTATATGCGATTTTTTGTATGGATGGATTGGATTTTTTGCCCTCTCGCGATTTTCCGTACTTATACTCTATATAAAAAAAATAACGATCGTGTAAAAAAATACGCTACGAATATGAATAATAAAACACAAATGGTAGTAAATTAATATTACCACAAAAGCGGGGTTTGCACGTTTAGCTACAAAAGCGCTCAATTCTTCATTTGATATGTAGTGCTTATATATTTTTGGAGCTTCAACATTCAAATTTCCATCGCGATCTCTTAAGTAGCAATTTGACAAATGAGATCTAAATCCCCTGTGTATTTTTTCGGCAACTCTAAGCACATAATTTTTTCTCACCTCATCAACATTAAAAGCCGTCTGCAAACCAAATAAATGTAGAGTTTGAGTAGAAGTATTTCAATGGAAAAATCATAAGTGGAGTAAAAGAGTTACTTGTATATCATTCCATAATATATCTTTAACATCCTTCAAAGTTTTATCTCTTCAATCGTCAATGGTTATTGGGATATTTTGACGAACAACTGCACCAACGTAATTTACCATCATTGAACTGTTGGGCTCAATTGGTTGGCTACTTTCATTCCATCCCACCTAATAAACTCATAGAGTAAGTACATGCTTTCAAAAAAGATATAAATAAATTCTAAACAAAGTATAATATACCTCAAATTTAATTCCATTACTTCTTGCTTTAATGACCTGTTGCATAATAGTTGCACCACGTATCATTTAATTCCATTACTTCGTTTTCATAACTTTTAGTATTGACAACTTCATCATTTTGACGATCTAAATCATTATTGGAATCCATTTATCTATACATTTCACACATTATAATTATAGGTTCAGTATAACTTCAACAAGTTCAACATGCAGTAGTCTAAGTAGCAGTATAAGTTCAACATGCAGTTTAGTGACAACAACAAATTAATAAATACAATACCTGAGGAGTGCGCAGAAATACGTATGGAGAGGGTTCGTAGGGTTACAACTTCGCTTAAGTAAGAACAATGAGAAGAGTGCGCATAAATATGTATGGAGAGGGTTCGCAATAGGGTTCGTAGGGATAGTATAGTGAATAGGGTTCGTATGGAGAGGGTTCGTAGGGAGAAGAAGGACAATAGGGTTCGTATGGAGTGTAACGAAGATGGAGAGTACGTAATGAGGAGGTTTCGCAATGCCAAAAGCTCGTAGGAAAGAGTATGTAATGAAGAGGAAATTGAAGCGGTTTCTTATTATCAGGTTACCCTATAAAACTCTATTACAACGCTTGTCCAGAAAGCACTTTAAAAGGCCTTCTCATTTTATTTTTTAAAAGTCTTTTACAACGTTTGTCCAAAGAGCTCTTTAAAAGATCTCATTTTATTTTTTAAAAGCCTTTTTGGCGTAGTGTGTACCCATATCAACAAAGGATTCTCTAATTTGAAGTATACCCTTATTTTCATGTCAATTTAAGATTATGTCAATTTCATTCAAAGTCATTATTTTGATTTGATAATTTAAAAATTCTATCGATTAATGATTCCTGCATTTTACTTTTTATTACATCTACATTTCATGCACTTTAAAAATATAAAACGAGATTGGATTGAGCTCAATTCTGATAGAGCTTCTAGCCATAGTGGTGCGAGTAGTGGGGATTTGTTGTGTGGAATAGATGGAGAATGACTGGTTGGTACTTCCAAATATCTTGGTAGATGTATGTCTTTGTAGAAGAGTTGTGGAGTGTTTTTGGGTTTTTTTTTTTTAATTGTAGCTTGGTTGAAAAATGATGAATTACCGAATAAATTATAGACAAAATTATCGTCGCTTGAAGGTAGAAATTGTCTACGATCATATTGTTGGGTTGCATAGATTCAAATGATTTTTTGATTGGTTCAAATTGTTGTTGTTTTAGAGTGAAAGAAATTGAGTAACGGTGCCGTCGTCATGCTTTTTTTGTGACTAAAAGTCATTCTTATTGCGAAACAAATAACTATGGAAATATTTTGTTTAAGTGGAAGCGTGAGATATAAAATTAGTTTTGTGATTGAGTTTGAATAATTAAAAAATCAAATAATAAAAGAGTTCTAGAGTCTTGTATCCAATTAAAAATACTAACGTTGCTATTACTAGCCGATAAAAAAAACATTTAATTAGAAACCATGTTAAATAAAAATATCTTCAAGAAAAAAAATATCCAACCATAAATTTTTTTACACAATACATACAAATTCAATTGTTAATGTAATACACTAGTAATTGTTTTGTCTCTTAATATCTTTAATGATTGTTCACATTCTTAATAAAATATATATGAATCCATCCTTTGACACGTCGTCATATGATTAGGCGTTTATAAATTTTTGGAGACAGGGGTGTCAGATTACCACTTTCCATTTGCATTTGTTTATCTTCTTTAAAACCCAAAAAAAGAAAAGAAAAACATAGTATTATTATACAATAATAAATTCTGGCAATATATTAAATATGCTCAATGTTCTGTAAACAGCACCACATTCAAAGCATCTTTCCAATAATAATTAAATCACAATAACCTGCAAACCAATTATAGACCCAACAATATTAAAATGATAAGACCAGTACCCATAAATCTTTTGTTAAACTTTATAAACTGGATTTTTGCTAACAACCTGTAAGAGAAAAGATTAGTCTAATATCTCAAGAGTATCTTTTCCAAACCTGAACTCCACTACAAACCCCTTTCCTTATTCACAAAATTAATTATAAAAGTTGTGAAATTATAAAGCTCAATTATTCATTGGACCTAGTCAGAATTTCAACACTGTGCCAACCTGGGATTCCTTTAATATTTATTAAAAAATTGTGTTTTCATATTTATTTTTAAAAAAGGGGTGGTTATAACTTCTAATCTCTAATCCTTTAATCCTATTTTATTTTATTTTATTTCATATAGTAAAAAAAAAATACAGAAGCTTCTTCTGTTGGTGAACCTAAAAAAGTTAAATGTAAAAAACACAAAGAAAATGCCACAAATTATGGTTGACCCCAGCTCAAGTTAACTAAATGTCATGATCATTTAAATTAAAAAAATGTAGATTAGAAAAGACCCCACTATATATTACAGCTGGTTACCAAACACAAGTGAGAATCACATCAAACAGATTGTGCAATTTAACATAGGGTTAATTGACATGATTTTTATTGAAATTAATTAATGAAGGCCAACGAAAATTCTTTTATGGATTGATGTGATGTATGAATTATACACAAAACATACAATAATAGACAAAGTGAAAAGGGATAATGATAGATAGTACAAAAACTTCTTTAATTAATTAGCACTATATCTCACAATTGGTGCCATAATAATAAGAATTTGCACCAAGAGAATACAGAATCAATCCTAGAGATTTTACAGTGAATACTTTTACAACAAGAAAAAAATTTACCTCATGATTAAAAATTAAAATCATGGAAAGTGAAAGGGTAAAATAAAAAAGAAAATAAAGGGCTAATATGAAGACAAAAGAGGCTTCTATTAGACCTAATAATAATAATTATAATAATAATCGCTTAATAATTCATGGGGTTGTTCCAATTAAATTTCTTGTTGGTGTGTACAACAGCAATCTTCCTATTCCTCTTTAGCTTCAATTCAGGCGTAATGAATGGTGAAAAAAGCTTAACTTTCATAGGGGTAGTTGATTTGAGCCTGCATTTGGACAAAATTTGATGTCAACATAAACTTTTTAATTAAAATGATATTTTCATTAAAATATATTTTTTTCTCTTTGCTTTATTACCGTTCAAATTCTGAAATTGTATTGGTGTTTTATTATTGTCAGTTTGTCCAAATCCCATTTGAACAATTGTGTGGAGGTCATCCTCAGAGAATGTTATTGGATACTGAAAATTGAAAATCATTGGATAAGAATTGTTATCTAAAAAAAGTGCATGAAACAGTAGGAAAAAAGTTGATTATAATTCAATTTGAGAATCAAACGGTGTACATTTTAACTTCATAAATCAAGTTTAATATATAAATTTGGAATGTGTACCGTCAATTTCGATCGGATTAACAATTGCTTGAATATAGAGAATACAATACAATTAATTTTTTTATATATTTGATTTTGTATGTTGTTTTACTAATTGACGTGACACTAATCAATATTTTATAAGTGTTTTTGACAAAATTTTTGAATTATATCTGTTGAAGTAATATTGTTAAACTCTTACTACTGAATTGATATATCTTATAGACACTGACACAGAGAATACAATTCAATTATTTATTTGAAGATAAAAGAAGAAAAAAGTACCTGAGAGCCAGGTTCATGAAACCCATTTAGTGAAGCTAAATGCATACTAAGATTTTGGCATAAACCATTATCTAATGGGTCCACTGAGTTGTGGGTCACAGTTCCATTAGAAATGTTATTGTGAATTGCTGGGTTTTGCTGATGTTGTTGCCCATAAAAAGATGGTGCTGAGGAATCTAATGGGAATATTGGGTGTGCCAAAGAATTATTTGATTGAAAAATCTGAAATTACAAAAAAAAAAAAAGTCAACAAATTTGAGTTAAGGAAAAAAGCAATACTTTTTATTTATATATTTAAAAAGTAAATCCATTGTCTAGAGCCCTTAAACTTACATCTTTTGAGATTAGACTTTCAATACTAAAATCCACCCTGGTGTTAACAGAAGCCAATTTCATAGATAGGAACTGCAAAAACATAATTCACAAAAATTAAAATAAAAAACTTAATGAGCAAGAAATCTTAATATTATGACCATAAATTACAATATGCTTATTAACTAAGGAGTTTTAAATGTAATTCCTAAGGTTGAGAGTTTTGGAACCAACAACTTAATATTAAGGAGTTTTATATTGTGTTAAATTGCGTCTTATGTGACCACAAGTCCACAATTATATTTGCAATGTTGAGCCAAAAATCTCTGAAACCGATATATTAGGCCGCAATTATCATTGCAGACCGCAATTTTTTCGTACATTTAATTATAATTTAAAAAATGATTATCTTACCTCAACTTGACGCTGCAATGATTGAACATAGTTTATAATTTCATCAAGCATGAGTGCTTTTCCAGTGACCTATAAGAAATAATAATACATAACAAAAAATTAGTAAACACAAAGCAATCAAATTTCTCTGTATTCTCAACTCTGCATTTATCTTATTATTACCATACCTTATTGCAACCAGGGACAAGATCTTGAAGAAGCTTCATCCTTTCACTGATTTTTTCCCTCCTAACCTATTACAAAAATTTAGTTTACACAATGTCAAAACTAAAAGACATGTACTCCCTCTAAAATTAAATATAAACAAAAAAATACAGTTGACTAAATAAATGTACTATTAGATCAAATAAATAAATGTACTTTTTTGTTTATATTTAATTTCATATGAAATATATTCTCAGTGTCATTTTTGGAATGAAAAAATGACATTGATAGTAATTCTTACTCTTTCTGCAAGACTATGGCTATCAGTAGCTTGACCTCTTCTTGCTCTGACATGAATGTAATCCTTTGGAGCTTCAGGAGGTTTTGTGTTACTCTTATTCTGTTTGTCATCACCTCCATTATTACTATTTGTACCCCCTTTTGACTCTTCCTCTGCCTTTACTTGACTATTTTCATTTTTTTCACCTTCATTTTGTTTTATGCGCTTTGCATTTAAATCTTCAACAGCTTCACAAGCCTTAAGTGAAAAAAACAAGAAGTACCCTTTTGGATTTAGCAAATTACCCTTTGAATTAAAAGGGTAAAACAATTTAAAATAATGAATTTTTTCAATAATACTTTTGAACTACTGCAAATGATTGTTGACATGTGAGGTGTGAATATAGTTGAGATGTTAGTTTTTAACTTTTTAGTATGATGCATTTGCAATACAATTTTGCTTAAAAAGGATAAAATAAAAAAATAAAATAAAAACAATCTTGACTTACAATTGGAGGGTTAATAGAGGTTGAAGTTTCTTTGGCTTTTCCTTTGGAAGAAACTTTTCTTTTCCTTGAATTAACATTAGGGACATGTTGAGAAATTGTTGATTCCTCTTGAGAATTATTAAGTTCCATTTGATCATTCAATTGAGGAGAATTATTATTCATATTCTCTTGTATACCAATTTGAGATCCAAGTGCTTTCAATGATGGACTACTTGAAACTCTAGAAATTTTTCCATTTTCTATCAATGGTGTAGTAGATCTTTGACTTTGACTCAATTCACCATTTTTCCTTCCATTAAAACTCCTACTTCCAAAACAAGAAAACTTTGCAGCCCTTTCTGCAAAACCAGGATCAGCTGAGAATTCAGCTACAGTTGAATTCATGGCCATTGATTTTCCTAAACTATGGTTCAATTTTGGAGGAGAGTTCAAAGGGGTGTTGTAACATGAAGTATTGTTGCTATTGATGTAAGAAGATGAAGCAATTAAAGTTTTTGAATGAGGTGAAATTGAGATCTCATTATCAGAATTACAATTACCACCAATGTTTCCTAATTTTCCAATTAATTCTCTGATGGCAAAATTGTCATTTGACATGTTGGAATTTGAAGCTGCAGGGGAAGACACCATTGAACTAAGTGCTGAATCAAATTGATGAACAGCATGATGATCTGTTGTTGAATTTTCCCATGTTGGTGTTTGTGTGTAAAAGCAATCTTGGTTGTGTTGTTGTGATGAAACACAATTCAAAATTGAAACTTGAACATCCATGGAAGAGGTTGGAGATATTGATTGCCAATTAGGGATTGATGGGGGGTTAAAATGGAGTTGTGGGGGTACATTAGCATTATTAGAAAAGAATTGGTTTTCCATGAAGGATAAAGGTGAAGCAAACCAACCACACAAAAATAATAAGTTGAAGGATGAAATTGTTATGAATATAAATTATGAATGAATTACATTTGAAGAAAAAGGGTGAGTTGGGTTGAAGTGATGAATGAAAGGAGTGAATTTGGTGGGATATGAGTGGAGAGAAGAGAGTTGGGTGGGGTGTGAAAAGGAAGATATGTATAATAAGTTGGTAAATGAAAAGCTAAGAAAAAGTGAAGAGAGAGAGAGAGGAGGGAAGGGGATTGATGTGGTTGTAATGGGGGGGCTATATAGAGAGAAAGATCCAGCAAGAACAAGGTTGAGTCCAAGTTTTTTATGTTTGACCTTTTGTTTTTTTTTTGTGTTGTTTATAAATAGCAGTATTACTATTGTTTCTTGTGTTGGATTACTTCTCCCTATGTCTAAAGATCTACGGAAGGTAAAACTACTAAAGTAATTACTTTAAACCTTCAAAACAAAATTTAATTTTTATTTAATAAAATAGCTTTAAAACACATTTTGTATAGCAAAAAATCTCTATATTTTAATATTTAAATTCAAATTAATAAAATATTATTTAAAATTAATATTTTTAAATAAATATAAAATTAATTGACTTAATTAATGATTAAAAAATATTATATAAAATTAATTATATTAATTTAATAAAAAATTATTCTAAAATATCTCAAAAGTAATTTTTCATATATATTTT
>JBBPBP010000003.1:14527058-14556350 GCA_037974735.1 Cicer chorassanicum
GAAATTATGTTGCTTACATAATATATGATAAATAAAAATTTGAAACATAATAAAAATATTATTAAAATTAATGATATTAATATTTGTTGTTAGTTATTACAAAGAATTGTTGTTGAGTTCGTACAAAAAATTTATATACCTTTACGGTCTCTATTTTTATTTATAAGGACTTATTTTTTTTATTTTTTTATATATATATATAGTCTCTATTACGATTTATTATATTATTTGTAAATGCTCACTTAATTGATATATAAAGTATGTCATAATTTATTATTTAGTAATTTGTAGATGTTAGTATCAATATATATAATGCTTTTGAAACATAAAGCAATTTATATATAAAACATCGATCTTATTAATGATCATGTAAAATTTATTTAATTTTCATAATAAATATATATATATATATATATATATATATATATATATATATATATATATATATATATATATATATATATATATATATATATATACTCCCAACAACAACAATCTAGCAACAACAACAGGATCCTCCAAACTCCACCTTCCAGCAGCAACAACAGCAACCAATGTTTCAGCAACAACAATATTTTAATAATTATCAGTATGTTCTGTCATTTTCACAGCAACTTCCTCAATCTCAAGCAGATCAAGCTCCATACCGACCAAGTATGCCAACAACTGGCTTGATAATACCAGATTTAAATCAACCTCAACCAGCTATGGTTCCGTCGACAAGTGGTGGTGTACTTGAAGATGAATTGCAATTTCAAACCATGTTGTCTCCAACACCAATTAATAATACTTTTGAGGGACTTTTGTCGTCGGTAATATTCCATCAAATAATGATGGAAGGAGTGGAGCTAATGATCAGATGAATTACTATGATGATTGATGTATTTGAATAATATTTGCTATTTTTATTTTTGATTTGTATGAATTTATTATACATTATTATTTAATCATGGTATGTTTAATTTTTGGTTTGTATGACATAATTTATTAATTTTGAAAGGTTTTATTTTGTTTGGTATATATAATTTAAATTTATAATTTTATATAATTTATTAATATATAATATTTATTTTAAATTTAAATTTTTTAATTTTAAAATTATATTAATATTAATTTTTTATATATAATATCATCTTTTAATATTAATTTCGAATTTTGTAATTTTTTTTTTAATAAAGTCACATCTTTGTGGCGGCTTAAGCCCACACAAATAGGATAGTTTATGGCGGTCAAAGTCCTCACAAACTGATTATTTTATGTCAGTTTGAGACTCTATTTCTCAACTACAGAATCCTAAACTACTCCAGCGTTGAAGGTTGATCTAGCATCTAAGAAAACAATAAAGATAAGTAAAGACTTATTTTTATTGATTGTGTATCTTGAAAATAGTTTTTATAATTGATATTTATAGACTTAGAAAAACTAAAAAACCTACACTAGTACATTTGTCACGTTTTTAAACCCACTAACTCAAATATTACATCATAAAAGATCATGACTAACAACACTAATGTAGATAACTATTTTAGAAAGCGTCTAGTGACGAAGGTTGAACTACTATCTTAGAATGTATGAAAATAAATAAGTAAAGATTTGTTTGAATGATTGTGTGTCTTGAAAATAGTCTTTACAATGGGTATTCTTAGATCTAGAATAACTAAGAAGCCTACACCATTACATTTGCTATGTTCTCTAAACTCACTAACTCATATATTACATAATATAAGATCATGACTAACAACACTAATGTAGATAACTATTCTTAACGGTTGAGTTACAACCCATAACCATCTTATCGGTTAAGTTGTTAACTTCATCTCATCCCAACACATTCTCTATGACCATATTATCAACGGATTATACTTTTGTGCACATTCTGATTTTAGTAGGCCAACATCTTGCACACATACAACTGAATTGGGGGCAAACAATATACACTATATATTAATATGGTTACTTAAATATAAAAGAGACATATATAGTATTTAACTAACAAATATAATTATTATTCCTTAATTTAAATATATACTATTATGTAGGTTTAAATTTTTTTGCCCCCTGTTTAACACAATTTTGGATTTTTCCTTGCTACCCATTTCACATACCTATTATTAAGGAGTGAGTAGTATCAACGTTTTTCGACTCTAACTTTGTATCAATTACTTAGTTGGAGTTTCATGTTACAAATGAAGCCTTATCTATGAAGGCAAACAACTAACTAACAAAGAGAATAAAGTGAACTATAATACTGAAAGTTAACTAATCAATATCAATTTCATCTACTGCTTCTAGAGTTTAAGAGGCTGTCATTGATCAAAATTGAGATTGAAGTTAATCTCAGACACTCTCGGATCCAATTGAGGGGATGGTTCAACTATTAGTACCAATCCCAATGGGGGTAGATATTTGTTGTTTTTTATATAATAATATTTATTGTTTTTCAATACTAAATTGATAAATATCGTTATTTTTTAGAGACATAAACAACATTTATAATGATTGTTTTCAATAAGGATTTAATTTAATATTTAGTCCATTACGTTTATTTTAAGTTTTATTTCGGTCTCATACATTTAAAGCTTTAAAGTTAGTCTCTTGATGTTAGTCTCTTACGTTATTTTAAGCTACTCTATTATATTAAGTTTTGACTTAACACCATAAAAACTTGTGAGGTTGTCTAACAAAAATAAGACGTGACAATTAATATCTTGACTTAATTTTATATTTGGTTTTTTTTCTCGTTTATTTTGGTATTGTTTTGGTCCTCTGACAATTAATATTCCTTTGATTTTAATTTTTTTCCTTTTGGTTAAAACACGTGTTGTTTATAGTCATACTAAGATTAAAGACACAGATATATATGGGGCTATATCTAATGAGAATGAATTTTTATGTGATAATAAAAGGAATTAATATGAGCTCTCAAATCAAAATTTATGGTGAGATTTAATGGTCCTTCACGTACACCTCTTCATGTTTAGTAATAATGCATTTTTTGTAATATTGAAACATGCGACACTTCTACTCCAACCTATTAGATTTACAGTTATGTGAAATCCTTTGTTTGCATACTCTCCCCTCGCCCTCCTCGTTTGATCCCCTTTCTGCTTGACATGAAAACCAACAGCCTTGAATATGTGTTTCAATAGTACTGATTATGGAAACTCCCTTTTTTCCTCAACATATATTTTTGGGTATAATTCCTCCACATAGAAAGATACAAATGATTAATTTTGAGGTGTTGTGAGAATGAAATTGTATTTAATTTACAAAAATAATTTCTCCAAAGGCCAAGACTATAACTTTCTTTTGGGACATTAAGGGAGCAATCGTGACAAGCTCTATTATGTGTCAGTAGTAGGCCTAACTACATATTATATGGATATTGACCTATTTACGCTCTGCCAACAAACAAAAAGTCCACCAACTAGGAAAACTGAAGAAAAAAAATAATTGGTTTTCTTTTGGATTGACCAGATGCAAAAAGAAATATACAAAGAGGTAGTTTGATTGAAAAATATTGAAGCTATTGTTCTTTTTCTTTTTTAGAGGTAGTGATGAGGATATAAAAAGCATAACCAAGGAAGGAAGCATAGAGGATATTCAAGGTCTTGGAACTCCAATGGCAGGAGCAAGGTCAAAGAAGGCAAAAGATACTATAAATAACTTGATAGCCACTTTATTTGAAGCAAGTCTAACTCGTGAAGAATTGAAGTCCAAGATAGTGAATTGCTTAATCCAAATTGAAGAAGTTAAGGAATGAATGTTGCATCTATGTGTTATCAAATTTTAATATTAGTTTTAACTAAAGTAGTAGATTGGATTAGTAAGAACATTTGGGTCTAATTGTAAAAACTTGAGTTGGGCCAAATTTAGAGAACTTGTAAGGTGATGCCACTATAAAAGGCAAACCCCTATAGTTCTTGAAAGAATTCACTTTGAACTTATCAAGGCTATTAATCCTTGTGGCATTCTTTTTGGCTTATCAATCCTTAGATTTTGGCGCCATTCTAATCTTGGTTCATCTTCTGAATTATAGCCCCCAATTTCCTTTACATTAAACCCTAATACACAAATTTTACCAATTTTTGTGCTCGGTAACTTGCGCTCATAACTTGTGTTCGGTGGTTCAACAACCTAACTTGCGCTTCAGAATGTCTTCTTTAGCCTCATTTTGGAATCATGTGATTCTGAGTTTCGTAGCTTCGGTTATCGCGTTCTCTAGCAAAACATGATTTTGACTCCAATATGTAAGTTTTCAACCTAGAACGATCCTTAAGTGATTCATGGCAAAGAGGATCATATTGGGTAGTTTGATTGAAAAATATATTTTCAAGCTTATGAGATATATACATATTGGTTAGTCTCACATCGATTAGGAATGGAGGAATTGTTGGATATACTCATTGCCTTAAGGTTTGGGTGGAGATGTGGTGTCAAAGTATTTTAGGGATCCTAGAAGTTTAACTCATTGCTGCTCATAAGGCTCCGAGAACTCCCTAACAATTGGTATCAGAGCACAAGTAACTCTAGTGTGAAATTTGAAGTGGCAAGGTTCGATGGAATCAAAAACTTCCCAAATGAGACAAAAATGCAAATGAATGATCTTAAGAAGGAGGATTGTATATAAAGAAAGGCCAAGACCATGAGAGGAACAAAGGTAAAGAAGGTTCAGGGAAGAAGAGGTCTAAATCCAAACAAAAAAATAGTAGAGTGCTTCAGTTGCAAATAGATTAGGAATTGGATGAGGGATTGTCGAAACAAACAATAGGGTTCATCTAGTTTTGTGAACATGGGTCAAACAGGTGACTCTAGTAGTGAATGAGATATTCTTTGTGTTTCATCTAGCAAGTACACAAAACTACAGATCCTTGACTCTAATTGTTCTTACCACATGACGATGCACAAATAGTTGTTTATCACATTCAAGTTAGACAATTTTTAGTTTTGTTTATTTGGGTGATTATAAAGCATGTGCTATAAATGGAATAAGACAAGTTAAAATTGTTATGGACGATGTTGGTGTGCGAATGATGAATGATGTTAGATATATTCCATAATTGAGAAAAAAATATGATTTCCCAAGGTACTCTATAGGAAAATGGTTTCTCATATAGGTCTAATGGAAATAGAGACATTCTGAAGGTTAGCAATGATGCATTGATAGTGATGGGAGCAAAGAGGACTGCAGATAACATCTTCAAATTTTTGGGTGGTAATGTTGTATGTGATGTTGCATCGGTTGATTCTGATGATGATGAAACAAAATTGTGACCCATCCATCTAGGTTATCTCAGTGAACGTGGGATGACAGAACTTCATAAGAGACAATTGCCTAAGGTGCTCATAGTTGTAAGCTGGATTAAATTTGGGAAACACAAATTAGAGGGAATCCTAGACTATGTGTATTCTGATGTGTGAGGGCCTATCAAAGATCCCTCAACCGTTGGTTCTAGGTTTTTCATGACTTTTACATATGCTTTTTTACGCAAGGTATGGGGTATTTCCTCAAACATAAATTTGTAGGTTTTTTTCCAAGTTCAAGGTGTGGAAAGTAGAGGTAGAAAATCAGATGGGTAGAAAAATAAAGTATTTGCAAAAAGATAAATGGATAGAGTACACTGACTCAAATTTTCAGAAATTTTGTGCAGAACAAGGTATTTAGAGGCATTTTTAGTTCCAAAGACACCACAATAAAGGTGTGGCAAAAGAATGAATAGGTATCTAACTGATGTCTCTTGTTAAATGCTGGACTTTCTAAGGGTTTCTGAGCAAAGGCTATTAACATAGCGTGTTATCTTATCAACATCACTATGGGATTCATTGGAAAAGACATTTGCAGATGAGGTATGAATGTTTCTAGTTAAATTTTAGATTTTCTAAAGGTTTCTGTGTAGAGGCTATTAACATGGCGAGTTATCTTATCAACAGGTCACCACATGCTTCATTGGAAGGGAAAGTTCCAAACAAGGTATGGACAGGTGACCCCATTAATCTTGACAAATTAAGGATTTTTAGGGGTCCAACTTATATGCATACACCAGTGAAGATAGATCTAAACTTAATTAAAAGTTGAAGAAGTGTGTTTTCATCGGTTATGCAAAACGTGTGAAGGGGTTCAAGTTATATGATCCAATTTTGAAGAAGATGGTGATCAATAGAGATGTTGTGTTTAATAAGCAGTTCATGTTACAAATGTTAGTTGAAACCAATGTGTCTACATCAGAGAGATAAACTTTTAGCAGTAAAGTGATTCAGGTTGATGTTGAGCCATTACTAGTAAGCAATACTCGGGTAGTACTTGAACCACAAGCCGAACTTGACTCTAATGCCACTGAAAAATTTGGTGGAGTACAGTTTACTCCCTTGTACGTGACCCGACAACGCCGCTGGATCAAGCCACCAAAAAGATATGGGTGTGAAAACATTGTAGCTCATGCACTTCTTACTAGTTCTAGAGATCCATCCACTTTTGGAGAGACTATAGTTATATAGGAGAAAGATAAATGGATATGTGTTATGGTGGAGGAGATAGAGGCTTTAAAGAAAACTTAGATATGGGAGCTTTTTCAGCTTCCTAAGGGAAACATAGACATCAATTGCAAATGGATGTACAAGAGAAAACATGTAGTAACAAAAAAAAGGGAAAAGTTCAAGGCTCGTCTTGTAGCAAAGGGGTATTCACAATAGAAAAGGATTGACAATGATGAGATTTTAGCTTCGATTCTCAGACATACTTCTATCATGGCAATGTTAGCCTTGGTAGCAAGTCGGGACATACATTTAGAGCATACGGTAATCTAGACGAGCAAATTTACATGGAGCAGTCATAGGGTTTCAGTGATACTAGACAAGGCAAACTAGTTTGTAAATTTAAGAAGTCTTTGTATGGTCTAAAGCAGTCTTTAGGGAGGTGGTACAAGCACATTGATTCATACATGCTTCATATTGGCTACAAAATGTCTGAATATGATTGTTGTGCTTATGTTAGGAGCCTTGATGATGACTTTTTTATTTTCATGTTACTATATGTTGATTGTTGTTAATCATGTACATGATGTAAATGAATTGAAAATTATGTTTCGAAATGAGTTTGACATGAAAGACTTAGGTGCTATGAGTTTGACATGAAAGACTTAGATGCTTCTAAGAAGACTTAGGGATATGAGTGCTTGAAAATAATGTCTGTCTCAATAAAGATTTGTTGAAAAGATGTTAGACATATTTGATATGAGCAAAGAAATTTGTGGTTGGGTATATGTCAAAGGTTTCGTATGCAAGTGATGTTGGTTTTTTAATGTATGTTATGGTTTGCACTATACCAAATTTGGTACAAGTTATAAATGAAGATTGCAAGTTTATGTCAAAACCAGGTAAGCAAGCATAATTGAGAAGAAGTCAAGTGCATTTTCAAGTAGTTGTAGGGTACAACATGTCATGTTATCATGTTTAGTTGTGGACAGAGTGATCCTTTAGTTGTAGGATATGTTTATTTTGATTATGTAAGTAACATGAATGATAGAAGATCTACAACATGATATGTCTTTACCTTTGTAGGAAGATCTATTTGTTGGAAGTCATTAGTCCAATCCATAGTAGCTATGTCTACAACTGAAGTAGAGTATATGGCAATGGTTGAGGCTACCAAAAAAGGCTTTATGGATTATAGGATTAGTAAAGGAATTGGGTGTTGAGGAAGGTGGAGTCTAGTTGCATTGTGATAGTCCAAGTGCCATTTGTTTTAAAATAATTAGGTGTATCACGCCAGGACCAAACAAATTGATATGAGATTTCACAAGCTTAGAGAATTACTTGCATCTAGACAAATATTACATGAAAAGGTTCAAACTTCCGAGCATGCAACTAACATGTTAACCAAGTTAATCATTATTGACAAGTTCATAATTGTTTCATATACTTATAAATTAACCATTGATTTAGGGTGGCTCTTCTTGCGTGTTGTATTTATCCTCCCCTACTCATCGCAAGGTCGGAAAAGGAACATTGTAAAATACTTTGGGAGAAGTATTCCACAACACACCGATCCCTGTCGGCCATGTCAAAGTATCACCGGTGACTTTTTTGGAACCAAATGCACCGTTGCCTATACCGGACAACAATGCATATATGAAGTATTTGGGCGAAGCAATAGGTAGTTATGTGACATGTTTAATTGAAATGTATGTTTAATTGATATGTATATTTAATTGCACGATATATGATTATGATTGATTATATTTAATTGTTGACTTTTTTCCGTTGTTAACTTTAAATTCACATTTATTTAGATTCATACAAAGTCTAAAGGGAATGACAAGGAGATTCCCAGAAACGAGTCAGTCACATCACCGGAAAAGGTTTGTCACATTTATTCTGGCAGGTTTGTCATTTTTTCAGATTCAATAAACTAACAAACTGATTAACCTCATTTTTTCAGATTCAATCCAAACTCGCACAGCAAACCAGCTGCCAGAATAAAGCTGCACCACAACTGGATGTTCGTGGTAAAAATAAAGCTGGCAAACTTCAAAAATTGGAGGGTAATAAAGTTGGAAAACATCAAAAGCTGAAGGGTAATAAAGCTGCCAAAGTTCAAAAACTGGATCGTGTCTTGACATACAGGCAAAAACGAATATGGACAGCAACGATTCACGCATCATAACCATGGATAAATCTATTTTCAGAGATGAGTATGAAGAACTACTTGAAAAAGAGCACATATACGAACTTCTCAACCATAAGGAGCTGAGTGCTACTGTCATGAGCTGAAGGTTTTTGTATGAGAAGTTGGTGTGCACACGCAAATTGTCAAATAGATTTTCATTCTTGTCTCCGCATAAGCTTTCGATGTTTAAACTCGATCCAGTTAATGTAAAGAAATATGTTGTAGATATCCTATTAGGAAATAAAGAGAAGGATAAGTTGTTCCTTGCACCATATAATTCAGGGTATTATATATTCTTTATTTATATCTTTTTTAATTTATGAGATTTTAATTTATTAGTTGTGTAAACAAAATTGCCAACCAAATTTTTGTTGTTGTAGGGCACATTGGGTGCTATTTACAATCAATGCGACCTCTTAAGTTATATACCATTTAGATCCCTTGCACGACCATTACTTTTAATTTATATGTTTTATTTTATAGTGCCCTCGTCAAACTAACAACATAGACTGTGGGTACTATATATTGCGATTCATGAAGGAGATTGTTGATATTAATCAAACTATAATTCTAGAAACGGTACAGTATTTTCATATATAAAATATGTATATATTTGATTCTAACTTATTTATGTTCAATTTTTATATCGCACAATACTTTGACAATTCCAGTCCAACATACTCTAAAAGAGATCTAACTGAAATAAAGGAAGATTGATGTTAATATGTGATCGAAATGAAGATTATTTGATTTGCTGAGAAATGACATGCTGCAAGGGATAGTTATATAAATATATGGTAGTTCTGTATTATTGTGAATATGTAGTTATATGAATATGTATATGAATAGGGCACATTTGTTTTGTTGTGAATATGTAGTTATATGAATATGTATATAGTTTTTTGTTGTTGTCAATATGTGAATATGTATTATGTTATGTGATGTAATTTGTTGTGAACTGATTTTGTAAATATGTAAAGTTATAAAGTTATGTGGTTCTGTTGTTGTGTACTGATTGTGAAATGATTGTGAACTGACTCTGGATTAAAATGATTTTGGAAAAAAACTAAAAGACAACGTTTTTTTTTTAAAATGCCATAAAAACCTCAAACAAACGTTTTTTTTAAAATTCCATTTACAACGTTTTTTGATAAAACTAGAATAAGAATGCACCTATTACAGCGCTTTTTTGAAAAAGCGTTGTATTGAAAAAGCGTTGTAAAACGTGCATAAGAATACACCTATTAATGCGCTGTAAAACGTGCATAAAAATGCACCTATTACAACACTTTTTCGAAAAAGTGTTGTAAAATGTGCATAATAATGCACCTATTACAGCGCTTTTTTGAAAAAGCGTTGTAAAACTAGTACAACAACCAACACGTTTTTAGAAGGGATTTATAGCGCTTTTCAAAAAAGCTCTGTAAAACATGTACAACAACCAGCGTGTTTGTAGAGGGATTTATTGCACTTTTCAAAAAAGCGTTGTAAAACTAGTATAACAAACGCACAACATATCCACCTATTTTACAGCGCTTTTTTATTTTAAAAAGCGCTGTTGTATCTTTTTACAGTGCTAGATACTACAACGCTTATTTTTTTTGAAAAAACGCTGTAAATGGCATAAAAAAAAAAAGCGCTGTAAAATGCTCTTTTTCGCGTAGTGTCTAATATTTTCTCTAATCCTAGTTGATATGGGACTAACCACTTACACTTGAATTACAAGAATCTCCCCGTCAAGTGTGAGTCACTCGCAATACTAGACTTGATCCATAGTAGGATCTCCCATTCCGGCTCCACCACAAACCTAAACCATAGCTCTTATACCAATTGTTCAAACAACAGCACGATCTTCAAAGAATAAAGAGAAAAATCACAAATAAGCACGCAAGACGTTTGATAATGAAAGTTTGGCCAATAATGCATACGTCTCTAACTACAGAACAATTGAAGTTCATTTTTATTAGATGAATGAATTGTAGTTCAAAGAGTACAAGTTGTGCTTAAATAGTAAAATTAAGGTTCATATTACAACAATATCCCTAAACCATACTACAGGGAGCTATCACCCTAGTTGGCCTCCACAACAAACAATTGTGCCAAATCGCGCACTTAATACTACCTATGAGCCATACTCAATCATTTCCACCTTGACGAATATCAAAACCCTATGAAGATTTACTGCATGACGCTCACATCTTGGCAACTAGAGGTACAACTCTTACTTAAAACCTAGAAACATGTAACAATTAGGTTGAATGAATTTCTTTTTTTATTAAGTAATTAATTACCTCACGAAGACTTTTGAGACCAATGTTGCAACTCGTGTTTTCACTCTCCATTTGTATTTCACGTTGGAGCTGATTCGGAAGTTGCTTGTCTTTATTCATCTTCACCAAGAGTGCCACTTGCTCTGTTAGAACTTTGAGCTTCTCTAATACTTCCTCATTAGATGGATTTTGGCGTTTCTCTTGTGAAAAATAACTTTTAGGAGTTATGCCAAATCCTTTCCCCCTCACGCGGCCAGAATATTCAGGAACATTAAACACTTTATCGAGTATGTCCCTGCAACTAGCTTTGTTGTCCTCTTGATTTTCCGAACTTTGTTCGAGATTCTCCTAAAATACACGTAGGATTAAAAAGATAAGTTCAATATCATTTTTAAAATACAATATTAAAAAATATTAAAGTGATAATATACTTACACAAAGTTCTATTACTCTTTGAACATTTCCATTATCAACAACTCCATCTTTGTTTACACGAGCCTCATTCCACAAGATATGACGATCCAATGGTTGATCGGATTGGGATTCTTGTAGCTATTCGTTAAGATTATAAACAAAATATTAATAAGAAACTATAGTTTATAATGTACCACACTATATAAAAGTGATGTTTAATTACTTACAAGTTTTTGCTCTAGATGCGCATATCCCATACGAGATTTTTTGTATGGATGCATCGGATTTTTTGCCCTCTCGCGATTTTTCGTACTTATACTCGATATACAAAAAATAACAATTGTATAAAAATTTAAAATACGCTATGAATATGAATAATAAAACACAAATGCTAATAAATTAATGACTTACCACAAACGCAGGGTTTGAACGTTTTGCTACAAATGCGCTCCATTCGTCATTTGATATATAATATTTATATATTTTTGGAGCTTCAACATTCATATTTCCATCACGATCTCTTAGATAGCAGTTTGAGAGATGAGATCTAAAACCCCGGTGTATTTTCCCGGCAACTCTCAGCACGTAAGTCTTTATCACCTCGTCAACATCAAAAGCAGTCTGCAAACCAAATAATGATATAGTTTAAGTAAAGTATTTCAAAGGAAAAAATTATAAGTAACAAAAAAGTGGAGTAAAAAAGTTACTTGTATATCAGTCCACAGTATATCTTTTGCATCCTTCAATTCCTTATCTCTCCAATCGTCAATTGTGATGGGGATATTCTGACGAACAACAGCACCAATATAACTTACAAACATGGAACTGTTGGGGTCAATTGGCTGACCACTTTCATTCCATCCCACCTAATAAACTCATATAGTAAGTACATGCTTTCAAAAAAGATAAAAAAAATAAACAGCAAACAAAATATAGTATACCTCAAAGTTTATGCCATTACTTCTTGCTTTTATGACATTTTGCATGATGGCTGCACCACGTTTAACTTCATTTTCATAAGTCTTCGTGTTGACAACTTCTTCATTTTGACAATAAAACTCCTTGTTGGTATCCATTTATCTACAACAAGTTCAACATGCAGTTCAATATAACTTTAACAAGTTCAACATGCAGTAGTCTAAGTAGGTAGCAGTTTAAGTTCAACATGCATTTTAGTGAAACAAAAAATTAATAAATACAATACCTGAAAAGTGCGAAGAAATACGTAGGGTTCGTAGGATTACAACTTCGTTTAAGAGGGTTAGTAACAAAGAAGAACAACGCAGAAATACGAATGGTTAGTATGAGAGTAGGGTTCACAGAAATACGTAATGAGGGTTAGTAACAAAGATGGTCCACAATGAGAAGGAGAATGAAGAGGAGGAGGAAACAAGCGTATCAAGTTTACGTAATGAGGGTTAGTAACAAAGATGGTTGGCAATATGGTTCGTAGGGTTTGCAATGAGAAGGAGAATGAAGAGGAGGAGAAAACAAGCGTATGAAGTTTACGTAATGAAGAGGAAACTGAAGCGGTTTACTGTTATATATAAAACCCTATTACAACGCTTTTTTGAAAAAGCGCTGTAAAAGACCTCCTTATTTTATTTTTTAAAAGCCTATTACAACGCTTTTTTATAAGCCTTTTAAAGCGCTTGTGAAAAAGCGCCGTAAAGACCTCCGTATTTTATTTTTTTAAAAGCCTTTTACAACGCTTTTCCACAAAGCGCTTTAAAATGCTTCTTTGTTTTATAATGTGCATGCGCTTTGTGACCCTTTTACAACGCTTTTCCCCAAAGCGCTTTAAAAAACTTATTTGTTTTATTATGTGCAAGCGTTTTTTGACCCTTTTACAGCGCTTTTCGACAAAGCGCTTTAAAAGACTTCTTTGTTTTATTATGTGCAAGCGCTATGTGATCCTTTTACAGCGCTTATGCAATAAGCGCTTTAAAAGACCTCTTTATTTTATATTATTGAAAGCCTTTTACAGTGGTTTGCCAAAAAGCGCTTTAAAAGACCTCTTTGTTTTATTATGTGCAAGCGCTATGTGTCCTCCTTATTTTTTTTAAAGGCTTTTTATAGCGCTTATTGACAAAAGCGTTGTAAAATTACAAAGTTTATGTTCAGTTCAGTTCTAGTTAAATATGTTAAATTACCATATAAGTTCAGTTTCTGTAAAATGCTAAATAATTAGTAAAATACCTATATTTGGATTTTTTTTCTTCCAAATAATTAGTTAAATACCTATATATATATATATATATATATATATATATATTGTGTGTGTATATATATCAATGCTAAATTACATGATCAGATCATATTGGGATGATCAATTCAAGTTCAAGAAAAATTCTCAGTACTCAAACAAAGCTTTTTCAAGTTCAATATAAGCAGAAAATCAGTTATGGCAGGTCAAACACTTAAATTACATGAACTTAGTATAAAACAATAAGATCAAGCTAAATATAAACAGAAAATAAGTATAAGCATAAAATTAAATACATTTCAAGCTAAATACTAAAATGCTCAATTCTGGCATATCTAACAATTAAATTACATGAACTCAGTTCAAATTACATAGCATATAGAAAACAATTAAACACATTAAGATGCCCTTCTTCTTTTCCTGGTGGGATTCACATTTGTTTGTCCATTAACGATACGAAACGATGGATTAATACAAATTCCCTCATCATGATCATCTCTAAGATATAAACCATCATCAGTTGAATCAATTTCATGTGGTTGTGATGTTGCAAATAAAAGATCATTACCAACATCTTCATCATTATTGTTATCATCTCTTATTTTATTGGTTGATAGGACAACAGACCATTTATCATCAGCAGGATCAGTGACATAAAACACTTGTTGAGCTTGCGATGCTAAAATAAAAGGCTCATCTTTGTATCCCACCCTATTAAAATCGACAAGCAAGAACCCTAACTCAACAATCCGAACACCATTATTATTATCGACCTACTTGCAACCAAATATGGGAACACGAAACATTGTGTAGTCTAACTCCCATATGCGCTCGATAACCCCAAAATATGATAGATTTGCATATATTGGGTTTTTGTCTTTTGCACTTGTGATATGCATCGCTTCAGCTACGAGAGTGACTCCGCTATTTTGCATAGTGGTTTAATCATCTTGTTCTTTGGTATAAAATGTGTAGCCGTTAATTACATAACCGGTGTAAGAAAAGACATGTAAACTCGGACCATTTGCTAGCCACCTCAATCTCTGTGAAATTGATCCGGGGTCTACATCAAACTTTGACTTTATGTGATTTTTTAACCATGTTATAAAACTTCGATTGTGCTCTCGAGTTATCCAATTTTGATTCCTATTCATGTTCAAACTACATAACTGATCCATGTGTATTGTAACATATGGTTGAACCTCATCATCATTGTGCAGAACATACAATTGTGCCTGCTCCCATTCTGTCCTTGATATAGTCATTAGTCTCTTTCCAATTATTCTTCTCCTGGTATTCTTCCCGAATGACGAGACATGGGAAACCCTATGGATTCAACATTGGACAGATATTCAGTACAAAATTCAGCAGCTTCTTCGACAATGTATCGTTCAGCAATACAACCTTCTGGTCGACTTCTACTTTTAACGTACCCTTTTAATATTTTCATATATCGTTATATCGGATACATCCATCTCATATAAGTTGGCTCACAAAGTTTTGTCTCTTTAACAAGATGGACAATAAGGTGAACCATTATATCAAAAAACGAGGGTGGGAAATAAATTTCAAGCTCACACAAAGTAACAACAATTTCCCTCTGCAATGTCGGTAATTTCAGAGGATCGATCACTTTACTACAAATTTCCCTAAAGAAGAAACATAATTTAGTTATGGCTCATCGAACTTTTACAGGTAAAATGGAACGTATACCTATTGGTAGCAAATGCTCCATTAGAATATGACAATCATGGGTCTTCAAACCTTTTAACGTGAGGTCTTTCATACAAACTAAATTTGTAATGTTTGAAGAGTATGCTTATGGAACTTTAACTTCGTATAGAAATTTACACAAAACAATTTTTTCCTTTCTAGATAGAGTATGAGCGGCTGGAGGTAGATATGTGCGATTTCCTTTCTTTACAGGACCCAATTCATTTATTATTCTCATATCGACCAAGTCCAATCTTCTATTGATGCCATCCTTAGAGTTTCCTGGAACATTGAGTAACGTACCAATAACACTATCAAATACATTTTTTTCAATATGCATCACATCGAGGAAATGTCTTATATACAATGACTTCCAATATGGCAATTCAAAGAAAATTGACTTATTCTTCCACCCAATTTTGACCAGCTTTCTCGCAAAAGGTTTGCCAAATTTATTGGTCAAACCTTGTACTTTTTCAAGTATTTGATATCCAGTTGGTGCTACAGGAGCTCTATCTTCCTCTGATTTTCCATTGAATGCATTTCTCCACCCACGATACTGATGACTATAAGGTAAAAATCTACGATGTCCAAGAAATACATTCTTCTTACAATGTTTCAACCGCATCCAATTTGTACTGTCTTCACATATAGGACATGCACATTGACCTTTAATGTTATATCCTGATAAATTACCATATGCCGGAAAATCATTAATTGTGCCGAACAACATTGCCCTCAAATTGAAACATTCTTTCTTATACCCATCATAAATTTCCACACTTGTCTCCCACATAATTTTTAAATCTTCAATTAAAGGAGCCAAGTATACGTCGATATCATTCTCCGGTTGTTTGGGTCCAAAAATTAACAGAGACAACATCATAAACTTACACTTCATACATAACCATGGAGGTAGGTTATAAAACAACAAAATCACAGGCCACGTGCTGTGTGAGATGCTTTGAAAACCATGTGGATTCATTCCATCAATAGAAAGTGCAAGTCGTAGATTTCTTGACTCTATCCCGAATTCAGATACTCGTGATCAATTTTTGCCCATTGTGGAGAATCTGCAGTGTGTCGAAACTTTCCATCTCTAATTCTTTCATCTGCATGCCATGTCAAGTATTTTGAATCTTCTTCACTGCGATATATGCGCCTAAATCTTGGTATTATAGGAAAATACCACACGACTTTTGCTGGAGTAGATTTTTTCTTCTTATATCGAGAGGCATTGCATTTCGGACACGCCTTTAGTAATTCATATTCGTTTCGAAATAAAATGCAATCGTTAGGACACGCATGAATCCTTTCGTAACTAATACCAATAGAGCACAAAGTTCGTTTAGCCTCGTAGGTTCGACTGGGAAGTTCATTATCATATGGCAACATATCTTTTAAGAGTGTTAATAATTCTATGAAGCTTTTATCAGACCATCCATTACTCGCTTTTAAGTTGTACAACTTTAATATCGCCGACAGTCTTGTGAATTTAGTACAACCATTATATAATGGTTTCTCTGCATCACTCAACAAGCTCTCAAACATTTTAGGACAATCCCGAAGATCTTCTTCAACTGCTTTTGCAATCTCCTCAACTCGGTTCGGTTCATATGTATCTGTGTCGAAATCAATTAAAGCATATGTCGAACCATTCTCAAAATTAATGTTTCCATTTTTTTTTCTCACCATGTCTTATCCAACATGTATAGCTTTGATCAATTCCATGCCATACTAAATGTCCTTCCAATTCATTTGCTCTAACGCATTTTCCAAAACAACATTTTAAACAAGGACAAACGACTCTATTTGGATCTTTTGCATTCTTCACTGCAAACTCAACAAACTCCTTCACTCCATTTTCATACTCTTTTGACAATCGATTGGCAGACATCAATTTCTGATCCATTTTATATGACCTATATAAATGCAGTTACACAAATAATAAGCTATTGATAACATTATACCAATCTATAGTACACATATATATCTAATATTGGACAATGGAAACCAAGGTCCAAGTCTGATTTCAAAACAGAACAGATCAACAAATTTCAAAAAAGAATAGATTTTATATAATTTATTATGTAACAATTTATCAATTTTAGTGACAACAAAAAATTAATAAATACAGTACTTGAGACAACGTATCCAATTTGTTTTTCTACAGCGCTTGTCAAAAAAACATTGTTGTATCCTCCGTTATTTTTAAAAAATTCTACAACAGCACTTGTATTTAATAAGCGCTGTAAAAGACGCGCTATAAAATGTCATTTTTGGTGTAGTGAGATATATAAGAGAGATAACCCATATATCCATTGCCTTAAGTTTTAAGTGGAGATGTGGTGTCAAGGTGTCTTAGAGATCTTGGACGTTTAACTCTAATAAAAAAATATAACGTTGTCTATTATTATTATTGTTAGAACTTGAAATCTTACGACCCTAATAGAAGGGAACAACAAATGCTAATGTTATACTAACTTAAGGAACCAACTTAAAACTTTTAAAATACAGGGGACCAATGAAACTTAAAACAAACATAAGAGACCAAATATAGAATTAAGTCAAGATAATAATTGTCACTCACATTACCGTTAGCACGTTACAAGTTTTCACGACATTAATTTTAAACTTAACAAAAAGAATCAACATTAACATAAAATACTCACTTGAAACTTTTAAAATGTAAAAGACCATAATTAAATCTAAAATAAACTAAAGGGACATATATAAAATTAATCCTTACCATAACTAACACCTCTTTATACTACTCCATATAATAAGGTTTTGACCTCGAATTGAGTGTAACTTATTTCTTATTGTTTATGGTTTCTAATAATTTTTTTCTGACACAGAAAGAATATTTGTAATTTGTTTACTCCATAAACAACCAACACTAAAGTACAAGTTCATTTTATTTAATTATAAGTTTTAAAGTTTTAATTTTTTTTAACTCAACTAATCAATAAAAGTAATCATCTAATCAACCAAGGGAATGACTAACAGGTAGATAGATATAAAGAGCCTAAAAGTCGTTGTAAAATCAACTTGGTCTAACAATTATGTTCGCTAATCATGATTCCTAATGTATCTTCCCTTTGTCTCTCTTATTACAAGTTGGATCGTTCCTAATTGCTGTTCCTTTTGTCCTTACAAGTTGGTTCAATCCACTATTCCACTGGGCATGGTATACCAACTACAAACAATTTGATGCACTTTTCTTTTAATAATGGGAAAAATTGACATCTAATAAATTCACTTATATTCATGTATTCTGTCAAAATATCTAATTTTGTTTTATTTAAACGATATGACATGGCAAAATAATTAATTTTTACTGTATAAAAGAGTTTTACACTAACTCTTTTAGTCAAGTGAAAAATATAAAAGGGACAGTGAAAACAGTAAAGCGTTACCAAAAAAAAAAAAAAAAACTAAGTGGTAAAGATTCACACTTAATTGGTTGAACCGAAGTTTTAGTTTGTTATTTTTAAGCTTTTTGTTTAGATAAAATTGATAAGTTAAAGGAAAGATAGTAGAAAAAAAGAATTTTTATTTTTTTTAGATAAAACCATTGCATTCAAATACTAACAACGAGAACATTACTAACATATTAATCAAATTAATATTGAAAGGGTGTCCCGCATCCATTTTAAAAGGTGAATTTTAAAGGTATTTTAGAGAGTTGAGTGTTAGACGGAAAGGAACGAAAGGATTTTTTTTTTTTTTTTAAATTAAAGAAATTTATAAAATATTTTTTTAAAATAAATTAAGTGTAATTAAGATATTATTCTTTCAATTTTTTTTAAAATCTCAAATATATAATAAAATATATGCTTAGACATCCAAAATCATCCCTTCCAAATCCTTCAAAACATTACAAACATATGGTGAAGCCAACTAAAAGTTTAACAGCAATAGAGAGAAATTGTTCATAAACTAAATGAGTATCAAGCCAACATCTATAGTCTAGTTTTCAATCAACGAGGGAATTTTATATGAAATCCCTCTCAAAATCCATCACTAAATTTTTTGCCGATGAAATTAGGGAGAGATTTTAGTTTTTCAGTCAATAAACTTCGTCACTAATTTAACTTTTTTTAGTAGTTAACTGATCATTTATTTGGCTTTTTCAGGTATAGTTAGACTATATGTGGTCTCGACATTGTCTAATTTAACCATTTGATCATAAGCCAATTGAAGATCATATAAGATGATAATGAAATTGAAATCAGCAACACAAAGGTCTACATGCTTGCTCTATGATTTTCAAAAATGCTAATTTTAGTTGGAGCCTTTTAACAAACGAAAAAAAAAGGCATCTCTGGTTGCCTCTAAAACTAGGAACAACCTGCACAAATGGAGCCAGTAGTAACTGTTGGAACCATGTTGGTTTTCCTCTTGTGATTTTGATGTTAACAAAAGTATTTTGTGAGAACAATTTGTTTGGATTAATGGCTTCATTAAGTGTGCAACAATTAGGACAAGAAAATCAGAGGAAGGTACCAAAGGAAGCGATCAGAGGAAGTGACCGGAGGATGTGACCAAAGGAAATGACTAGAGGATGAGATCATAGGAACACAAAAGCATATGTGTCTTCCTATGAACATGTGCCTCTGAAAGCAATGTGCTTCTGAAGGTTGCCTTTGATGATTGGCTCTGAAGTTTGAGTCTGAAGATTGCATCTGATAACTAGGTCTGAAGACTGTCTCTGAAACAAGGTCTGAAGAATAAATTTGAAGCATGCCTCTGAAGCCCTTGCGTGCCTCTGATGTGCACAAACTCAATATGTCTCTAAAGAGTTTATATCAAGCTATCATTAACACTAAAGAGATTATTCAAGCCATGTATTCAAACCTCATATTCCGCTAATCAAAAATTGCAACACACTCAAATGTTGCCTCTAGTATGCAACCTCTAATGTTGTGCTGACTCTGATGATTCAACAATGTGATTTGCCCAAATCCACTAATTCTAAGTCACACAATTCTGCCTCCGAATTTTATTATCCAAGAAACACGTCATCTCACTCCAACAAGAAAGTCAATGGCTCTAATGGAAAGTCAAATGCTGTAATTGAAAGAATTCATTCTGAGGAAAAGATTTTGCCAGATTAGAATTTCTAAATATTCAAGAACAAGCCCGAATCCATTTCCTCTCCATCAAATCAAGAGTATGAAGGAAGTTTCGGGTGAATAAGTTTTTGAACAAAATATGAAATTAGATATGATTCATAGTTATAATTGAAGAAAATCTTTGACCAAGGTGAAAAAAAGATATGGCCAAAATATTATTCACAAGAAGATATGGTCAAAATATTGTTCACAAGAAGATATGGTCAAAATATTATTAACAAGAACATACGCTCATAATTATTCAGAAGAAGATACACTCAAAATTATTCACAATAAGAAATATTCAAAATTATTCACAAGAAGTTACACGCATAATTTGTTCACAAGAAGATACATTAGAATTCGCTCACAAGAAATATATGATCCAGATTTTACAAGGACAAAAGTGAAACCCTTATTTATTCTATAAATAGATACTCGAGGTTGAAGAAAAAAGCATGAACTCATAAACTCAAATTTCCATACAATTCATAAAAACTTTTGAGAGCTCAAATTTCTTCAGTATTCAAAGTTCAAAGGTTTAAGTTCTAGACAAGCACTTACTCAAAGAAATATTTTCTAAGTTTTTTAGTGTGATAAATCAATTATAACAATCTACTTAGTAGAAGCAAAAACCAATTCGTTCCAAACTTGTGTAACCCAGCCCGATAGTCGCTTTTATGTTCCTCAAGCAATCTGTGGTTTTCATGTGGATTTGAGAAGATTTGACTTGTAGGGTCAATGTGTACTTGCCTTCAACAATTTGTGGTTTTCAGGTTGTGTGGAGAAGACTTGACTTGTAGGGTCAAGGTGTTTGTTTGTCTCAAAAAGTGTATCGGTGTTAGATTGTTTTGAGAAGACCGACTTGTAGGGTCATGTGCTGTGTAATTCAAGGATATGAATTAGTGGTTAATTCCTTTTAAGTGAAGGGACTGGATGTGGCTACCATGTTGGTGATGAACCATGATAAATCTGCTTGTGTCACTTTACTTATGCACTCTTTACTTTACTACTACCTCTGATTACTTAAACCTGATTGCTACTGCCTTTTTTTAGTTAAAATGATCAACCCGAACCAGTTCTTTAATAAATAATAAAAAAGAATACAACTTAGACAAACGCAATTCAACCCCTCTTGTTGTGTTTGCACCTTCAATTGACATCAAGAGCCCGATCTCAAGGCTGAGCACTTTACAGTGTTTGTGGAAAAGATCCAAGGATTCAACATGTCTGGATTTGATGAAGAAGCCTCTAGTGGAAACATCAACATACCACCTCTGTTTGACGAAGAAAGATTTGAGTACTGGGAGGACATATTCAAAAGCTTCTTTATCTCACAAGATCCTGAACTTTGGGACTTAGTGGAAGATGGTTACATTGCTCCAAAAATACTGATGGCACTGAAATTCCAAAGAAATGGATGGATGCTAAACAAAAGAAGATGTACAAGATGCATCACAATTCGAGAACCTTCATGATAAATGCAATCACCTTTAAGGAGTTTGCCAAATGCACTGACAAAGAAATGGAAAAGAGCATCTATGACAATCTAGTTTTTAATTATGAAATAAACAAGCAAGTTCAAGTAGCAAAGGCCAACCTCCTAGTCTGAAAATATGAACTATTTAAAATGGAAGAAGATGAAGACATTGAAACAATGTTTTCCAGATTCAAGATTTTGGTCTCATGATTAAAGGTTCTTGAAAACAGTTATACTACTTTTGATCATGTGAAGAAAATTCTTAGGAGTTTGCCAAGCAAGTAGAGACCTAAGATTACAGCCATTCAAGAAGCTAAGGATCTGAATACTCTTAAATTGGAAGAACTTACTAGCTCTCTAAGATCACATGAAATTGAGTTTGCATCGGATGAGCTCAAGCAGAAGACTCTGGCTTAGAAATTCAAGAAGAAAAAAGCTCGGAGGATAATGATTTAGATGTCCAGAATGTGGACTGAGAGGATGAGGAGTTGGCATATCCAAAAAAAAATTAGAAGATGTGGCACAATAGAAAGAAGTCATTCCCTCAAAGAAATTACAGGCAGTCCAATAGAGGAAATGATGAAAAGTCTGACAAGAAAAGCTTTATCTATTATGGATGCAATGAACTTGGGCATGTCAAGTATGAATGTCCAAATCTGGAAAAAAGGGAAACATCAGAGGAAAGACCCCAGATCCAAGAAGAAGGTTATGATGGCTACATGGGATGATTCTCATGAATCCTTTGATGACGAAAAACAAGCAGATTTGGCTCTAAAGTCTCATACTAACTCTAACTCTAAATCCAACACTTATAATAATTCTGACTCTGGAAGTGAATCAGCAGATGAAAAAATTGAGGTACTTTTTGACTTGACCCGATCTGAATTAATTAAAGTCATAAATGATTTCTTAAATAAAAACCACAATTTGTCTCTAAAACTAAAAACACTTAGGAAAGTAAATGCAAACATGACTAAATAAATTAATGTGTAAAAAAAATGAAAGTGTTGAGCTAAAACAGAAAATACAACTCTGAAAGATAATCATGTCTCAAAATCTTCAGAAAATATCATATGTAATTGTGATAAATATGAAGTAGCATTCCAAGACTTTCTAGCTAAAAGTATAGAATGAAGCAAGTATACTTCTATGATTTATGGAGTTAGTAGAAATGGTAAAAAAAGGTCTAAGATACCAAGAAATAGTAACTAAGTATGAACTTATCAAACCTAATGTTTTATGTACTTTTCGCTCTAAGAAAGATCTCTCCCAAATATCTTGACCAATGTTAAACACAAGTAAATACAAGAAACCTTTCAAGACTAACAAACTTGGACCCAACCAAATTTGGGTACCGCAGAACTGCTGGAACCAAGTTGGTTTTATACTTAGAGTTTTGATGTTAATAAAAGTATTTTATGAGAATAATATATTTGACTTCACAGAGTATGAAAAAAGATTTATGTTTTTGAAGACAATCTAAAGTAAGATTTGATTCAGATTTATAATTGAAGAAAATCTTTGACCTAGTTGAAAAGAAGATATGGTTAAGATTTGACTTCACAAAGTATGAAAGAAGAATCATATTTTTGAAGACAATCAAAATAAGTTTTGATTCAGATTTATAATTGAAGAAAATCTTTGACAAGTTGAAAAGAAGAAATGAATTATTTACAAGAAGATTTGATCAAGATTTATCTACAAGAATAAATGAATTATTTACAAGAAGATTTGATCAAGATTTATCTACAAGAAGACATGAATTATTTACAAGAAGATTTGATCAAGATTTATCACAGGAAAATATAAATTATATACAAGAAGATTTAATCAATATTTACCACAAGAAGATATGAATTATTTACTAGAAGAATTGGTCAAGATTTATCTACAAGAATGTATGAATTATTTACAACAAGATTTGATCAAGATTTATTAATCTGAAGAATTTACAAACTCAATCTTAACAAAATACAAACAGTATCAATTTAAAGAATTTACAAACTCAATCTTAACAAAATACGAATAGTATCAATCTGAAGAACTTACAAACTCAATATGAACAAAATATGAACAATATCAATCTGAGGAATTTACAAACTTAATCTGACCAAAATTCAAACATAATAAATCTAGAAAAGTTGTTCAGATAGGATCCATGAATAAAGAATTGGCTAAATAGCATATTTTCAAAAAATATCTTTTTTAGAATTATTTTTGAATAAGATCATTGTTGACCAAGCTAGGAATGAAGATACAATTCAGATTTAAACAATGACTAAATTGAAACCCTAATTTTATCTATAAATAGATACTGAAGAAGAATATCATCGAAAAATCAAAAAAGAGTTGAAGAAATGAAGCTCAAAATTCCGAATTCATCTTAGAGTTCAAAGAGAGAATCACTTGTTCGAATGAGAAATATTTTTTAAGTGTTCTTCTTAGAGTGTGATAGCCATTCTTAGTGGGCCTTCAACAATCAAGGGTTGTCAGGTTGTCTAGAAAAGATTTGGCTGGTAGAGTCAAGGTGTTTGTGTTTCTCAAAAGTCTGAGGTTGTCAAGCTGTTTTTTGAATACTTAGCTCGTTGGGTCAATGTGGTTAGTTCCTCAAAAGTCTGGGTTTTTCAGACTATTTGGGATGACTGACTTGGAGGGTTAGGTGCTTTGTAATTCAAGGTATTTGAATTAGTGGATTAAAGCATTCTAAATGAGGAGACTAGATGTAGCCAAGTTAGTGGTGAACCATGATAAATCTATGTGTCCAATAACTTATGCTTTCATTATTTGTTGCCTCTGAATCTGATTGCTTCTTATCTTAGTAATTCATAAAAACCAACCAACCTTCACCAAATTAGTAAAAAGTTATCAACTAAGTCAAACACAATTCAACCCCCTTCTCGTGTTTGCACCTTCATCTACCTCCAAACCATTTGAGCTATAGCATATAATCTCTTTAGGCCAATGAAAACAATCTTAGTAAATGGAAAGAAATATGGCTTTGTATTAGTAGATGATTACACTTGGTGGACTTGGGTAAAATTCTTAAGAAATAAAGATGACTGCCACAAAGTGTTTATTGCATTTTGCAAACAAGTAATGAATGAAAAATGTCTTAGGATTATAACAATTAGAAATGATCATGGAGGAGAATTTGAAAACAAGTTATTTGAAAGTTTTTGTGATGAGAATCGAATCTCACACAACTTCTCCTCTCCTAAAACACCACAACAAAATAGAGTTGTTATAAACCTAAGACAGCAAAATAGAATTTTAATTAGGCCAATATTGAATAAAAAAACCATATGGATTATGGAAGGGTAAAAAGCTTATGATCTCTTACTTTAAGCGATTTGGTTGTATTTGTTATATGTTAAACACTAAAGACAATCTTGGCAAATTTGATCCTACCCACAAAAGTGTACCTTCCATGGATACTCTGAATATCCAAAGCTTATAAAGTGTTCAATAGAGAACTTAAATTGTGGATGAGTTAATATATGTTAAATTTGATGACAAACAACTTGACCTTAAAAGGTCAAAGCAAGTTGAGGATACTGGATGTTTACTAAAACCAGAGGAAGCAGATGCAGACAAAACCAGAAGAACCCAAACAATCAAAGAATGCAAGTAAATCAGAGGAAGATGACAAAACATCAAAAGATTAATCTGACACAGTTAGAAGTAGTCAAAATAACTGAGAAGTCAGACCTGGATGGAAGTACAAGTCATCACATCCTGAAACTCTGATTATTGAAAATTACTATGATATTCTAAAGACTAGATGATCACCGAATGACCCAACCTTGTTTGGTCTACTATCATCTATTGAACCTACAAGAGAAATTGTCATAAACAAGGCCAGACTGGTTGCACAAGGTTACAATCAACAATATGGTATTGATTACACTGAGACATTTGCGCCAATGGCCAGATTAGAGGCAATATGTATCCTACTCTCATTTGTTGCTTATAATAACATTACATTATTTCAAATGGATTTTAAAAGTGTCTTTCTAAATGGATATATAATTGAAGAAGTCTATGTTAAGCAACCCCCAGGTTTTGAAAGCTCTGAATTTCAAGACTATGTGTTTAAACTTAGGAAATCATTGTATGGTCTAAAACAAGCACCTGGTGTATGGTATGATAGATTGACTAATTTATTGCTTAAAAACAGTTTTGAAAGAGGACAAGTAAACACCACCTTGTTTAGACATTCCATAGGATATGACATCCTTATTATTCAAATTTATGTTGATGACATTATTTTTGGATCTACTAATGGCACTCTTTGTCAAGAATTTGCTAAGTTGATGTAGCTTGAATTTCAAATGAGCATGATGGGAGAACAAAAGTTCTTCTTAGGGATACAAATTCATCAAAGTCGAAAGGGCATATACATTCATCAAACCTATGGTCTCACCAATAAACCCTTACTTGCTCACTTGGAAAAGATTAATTAGACCAGAAGGTTGACCAAAAAAACATATAGAAGAATTATTGGATCACTTAGGTACCTTACTACTTCCAAACTTGTTTTTTTTTTTAGTGTGCGTGTGTGTGCAAGATTTCAAGCTGATCCACAGGAATCTCACTTAACTGTTGTTAAAAGGATCCTTAGATACCTGAAAGGTAGTTCCAACATTGGCTTGTTCTATAAAAAGTCTACTAAGTACAAATTAAGTGGCTCATTTCTTAGTGAAAACTTAATCTCCTGGTCAAGTAAGACACAAATCACAATTGCAATGTCAACAGCAGAGGCTAAGTATATTTCAGCAGCTGGCTACAACTCTCAACTGTTATGGATGAAACACCAATTGGAAGATTACAAAATCCTTGAGAGTAATATTCCCATATTATGTGATAATACTTCTACTATTTGCCTAACAAAGAACCCAATCCTATATTCTATGACTAAACTCATAGAAATTAAGCATCATTTTATTGGGGACTTTTCTAACATATTCAGTTTATAGACAGTGAACAACAATGGACTGACATATTCACCAAACCACTAAGTGAAGACAAATTTGAACATTACCTTTATATATGATTAATGTTGTGCTAAGCCTAGATTAGTTTAGATTCATATTAGTATGTATTTTATGTTTTGTCTATTCTCTTAAAAAAAATGCATGAAAAAAAACTTTCAAATCTTTTTGTCTAATGACAAAAGAAGGTGAAAGATATTTGAGAACAATTTCTTTTATGATTTATTTAGGTGGGGAGAGAAAGTGTATGCATTTGGGGAGAAAAGAACTGCAAAACTTCTTTGACTTAGGGGGAGCCTTAAGTCAGGAGGAGTCAAGTAATAAAAGTCAATAAACTGTTATCAAAATTTACAATTTTGTCATAATCAAAAAAAGGGAGATTATTGCAACCAAGTAGATTTTCCTCTTGTGATTTTGATGTTAACAAAGGTATTTTATGAGAAAAAGTTGTTTGGATTAATGGCTTCATTAAGTGTGCAACAATTAGAACAAGAAAATTAAAGGAATGTACTAGAGGAAGTCACCAGAGGATGAGATTAGATGAACACAAAAGCATACACATTTTTCTCTGAACATATGCCTCTGAAAGCAATGTGCCTCTAAAAGTTACAAAGATTGTCTCTGATGTTTGGGTTTGAAGATTGGCTCTGATAATTGGGTCTGAAGACTGGCTCTGAAACTTCTTATGAAGGCTTCCTAAATTAAGACTGGCTCTGATAATTAGGTCTGAAGACTGACTCTAAACTAGGTCTGAAGATTGAATTTGAAGCATGCTTCTAAAGTCCTTGTGTGCCTCTAATATGCACAAACTCAACATACCTCTAAAGAGTTTATATCAAAATATCATTAACTCTAAAGAGATTGTTCAAGCCATGCATTAAATCTCATATTCCGCTAATCAAAAGTTGCAACACACTTAAAATGTTTCCTCTAATATGCAACCAATGTTGCACTGACTCTAATGATTCAACAATGTGATTTGCCCAAATCCACTAATTCTAAGTCACGCAATTCTGCCTCCGACTTTTATTATCTAAGAAACACAACATCTCACTCCAATAAGAAAGTCAATGGCTTTGAAGGAAAGTCAACGGCTCTGATTTAAAGAATTCATTGTTAAGAAAAGACACACCGAATTAGAATTTCTAAATATTAAATATCAAGCCGTAAACCATTCCCGCTCCAATCAATCAAGAGTATGAAGGAAGATCCGTGTGAATAAGTTTTTGAACACAATATGAAATTAGATATTATTAAGAATTATAATTGAATGAAATCTTTGACCAAGGTGAAATGAAGATATGGCCAAATTGTTGTTCACAAGAAGATATGGTCAAAATATTTTTCACAAGAAGATATGACCAAAATATTGGTCACAAAAAGATATGGTCAAATATTGTTCACAAGAAGATATTGCCAAAATATTATTCACAAGAAGATATTGTTAAAATATTGTTCACAACAAGATATGATCAAAATATTGTTCACAAGAAGATATAGTCAAAATATTGTTCACAAAAAGATATGGCCAAAATATTGTTCAAGGGAAGATATGGCCAAAATATTGTTCACAAGAAGATATGGCCAAAATATTATTCACAAGAAGATATGACCAAAATATTGTTCACAAGAATATACACTGAGAATTATTCAGAAGAAGAAACACTCAGAATTATTCATAAGAAGATACACTCATAAATTGTTTACAAAAAGATACATTCAGAATCTGTTCACAAGAAAGATATGATCCAGATTTTACAAGGACAAAAGTGAAACCCTAATCTATTCTATAAATAGATATTCAAGGCTGAAGAAGAAAGCATGAACTCATAAACTCATATATCCATACAATTCAAAGTTTTAAGTTCTAGAGAAGCATTTGCTCAAAGAAATATTCTCTAAGTGTTTTAGAAATACGAAAAAATACGAACACTAGAAATACGAAAAATGCGAACACTAGAAATACCTGGATGAACGTGATCGTGAGTATAAAAAACAATGTGTCATTAATATAAGGTCGGTCCAACAAGTTCTTAGGCCTAAAACAACCTTGAGACTCTTTAGTTTCTGGAATAATTAATAATATCATAAATTATTTAATTTAGAGATTTTTTTCTTTGTTAAATAAATATTTTTTGGAGTTCTAAATTCTTAGTTTTATTGGCTTGGCCTTGAGCCAGTCCTACATTAATCAAGCTACAATTTTTTACTATTAAAAATAAAATTAATATACAAATAATTCAATCTAGAGTATGTGGTACAAATTTGATTATTAATAAATTTCATATTAAGTGATTATTGGTTAGTAATATATACATTATTATCTAAATAGGTTTTAATAATGGATTAATAGAAGCCATACGTGTTTGTAGAAGTCTTCGTAATCATCTATATTAGTAGTATCTACATTTTTTTTTTTAATTTTCGTTTTTAGAT
>JBBPBP010000003.1:14556420-14577088 GCA_037974735.1 Cicer chorassanicum
TTTTTTTCTTCTTTGCAATATAAATTGATAATTTTGAAAAGTTAATAATTATTGTTATTTTAAATTTTGAAAATAAAAAATAAAAAGGACAAGATTTATCGGAATCAACTTTTTTTTTTTTTTCAAAATCTCCTTTTTTTTTTGTCTTGGATGAAAAAGTAATAAAATTTGCAAGCAATTTTGAGATTCCGAAATCGAATCTGAGACTCAGTCTAACAACTTCGACATTTTACTCGTTGAACTAGTCTTACGGATCTTCAGAATCATCTTTACTAGTAATATAATTGACTTAATTATATCCAATAAATAAATATTTGAAAAACAGGATGATATGTTTTTTTATATTAATTATTATTTAAATATTACTATTAATTAATCATATAAAAAAATGATATTATATGATCGTTGGCGATGTTCTTGTAAGAGTCAAATTTTGTTCACAACACAAGTGACTCGTGTTTCGATGCAACTTTGATTATAAGTTATAAATCTGTGGGCTTGCATATTAGTCAAATTGCCATTTTATATTTTTAAAATGGGGCATATTAGTCAAATTGCCATTTTATATTTTTAAAATGGGGCATATTCCGTAGAAGATACTCTGTATTAGTTGAGAGTTCTCATTATAAGTCATCCTTAATTTTATTTTATTTCGAGAAGCAAATATGATATGTATTCAATATAACTCCCAATGTGCAAGTTTAGGACATTTAACACTTACAATGAAGAAAATTCTCCCAATATAAAAATTCCCAAACCAGAACCATGTTACCAAATTCAGCATGTTATGATTTTAATTCTATCCCACTCAAAAACCCAAACTCGGTAGAAACAAAAATGAAGAAATACGGATTTTGATCAATTTTCTACCAATTCACCGTTAATTGATACTAGTACATGAAATTACAAAAAGTGCAATATGTGATAGACAAGGATAGTCATCTCAACTAACTTAATAATGTTAATTCAAGTTGACAAACAACAAGCACAAAATTATATTATTAAAATATAAAAATAAAAAAAATAAAAAAAACTTGAAATGTTATTGAACCACCTATATTTCCACCACCACATATCCACTGTCATGTGGATTTCCGCACAGATAATTTTGATTGAAATTGAGGATTTAAAATAAAATTATATTGTTTTGAATTGTAATAAAAGAACTCAATGCTATATATATAAAGAATCCAAAATTGTGCAAGATAGATAGAGTATCAACCACGATGTGTTTAAGATAAAATAACTCAGTTAAAATTGTATCCTTATTCTACTGTACCATAGGAAATTCTTCTAGAATTATACTCTCAACATGGTTGTAATGGCCACTCTTAAAGTATGGTACTTAAGACTACTCATATATCAAATGGACTACGACACGAAAGTCGCTCCAAAACCAAAAGGAAAATGGTATTAGGATCACTCAAAAAAAAATCGAAGGGACATAAAGAAATGGGATAAGTGCATCGAGCAGTAAAGGGGAAAGAGAACAAATTGGGAATTGCAGATGGAAGTTATCGCACATATGTAAACTATTCAATGTGGGACTTTAGTATTCATAGAGTTGAAAGCTAATCAATGTAAGAAAGTTTTTCAATGAGGGACTCTATATTTTTCAATTCACTTAAGTTCCAACAATCCCCCACTTGAATTTAAAAAAAAAGGTGTCTGAAGTAGCGTCAAACGCTTCTATAAGATTGTGCATAAGCAGATATGTCTTCGGACTTGAACATTTGCATAGTCAGTAAGATTCAAATTCAACAAGAATGACTCGTAGTCTTGAACTATATCTCTAACATCAAACCCACACAAAACCTTTTCATAGGATGTATTCTCAATAGCTCGTACATTAACGGCCCTGCATGTCTATCCCAGTATAGTGAACGCTCTAGGAATTCGGCCTCAAAATTTTGTAGGAAGCGACTTCACTTGAACATTCACATAGGTGAGTCTATCAAGAGTACTCATGTAACTAGGTAGTCCCCTCTACATAAAGTATAGATCTTGTTAATAGTTTTTATTATTTCATCCTTTCAAAGCTTTAGGAATCATGTTTCTCTGATTTATAATAGCATGTTCATCTCATATCACTTCATGACTTGTTATTACTCATTGAACCTAATTCTGGAGATCTCCAGTTATTTAGGTCGGATTACCATCATGAGTGACTCGTTGATCTATAGGCAATAGTCTCGTCCTTATGGATGTCTTTAGGAATTTCTCTCTAGCTAATCTTTCGTCAAAGAACCTGCTAAGTTTTCATCAGTGCATGCATGATTCACTCTAATAGCTTCTTTTGAAAGTAACTCTCTAATTGTGTTGTGCTTACGATGTATTTGTCGTTTCTTATCGTTGTAATAACGGTTCTCAATTTTTATAACAGTCCCGGTACTATCGCAGTGGATCAACACAGCTGGCATTGGTTTTTCCCATAAAGGAATCTCAGCTAGCAAGCATCTCAACCAGCTCGCTTCTTCACTAGAGGTTGCTAGTGCTATCATTTTAGATTCCATAGTGGACTAAGCCAATATTGTCTTTTTCTTCGATTTTTAAGATATAACTCCACCAATTATGTTAAATATATAGCCACTAGTAGTTTTTGAGTCATCTGATAAAGTGTTTCAATAAGCATCACTATATCCTTCAAGGATAGCATGAAATCTTTTATAATGTAATCCAAGATTCATAGTCCTTTTAAGGTATCTCGTGACTCTCTCAATAGTGTGTCAATGCTCAATACTAGGTCTATTGGTAAATCTTCACAATAGTCCCACGACATATATACTTGAGGATCATATAGTTAGTGGCATACTTGAGGATCATATATACTTTGATCATATGGTGTGCAAGCAGGTTTACAATCATGTATCATCTATTTGGATGCTTCTCATGCACAATAACAACTTCTTCAACAATCTCATCCCAGATAGTCTCATCATGTGCATCATAATGTTGTCATCACTATCCTAACAATGCTTGTGTTGAGACGACTTGGGCTCATAGCGAGACAACTTCGAATCGTGGTGAGAAAGCTCACCTTGAGTAGACGCAAATGAAAGAGTTGCTTGGGTGTCCTACAAGTGGTATTAGAGCAATGGTTCGGCTTGGCAAGGGAGCATGAGTAGATCCTGATATTGGATCCTTATGTCGAAAGTCTTCTTGATGATGTAGTCCAGAGGCGTGTTCTATTGGTAATAACGACAGTACAAGTATATAGGATGTGGGAGACTCACACTTGAGGGGGAAAATCATTGGGTTCAAGCGTGAGTGGTTAAGTCTCGCATTGACTAAAAATGAGATAAATATTGGATATATAAATGTGTTGATCCATATACCTAATGTTTTAAGATTTTGCCTATAGATGTGATGTCAAAGTCTCTTAGAGATCTTGCATGTTTAGTCCATTGTTGCTCGTCAAAAATAGATGGAAGAACTGTATGAATATGACTTGTACATTTATAGTGAAGGCAACTAAATGTGTTGATTCCTTGGCCCGTCATGCTCAATACATTTTTTTCCTATAATTTTTTTGATATATATTTGGATTACCATACTATCGTTATACAAAGATTGACGAGTAGTAAGACAGAGAACTGTCAAAATATACAAGAGTTGATGAAGATGGAAGAGGCAATCTAGAGTCAAATGTAACAGAAATAATTCACTTATTTTTTCAAAATTACTATTTAACTCTTAATATATAACTTATCTATTTAGTGTTATTTTTCTATAATGTATTGTACCGTATATGATTTGTATAATAAATTATAATGAGTATGATAATTTTCTGCACATTTTTATCAAAAAGTGTTCAATAAATATACTAATAATCAAATACACATTCTCTCTTAAATAATTGACTTTTGAATTGATTGACCAGTAACAAATATTTTTCCAATGTATAGTTTGTATAGTCATTTATAGTTAGTGTATTATATTTTTTTTCTCACATTTTTATCGAATATATATTCAAGAGAAAGAAGAATAGTCAACTACATATTTATCTTTTCAATAGTTCACCTACCAAAAATCACCTTTAAAATATATTATTATTGCAAACATTTATCTTGTGTATGATTTGTATATTAAATTATAATTAGTATACTATATGTTCCATAAGTGCAACTTTGATCATAAAAGACATCGAGGGCATTTGATTATGCTGGGTTGCGAGTTTGAACCCGCAATACACCAGTTCTTTGCATTCAGTGTGTGAGTATCTTCGCTATGTTCTCTTAGAAAAAAAGTATTATACGCGTATTAAAGTTTTGTTTTACTATAGAAACAACCTCTACAAAGACAAGATACATGTATAATTTATCCATTGTTTCAAAATTATTATTTAATTATCAATATATAGTTTATCTATTTAATGTTATTTTTCTATAATTCTCTCTTATATAGTATATAGATATTCAACATACACACAAATAATCAAATACACATTTATCTCTTATTTAATTGATCATAAATTACCATATTTTAACTAATTGATCAATAACAAACATTTCTCATATAGTTTGTGCAATCATATATAATTAGTGTATTATAATTTTTCTCACATTTTTTTATCGAGTAGATATTCAATATACACAGTGATAATGTTTATGTTTTATAGGGTTTTTGTTTGTGTTAATTCTTGTTGCAGTAATGTTGTTGGAGAAGTGGAAGTGTTGGTTTTATTCTTATTGTTAGTTTTAATCTTCTTTGTTTGGGTTTGTTCTTATTATTGGTTTTGTTCTTATTTGGAATTTTCAAAATTAAGCTTGGATTGGATGATTGAAGTTTGTGAACGGTAACATCAAGCTTGGGTTTGCTCTTAAGAATGCTTATAATAGTTGTGTTTCAGGTGTTCGATGATTTAAGAAAAAAGTTGTAAAGGTGAATTGCATATAATATCATCTACTAGCTAATTATTTTTCATGTTTCAGATATTATGGTTGTGTTATTTTGTCGTTGATTTTTCAACTATTGTTGTTGGGTTGTTTGTTGCTGACTTTTCAGCTATTGTAGTTGAGTTGTTGCTGCTGATTTTTTTCATATTTTGAAACAATGGAAGTGGATCCTTCTATAGAAACATTAGTTTTTCCACCAGCAGTTTATGAAGTTGAGGGAAAGGGTGTTAATATTCCTAATAATGCAGAAGAGGGAGTGGGTGGTGATAATGAAATGGAGGGAAATGGAGAAAAGGGTAAGAAATCTTTAACTTGGAAACATTTCATTAAACTTCCTTCAAAAGAGAATAATAGTAAGGATAAGGTAAAATGCAATCTTTATAATATTTCATATGGCTGCCACACATGACACAAATTCTATGAATAAACATTTGCATAGATCTCACAAATGGATTTTTAGTAAAATGAGTAAAAGGCATACACTTCATGGGTATATGCAAAAGATTATCGAAGAAAAAGATGGTTATTGAGATGCGATTGGCTATAATTTGGAGGATTGTGGTTGAATATGTTGCATTTGGATGAAAATCCATTTAGTGTTGCAGAATGACTTGGTTTTTGTAAAATGATAAATCAATTCGATCATCGATTTACCATCCATCTAGGTTCACAATTTTAAGAGATTGTTATCAATTGTTTTTGGATGCAAAGAAAAGGCTAAAGCTTGCTTTAACAAATCACACATTTTTGTTTGTTTAACAATTGATTGTTGGACTGCAAACAAGAATTTAGGCTACATATTTTTTATGGCGCATTTTGTTGATGATAAATGGAAGCTACATAAAAGGATTATAAACTTTTGCCAAATTAAAAACCACAACGGTGAAACTATTGGTAGAGAAATTGAAAGATGTTTAAGAGACAGGGGAATTGAAAATGTGTTTACTATAACAGTTGATAGTGCAAGCTCAAATGATGGAGTAATTCCATATCTTCAAAAAAAAAAAGTTAGATTCTAGGGAGGAATAATGTGTGGTGGTAAATATATGCGCATGAGGTATTCTGCTCATATTCTTGATTTAATTGTTTGTGAAGGAATAAAGGAATAACAATTGTCCATTAAAAGTATTAGAAATGTTGTGTATTATGTTAGGCTTTCTCCCACAAAGACTTAATAAATTTAAATTGTGCATTCAGACCAAAATGATTAAGTACCAAATTCTTGAATGTCTAGATGTTCTAACTAGGTGGAATTCTACATACATTATGTCGGAACATGTTTAGTAGCAATATCAATCACAAGGAAGAGGGATTTGCTTTATAATCCCTTTTTAAATTGTTAATTCCTGCTTTAATTTTAAATTAAATTAAGATAAATCTTGGTTACACGTAAAAAACTAGAACGTTCTTGGTTAGTTAAAAACAAATGAACTAGATTATTTCTACGTGATCAGTGATAGTAAGTGACAAATGATAAAGGATAAGGATAAGAAAATCACACAATGACGTATCTTGGTTCTCCCAAGGTGGGCTAAGTCCAGTCTTCACAATTTGTGAGTTTTTTCACTAATGTGTTTCACACAAGAACGTTCTTGTTTTCACACAATCACTCTTGATCAGATACAACATTCACCTTTCAACCTTGAAAGAATTTTTACAGTTACCTTTCAGTCCAAAAAGAATTTTTACAAGGTACTTTTAACCACTAAAAGGTTATTTTACAATAGACTCAAACTATCTAAAGAGATAGACTTGAGTTTCAAATGATGTTATGATACAAGGTTGTAGGATCAGAATCTACTCAACACTTGTTTGAGATTGATTTTCAGCAATAACTCAATAAAGAAATCCTTGACTATAGTAAGAAAAAGCTGGAGTTTTTGCTTGATTGAATAGTTTTGTTTGCTCGAGTAAGATTTTTTTAATAATGAAATGATTGAACTGAAAACTCTTGTTATTGTCTTCACCTTGAGGTTCCTTTTATAGGCATGAAGAAGGTTAGAAAGGACTCACAATAGTTGTTACTAAACCTGAAGAAGAACATTTGTTCAGAGTAATATTTAATAGACATGTGTGTTATTTAATCCAAAACATTCTTCTTTGTAACCAGAACGTTGTTGGTTTTGTGTTGAATCGAAAACGTGGCTTAAGGATTTAGTAGATTTCTTGTGTCAATTCTTTGTCTCAAAAGCATGTTGAGCTTTTTGCAAAAGGTGCAGCAGTAGTGTCATTTCACCCTGGTTGTACTTGTTCATAGCTCATCAATCTGAAGATTGATCTGGTCATTGATCTTGATGTTGTTTTTGCTTCTTTGGGCCTTTAGCTAGACTTTTGGGTTTGATTACTATTTTAAGTAGTCTTGATATTCATTTTTCTTAAGATCCAGACTATTGGAAATGATTCATTTTACTTATGTCCTTAAAACTTACTAACTAGAATGATCTTGTTAAAACAGAATGATCTTGATAAACTAGAATGATACTTTTATAAACGAGAATGATCTTGATATCAGTTTCCAGTTCAGTTAAGGCACGATGTTTCTTTAATTTATATCATGGTGTGATTGTAGGTTGTTGTATAAATGTCTTTGATCACCTATCTTTGAATAAAACACTCAACAACACAAGTTAAACATCAACACGGTCAGAATCATGATTAAATATTAATTAACTTGTTTGTTTCTCTTCAAAACACTTGATTTAGAATTGTGTCTCAACAATCTCTCCCTTTATCTTGATGACAAACATGTTAATCAGATTTTAATTTTGATTCTTGTTATATATGATATAATACAAAGTGCATTTGTTAAAAAGTTCCCCCTTCATTTTTGCATCTATTAACAGATATTTTTGAATCAAAATATTTTTTTTCATTAATAATATCAAGAGAGTTCATAAATATGGTTCAAACAAAAAAAAAGAAGGGTTAAACAAAGAAGTACATAACGAGTTCAAAAATACTTCTTAAATCTAATTTCTACATCTCCCCTTTTGTCATATCAAACAGTGGTGGGAGGAATCCATAATGAAAACAACTTCAAAAAGATAAAGATGGAGATGAGCCATCAGAGGATGAAGAGATGAAGTGTCTGGGCAGATCAGAAAAGGTAGGAGGCGGATTAGGAAGAGGTGGTTCAACTCCCAGCTTGGGAGCTAGTTGAGTATTCATCTGATCCTTTAAGATTGCATTATCCCTATGTTGATGGACTTGTTTGTCAATGATAGTTTGAAGGGCTGTAAAAATCATGCGGATATCCTTTCGTGTTTTTGAGGTGTCTTTCTCTATCTTGGTCCATTTTGGAGGATGAGGGTTTTCATCCACATGCTGAGAAGTTGGAGAAGGTTGTCCTGGAGAAGGAACTTTTGTAGTGCAGAAGGAAGAAAGTGTGGCAAAAGCTGAGCCAATAGTAGGGAAAATGTTGGACAGAGACTGTGCCTGAGGAATTCAGGGACCAAAAAGGTCCATATCCAAAAAAGCAATGTATTTGTTAATGCCAAACAAGGAAGATATGGATTTTTGTTGGGAGAGAAAAGATGGAGCCATTTGAGATGTTCTTTCAAAATGAATTTGGGAGCAAATGTGACTCAGAAGAATGGGATTTTGAAGTGAGTGTGGTGTTGGAATACCAAAAGCATGAGCATTTTCAAGTGGGTGGATACAGATTGAGTAGTAGTGAAAGCAAGAACGTTGTGTTGGAAAGGAGAACGTTCTTGAGGAATGTAAATTCCAAAGTTCTGAGTATTTGGGTTTGAGGATGTTTTCCTTTCAGAAAGTTTTCTTTTGCTAGAAACAAGAGAGAAAGGAGATTGATCTTGAGGGATATATAGATTTGGTGGAAGCGATGAATCTTTCTTCATGTGGGAGATGTTTTTGGAAGAGAATTTGAAATATTGATTATGGGTTTTTCATTTTTGAGAGTGACATTGAAATATTTGAAAATTTTGGTGAGAATCATACCATAGGGAACGATGTTCCTTTTGTAATCTCGATTGGTGGAGGCTATCATGTTCTGTATGATGATGTAGGAGAGGTTGAGTTTTTGGCAGTGGAGCAGGTAATAAACGATTAAGGTATCATTGTTAGAGACATACTTGTGACTACCACAGTGTGGAAGAATGGAATAATAATTGATATTGTTGAAAATTTTGGGAAGAGGTTTCAAATTTGTAGACACAAAGTTGGTCGACCCATGAATGAAGAGCTCATTGAAAATAGCATCTTTGTTGACATTTAGATCAGAATATCAATCTTTTCCAAAGATGGTTGGCCTTTTTCTGCGTAGATGCAGAATTTCAGCGAAAAGTTGCAAGAGTGAGACGGATTTCAACCCCTTTTAAAGTTGTGACGAGCAAAGCTTTGTCAGGGAAGGTTTAAGCTTTGAAGTAGAAAGCACGAATGACCTCTAGATAGAAATAATCTAAGATTTCTAGGAACCCAGACCATCCAAGAGCATCAATGTGTTGTTTGATTGAGATTCCTTCAAATTGAAGGTTATCAAAAAAAAAAAGACTCGTCCAATCCCAATGGGTCTTTCAACCCATTTGTCTTGATAGATTTTTTGGTATTTGGTTGAGAGTAGTGGTGGGATAAGGATTTTAAAAGTTGTTTTCTTATGAGGTTTTGGTTGGGTTTTGGGTTTGTGTGAAGAAAGTCCGATGCAGTTGATCAGGGTGGAGAACGTTCTACACTTTTGGTTTTCTATGCCTGTTTGGAGAGTTGTTTCAGTTTTTTATTTGGCCAAAAAATGAGATAAAGTGGGGGATGATTTTGTTGATTTTGAGGGTGACATTATTGGTGTATGTTGAAGAAAGGATTTTGATTTCTTTGATGGTGAAGTAGATGGCTTTGAGGATTTTGGTGTTGGAGCAAAGGGTTTGATGATTTTGATGCATAGGGTTTTGATGATTTTGACGTAGAGGGTTGTGATGATTTTTGTGATGATTTTTGTGGTGATTTTGAACCAGATTCATCATCAGAGATGGTATAGATGGTTGCGTTCACACTTTTAGATTGCTTGGAGGTACCAACTTTAGCAATGATTCTCATTGATCTCCATTTAGATGGAGGATTGTCATATTGTGGTTTTTGAGGGTTTTTCTAGATATGTGGTGGTGCTTGACTTCTGTTTGGGAGGATACATTGGAAGAGAGGAGGGAGTACGGTGGTGAGAGGGGCGAGCGAAATATAAGGTGGACTGGTTTCAGGAGATGATGAGAGATAGTCAGAAAAGGTGCTTGTAGATGTAGAAATTTCTAGAGAAATAGATTGTGGTGAAGAAAATTGTGATCAAGATAGAGATGGTGAGGGAGATGGGGTTCTTGGAGTTGGATTTTTTCCTACAGAAGCTTTGGTACGAGCCATGTCTTTGGAAAGAAATGAAGAAGAATGAAGAGTGAGTTGCAGAAGGTGAGAGTACAGAGGTTTTGATGAAAAAGGAGATAACAGATTTTCAGAATGAGATGAAGGAGAAAGTGACATGCATGGGTATATAGGAGTGGGTGGTTAAGAAGTGACTAGTGATATTGGGAGGGAGGAAAATAGGTTATGGTAGCCTTTTTTTTTAAGAGAGGAAAAAGTTGTTACTTGCCTCTTTAAAATTTTGAAATATTTTAACCTTCACTTAAGTTTGACCCACACTGAGACTGATGCCAATAGGAAGGAAACGGAGATCGTTCTCCCTATTGACCACAACAATCTAGTCATATTTTTCAAAGGAGATAGTTTGGATTTTTTTATGGTTTTTAATTTTTCTTTAATAAAATTAAAATTATATTCAACTAGAGGTTTAGTAAAAATATCAACAAGTTCATTTTTGGTGTCACCAAAGATTAGTTCAACTTCTTTTTTGTTAACATGATCTCTATTAAAATGGTGTTTTATTTCAATATGTTTTGATCTTGAATGTTGAATGGGGTTTTTGACAAATTTATTGCACTTGTGGTATCACAATAAATTGGAACATTCGTATAACTTACAGAAAAGTCTTCAAGTTTGTTTTTGATCCATTAGACTTGAGAGCAACAATTTGCAGTTGAGACATATTCAACTTCAGTTTTGATAAGGTAATTGTGTTTTGTTTTTTACATGACCAACTTATTAGATCTTCTCTAAGAAATTGATATGCACCACTTGTGTTTTTTCTTTCAATTTTATCTCCAGCATAATCAGCACCACAGTAGGCTACAAGATCAAAATGGGCTCCTTTACTATACCAAAGGCCAAAATCAATGGTACTAACAAGATAACAAAAAATTCTTTTTACAGCAGATAAATTAGATTCTTTATGCAAAGATTGAAATCTAGCACATAATCTTACTGCAAAAACAACATATGGCCTACTTGTAGTTAGACATAGCAATGAAGCTATCAATCCTATGTATTCCTTTTCAGAGATGGATTTTCTTGTTCATCTTTGTCCAAATTTGAGAATGGATGCATGGCAGTTGTCATTGTTTTAGCTTCATTCATTTTGTATTTCTTTAAAAGATTTTTTATATATTTTTCATATTGTTTTATTTAAAAGATCTTTGATATACTCATTTCAAATTCACTATACAGGAGATTTGAAAATACCTCACACATTTTTTCATTTGTCGATCAAAAGATGATGTCGTCCAAATATACTTGAACAATTAGCAAATCTATTTTTCTAAAAGGTGTAGTATCAATCTTACCTTGGAAAAAAACCATTTTTTATTAAGAATGAACCTAGTATTTCATATTGGGCTCTAGGGGCTTGTTTCAGCCCATACAGAGCTTTAGTAAGTTTAAAGACATGGTTTGGTTTCTTTTGATCTTCAAAACCAAGAGGCTGATGACCATATACTTGTTCATTTAGAAAACCATTTTAAAAGACACTTTTAACATCCATTTGAAAAAGTTTAATAAGTTTATGATATGCAAGAAGGATTTTGATAGCTCATAACCTTGCAACTGGAACAAAAGTTTCATCATAATCAATACCTTCTTGTTGGTTATAACCTTGAGCCACAAGTCTTGCTTTATTTCTTATTAATTTTCCTTCTTCATCCAGTTTATTTCTAAATACCCATCTTGTACCAATAATTGTTTAATTTTGTGGATTTGGGACAAGAGTCCAAACTTTTTTAAAAAAAATTAGAGAAGTTCTTCTTCCATTGCTTCAACCCATGGGTTATCAACTACGGCTTATTTTATTGATTTTGGTTCCATTTGAGAGATCATTGCCATGTTGTTATTGCTGTCATCTTTAAAAGACATTCTTGTTCTAATGTCATCAAATGTGTTTCTTATGATTTATTTTGTGGATGATCTCCTACGATTTTCAAGCTTTATGAAGGAGTTTAAGATGGAGATTAATGATCAATCTTGTTTTTTTGAGGAAAGATATGCTATTATTGCTCATATTGTTCTTCTTTTTCATCGTCTAACTTTTGTATACTTACCTCCACAGTTTTTATTGGCTTTTTCTGATTTAGTATCAAACTTTCATAGATTGTCTTTGTTATTTAAAATAAAGCAGTAACTGCCAAAAACATGAAAGTATGTGATATTTGGCTTTCTATTTTTCCATACTTCATAAGGTGTTTTGTTTATAATTTTTCTTATGGATACACGATTTAAAATGTAACAGGAAGTGTTGATTGCTTCAGCCCATAAATATTTCTCAACATTTGATTCTTCCAAAATTATACTTGCCATTTCTTGTAACATTTTATTCTTTCTTTCAACAACTCCATTTTTTTGAGGAACTCTTGCACAAGAGAGATTATGAGAAATGTCATTTTCATCACACAAAAAAAATAGCTCTTGAAAGATGCATTTATGAATTCTTCTCCATGATCACTTCTTACAGAAATTATGTTATAGCGTTTTTCATTTTGAACTTTTTTACAATATGTTTGAAAAGCATCAAATGAATCATCTTTCTGGTTTAAGAAAGTACCCATGTGTAACTTGAAAAAACATCAACAAAAAAAAAGCCATAACTCATTCCTCCTAAGCTTGTAGTTTTGATAGGACCAAAGAGATCAATGTGAGGTAATTCAAGAGGTTTTTGAGTTGAAACAAAATCTTTTGAATGAAAACTACTTTTGACTTGTTTTCCTTTAGCACAAGCTTCACATACTTTATCTTTGTAATAACTAATTTTTGATAGACCTCTAACAAGATCACGTTTGGATAATTTTGAAATTTTTTTATGCTAACATGTCCAGTTTGTTTGTGCCATGTCCATTTATCTTTGTTTATGGACATAAAACATGACTCAGTGGGTAATTCTTGAAGATACAAAACATATAGATTTTTCTTCCTCGTCTCAAATAAAATAACTTTTCAAAAGATGTTTGTTTAACTTCACATATGTTTGGTTTAAAAATAACTTCAAAACCATAGTCACACAATTAACTAATGCTTATTAGATTATGTTTTAAACCTTCAACATATTGAACATCATCTATTTTTGTAGAGTTTTCTTTACCTATAATACGTTTGCCTTTGATTTTTGTCTGATCATTATTCCTTTAAGTTACAGATCCTCCATCCTTCTTGACAAAGGAAAGAAAACATTGTTTATCTCATGTCATATGTCTCGAGCAGCCATTGTTCAAGTACCATGGCTTTTTCTTTATATTTTGAAAACCAACCTACATTTGATATTAATAGATTCTTAGGTTACCATTTGGTCTTGGGTCCTTGACGATTAAAATTTTTCTTTAAAGATAGGTTTTTTCTTAAGGTATCAGTTTGGTTCAACATGACCAATCTATGAATAATAAGAACATTTTCTTATTGCTTTTAGGGAAGATTATTACATGATATCAGAACGTTCTTCCTTTTTTAGAGTTCATCTTGATTTGAATTTTTCATCCCTTTTTTTGAAAAAAAAAACATGTGGAATCAAGATGTCCAGTTTTATTGCAATAAGAACATTTTGTTTTTCATTTATCTTATTCTTTTTTTGGTACAAAAAAATTTTAATAAAGTTTTTGCTTTTGAGATTTGTCAAAACCAAGTCTACCCAAATATTCCTACCTGAGATCCCATAAGTTTTTTGAAAGCTTCAATGGATTTAATAAAGTTTTACAAATCATTCTTAAGATTCTAAAGTTTGTTTTGAGCAGAATGTTCTTCTTTTGAGTTGCAGAACGTTCTTGACACTCAGATTCTTTAGATGTTTTAAAATGTGAATCCTGTAGGCTTTGAATGACTTTTCTTAGTTCATGATGCATAGCTTGGGCTTTCTAATTTTCTTCTTTTTCTTTGCAAACTTATTCTTTTAATGAACCACATTTTTTAGCAAGAAAGTTTGAGTCATTTGACAAATTATCAAATTCTTTTTCCATTTGTTCAGATAAATGACATAGTTCAAAAATGGTTACCTCATAATTTTCTGAGTTTTCCATTAGGCATATATTGGCTTCTTCATTTTCTTCTCTGTCTGATTCTTCATAATCATTTCAGGTGACCATCATGGATTATTTCTTGAATGGAAATTGTTTTGGTGTATTTTTGTTTAAAGGACATTCAGTTTTGTAATGTCCTAGTTTGTTGCACCCATAACATGTAATTTGACTCTTATCAATTTTAGTTTTAGAGTTTTCCCTTTTGCTTGGGAAACTTCTTGTGATCTGATATTTTCTTCTCATCATTCTTTGAATTTTTCTTGTAAGAAGAACAACTTCCTCAACATCTTTCTCTTGATCAATTTCTTAAGAGTCTTACCTTTCATCTTGTTGTGAAGATGAGCTTTCTTGAAGGTTTTGTGAAGCTTCTAAGGCTATTATTTTGCCTTTCTTTGTTGGTTTATCCTCTTGCAGCAGTACTTCATATGTTCTTAAAGTTCCAACGAGTTCTTCAAATTCGAATGTCTCAAGATTTTTGGCTTTACTTATGGCTATGATCATTGGTCTATATATGATGGGGAGACATCTCAGAATTTTTTATACTTTGTCTTGTACTAAGATTGGTCATTGACATTGATGTTGTTTTTTCTTCTTTGGGCCTTTAGCTAGACATTTGGGTTTGATTACTGTTTTTAGTAGTCCTGATATTCGTTTATCTTAAGATCTAGACTATGGGAATTAATTCATTCTACTTCTGTCCTTAAAATGAACTGACCAAAATGATCTTGTTAAACCATAATGATCTTGATAAACCAAAATGTTACTTTTATAAACCAGAATAATCTTGATATCAGTTTCTAGTTCAGTTAAGGCACAATGTTTTGTTGATTTATATCATGGTGTGATTGTTGATTGTTGTATGAATGTGTTTGATCACCTATCTTTGAATAAAACACTCAAGGACACAAGTTAAACATCAACAAAGTCATAATCATGATTAAAGATTAATCAACTTGTTTGTTTATCTTCAAAACATTTGATTTAGGATTTTGCCTCAACAACATGCTAATTTAGGTGCAAGTCATTGTGAACTGTTAGGGGGTATTGCAAATTCAATGAGACTAAATATTCGGGAAATGTTGATAAAATGACTTCATTATTGTTTGTTGTCATTGTTTTGGATCATCGGTATAAGATTGATTATATCAATTGGTGTTTGGACGACATGTTTGACAAAGTACTAGCTATTAGCATGTCTACATTGGTAAGAGATAAATTCGATCATTATCACATGTTTTTCTCAAGAGGAAATCCTTGACAAATTGAAATTAAAGATGGTGAAATTTGTTCAAGAACTGTACCTATGAAAGATGAACTAAATAGTGCCAAAAGTGTTTTCGGCAATAGGTTAGATTTATAGGGAAAAAACAAAAGAGGGATAAAATTAATTTAGTATTATCCAATGGTGAGATATGTTTAGAAGAGAACACATTAGACATCAATGAGAATGCTAATTTTGACATTCTGGGTTGGAGGAGAGGCAATTCTTCAAAATACACGATTATTTCTCTCATTAATTGTGATGTAATGGTTATTCGGGTTTCTATATTGGCATCTTGGTCATGTTTTAGCAAACGTTGATGTGTACTTAATGTATTTCACAACTCTTTATCTACTAAAATGATTGAGACACTTAATTGTATAGTCTCAAATTTGATGTGAAAGATTTTGATCTATTTTGAAACACCAAATACGTAATTGAGTGTAACATTCATAATATTTTATTCATTGTTATTGTTTTTTTACTTCAATGCTTTTTTTTAATATAAACTAACTTTTTTTGTAGTTGCTAATATATATTCTTGAAACACAATATGCAGATGTGATAAAAGGCAATAAGTCATGAATGTAGCACCTCCCACATTACAAGTCGTGAAGGTAATGTTGTTTGCTTACATGTTGTTGGTTTCATTTAGGACATCTTGATTAATTATATATTGTTTTTTTAACAGATTTGTAGTTGCAACTTCAGTATTACAGTTATTTGAAAGACAAGATGTATTGCTTATTTTTGTAAGACATCGTAATTTATAATGCAAACTATTGATTAATTTAATGTTGCTTTGCTACTACTCTTGATCAAATGTTCGTAAGACATCTATTTGGTTGAAATGTAATTGCTTACCTTGGGATAGAGTTTGCAGGGAAGCAATTACTATAACTATTGGTATTGGTATTGTTGTCGGTGTTAGAGTCAAAGCACAACAACCAAAACTTTTTGTTAGAATGATTCTTACTCTCATCCTTGTTGAAGTTCTATAGCCAAATAAGAAGGGTGTTGCAAAATATTGTTTGACCACCAACTTTTTTATTAAGAGAGCAAGGGGTGAATTTTTAGTTGTACAATTAGTGATATGTTTAGAAAACACTTACATTATTTAACAAATACTTGTGAAAACAATAGCTCCACCTAACATTTGGTTGTGTTTGTATAAGTGGTCTATCTTTTCCTGAATAAAGCGTTATGGCTTCGTCCCTTTTTAGCTTACGAAATGTGACATGTTGTATTATATGAGATATGTTGATTTAATTTTTTTTTTTTTTAAATGTTTATGTATTACTATTTGGCTACTTGTCATAAGACCAACTGGGTCTTATCTTTGTATCGTCTCATCCTTATTTGACTCGTATCTTATTGGGTTCGATCGGTTTAAGGTTCATATTCGGGTCTAAAAATTTACTCAGCCTAATTATAGGGTCAAGTAAGGGACACGTCAACCCTGACCTAACATGTCCTTTGTACACTCCCTACCTATAGTTGTTCATGTTACTCCTATCATGCTTGTGGAGACGCTAGTGGGTGATCCTATTGTTGTTATAGTTTTTGAGGTGACAGAGTTTTGTCCAATTCTTTGCGACATTTATGAGGAATTTGATAGTGACTGCATTGAGCTTCCATCCCCCAGTGATTCCTATTGAGAATTTGACTAGAGTGAGGAGAACTCATCACAGTGTGTAGTTGTTTGGTACCACATTCATGAGAAGTGTTACGTTGCGAAGAGCATAACATTTGCATTGCATACTTGAGAACATGGATATATGTGTAGATATGTGTATATATGTGATTCTATGTATATTGGTCAAATTGTGAATAAATGAATATTCTTATAGATGTTAGGTTCCAGTTGTTATAATATGTGATGTAATTGTACGAGTTGTTCTTTCATGTCTTACGCTTTAACATAATTCGATAACTCATCCTTCATTATTTGTGTTTGGCGTTGTGATGATGAAGATGTTCAATGAAATGTAATAGCAAATATTCACTTTGTGATGTTGCTCTACTTCCTGCGAAGTCTATCATTAGATAACTTTATAGTTCGTTTGATATTATATTGTTGGGTTAAATATGTAACCTTTCAAGTTTAGTCTCTAAAAAATAGTTTATTTATAATCCCTATTTGATTTTATATGGACTTTTTTTAGGGACTAAATGTATCAATTTTTAACAAAAAAAAATTAAAATAGGGACTAAAAGTGAATAAATTTTTTTTAACGAGATAATTTTTTTATAGAGATTAAAAATAAAATTTTGAAATTTTATATAGACTAAAAATTTATTTAACCATATATTGTTTTGTATTTTGACGTTATGTAACGTCTGAATTTATGGAATTCCAAGTTCAGTCATCTAAAGAATACTCCAATAATACTATGGTCGATTGTAGAGCCCTTATGTTATAAGTCACTAAAAAGAAAATGTATCTTATTGATATATTGATATAAGTAGAAGCAATAAATGGTTATAAGTTTTCACACAATAGTATATATACTTTTTACCTACTTGCATGCTTGACTTTACTATGATGTTGCAGGTAAGGAACCAATTGCATTACAACATGCAACATTAGGAGGCAACACTATAGGTTGATTATATGTGCAACTTGATTAAGTGTTATTATTTAAGTTTTCCTTAAATTGAATTCAATTTAAGTGTTCTTATTCAATTTGATTTTAGTTCTTCTTCGCTAACAAAAAAAAAAAAAACTAGTTCACCCTAAAGCTCACTAGTTACAACTCACAAGACTCATAGAGGGAGAGTAACAAACACGAGCAAAGAAAGGCAGCAACGAATAGCTTGTTACTCCCTAGGTTACCAAACCCATGTACTGAAATTCCTTGAGTAGCATAAAAGGGTGAAATTGGCATACTATTTAATTGACACAATGGCACTATCATTTGATGTATGGTTCATGGTGACTGATGATGGAGTATTAGAGGTAGTGAATCTAGTTATTTATGTGCATTTACGCTTAGTTATAAGAATTTCAATATATGTTAGTTATTTCTTCTCCGTTCATATGAACTTTGTTCCCTCTCTTTCTTGTCATTTACTTTACTGTTGCCATTGCTAGAGTTCTTTGATGTCATTTATAATGTCTGAAATTTATTTTGTACAAGGGAATGTTTGTACATATTACTTATTGAACATATTACTTTTGTTTTGCAGAAGAATAATGATGATATCGATGAAGAATTTCAAGATTGGAAGTACAAGATGAAGAGACAAATGTTGATGCGTAAGTTTTTTTAATAGATGTTAATCGTTATTGTGAATATGTTATTTTGATTATGACAATGATTTAGGGTATGCTATATAGTGATTATTGCGTATATAATTAAGAAGATTTATTAATAAATGAATTATTATATAAATGTGTGTCAATTTTTTTTATTTACTATAATCAAAAGCCAACGGTTTTGAAGTGTTCATTAAAGTACTAAAAAGAATAATTTTGTATGGTATATTTTTTAACTACGGCTAAAAACTGTGGGAGTAGCTCACCCCAAAACCATCTTAAAGAGAACAATTTTTTTATAGCAATAGTATACAACTGTTCTCTAATATAGTCAACTGAAATATTTATCACAAAGCAATGGTTAGGAATATGGAAAGTATAACGCTCAAGGTTTAGAAACTGAAAACAACACGTTTATTGATTGCAAAGATGTTGTTAAATAGTCAATACAAATATCAAAGAACAAGCTTAAAATAGCCCACTAAAGAAAATAGTCACATGAGTAAATAAACAAACTACTCCCTAAAGAATAGGGTAAATTAAAAGCCAGCAAAGCTTTATTCGTAACTTATAGCAACATACGAAAATACTAAAAAAAACATCAACACCAAAGTCATCTTCTTTGTCATGCTGCCATCATATTATCAAAAATATATCATACAAATATTGAGAAAGAAATTATTGTAATAATAGTGATATTAATAATACTTACAAAATTTACACAATTATTATCGTGAAATAATATAACTATATAAGAGATATCGTAAACATTATTAAATCCAATGTTTAAACTAAAAGCAATGATGACATATGTGTCTAACAAGTTGTTAACACTGTTTTCCACTTTGTCGGAACCAACGTGCTTAGATCAATTTGTATATAATCCCGCTTAGATATTCTAAACTCTTAAATTTTGTTATATTTGTAGATATGTTGTCATTTTGTGTTAAATTATCGTTTTGTGCTATTAATTTGAATGTTATGAGATTGTTTGCAAATTCATCCTTTTTAGTTTCAGTGATTTTGAATTTGTAAGTTTCGATATATTTTACCGGTTTGAATAAATGAATATCGTTATTTTTTAGTAAAAAAAACATTTGTCTAAAAAATTATGCCTCAATTCCATAATGAATGAATCGTTTGAAGAAAAAAAATTGTCTCCAAATAAACAAATTTTTCAATAATCAATATAATATTAATTTTTTTAATTATACCTCTAATTAATATTATATGCACCACCTTATAAAAAATATTATAATCACTTTCAATTCAGTATCTTTTAATTTACATTAATAATAATTATAAATACACAAATAGTTGATAAAGATAATTTAATAATGTATTATTCTTTACCTTTTATTTATATAATTTATTTAATTGATAAAAAATAACCAAATAGACCACTCATTATAAAATCGACAAGTAGTTTATTTATCAACGAACCAGAAAATAAATTCAAATCATTTAAAGAAAACGAAAAGGAGGGAAATAGACGAAAGTAGTTAAGTCAATTTGCGTGGTACTTTACAACGAAGCAAAGAAAATCTTTTGATCTTACATCAGCAATTTAGTTTTTTATCTACGATTGAAAAGAAAATTAGATTAGATTATTGTTTTTAAAATTAAAGTTTACGTAAGCAGAATTAAAGTTTATCTGTAACCACTTCAGCTAGAACAAAAATTGCAATGATAATTTTAATTTTTTATTTAAAATTTCATATATTTATTGGATCTATTCGACGAAGTTTTTGTTCTTATTTGATGTACAATAAAGATATGATCATATAGTGAAGATGATAAATATCATTTTGTTTGATTTACATATAATAATAAATAAAATAATATAATTTTATTTTTGATACACACCTCA
>JBBPBP010000003.1:14577426-14602422 GCA_037974735.1 Cicer chorassanicum
TCATTTTCTACATTTTATGAAAAATACAAATCAAATATATTAATTGTCTTTTTTTATCGTCAAATGTTTAACTATTCATATTAAATATTTTTGACATAAATGAAGAATATATTATAAATAATAACATTAAATAATTTAAAAGTAATTATTTTTGTTTATAAACTAAGTAACTAGAATTCAAATCATATTTTTGCTTATAATAGTGAGGAAAGGGAATATAAGAACACATGACTCATTTTTTTAGACAACATAAAAAAATCCTTTATATTTTTCTTCTTCTTCTTTTGTTTGTTTTTTTTAGAATGACATCTTCTTGACTTTTTAAACTAAGGTATAGTTGTTTTGTTACCTTGAGTTTATACTAAGAAGAGTTGTCAATCGAAATCTTAGATTGTGTAATTGATTTTTGTATTACATATTTTATCTGAGTAGCTTTTGAAAAAGTTAGAAGAATTTTGTGGGGACCTAAATTCCATCAATCTTAAGAACTTTTTCTCTTATATATTGTGTCCAAATGGTAAAACCCTAGAACTCATGAATGAGATTCATCCTTATGTATATGTTAGTACATATATGGTATGTATGTATTGTTATGACATCAATGTGATTTATCATTATGTATGTTATTGGAACCGCAACTTGAGAAAGTAAATCCAAATATTGGGCCTGATTTTCAAAGCTCTTCGCTAGGCTCAGAGGAGGTTGCAGTTCATCCTTGCAAGGGTATTGATCTTTTTTCTATGGAGATGCAACAAGCAAATTGATTACACATAGTCATGACAACAGGGCGGGGTACTGATTTTGTATCTCCACACCACACCCGCTTCTATATTTTAGCGATTGTGAAATTTAAGTTTCGATCTTTGTCCGTGACGAATTCAGATTTCTCCACACGCACTCGCAACCATTTATATATAAAAAATAATAAATTAAAAAGTTATATTAATTATAACTAATATAATAAAATTATTATTATTATACAATAATAAAATTAAAAAAATAATAAATCATATTTTCTATGAAAAAAATAATAAAATCATATTTTCTATGAAGAGAACATTATAATTTTTAATATTTAAAAAATAATAAATATATTGATTATATGCGTGTATATAAAATTTAAAAAAAAAAAGACAATAACTAACGGAGCCGGTGCTAGGGTGGAGTGAATATCAACACTCAACTCCGTCTCCACCTTTAAGTTTTACCTGGCACCAATCAAAAGAAAATTTCTTCGTCCAAATCAGGATGGATTTGGATCGGTTGCGAGTTGTGTTGTCATCTTAATTAAAGAGAATAGGCCACTCAACAACATCTGGCCAAATAAGAATCTTCTGTGAGCTAATACGGGTCTGAAAATAATTCTTTGGGAAATCTTTAGGTCAAATTGGGTAGAAGAATGTTAATTAGCAAAGTTGTTTCCACTTCCATCTTAGACCATAAAACTACATCACATTCTCAAATGTCAGACAATATTGGCCACGCACAATTCATTGGTGGCCCGTTGCTGTGTTGCGGTTCACTCGTCAATGGCAACATAGCTAATTGTAATAAAAGATTTTGGGAATCATATGTAATGGAGGTAGCCAATAAGTTATGGTAGGGAGCAAAAAGACTCGAGGTGGTAGGATCCGACAAAGACGTTGCTAATATCCTCCAAATGAAGGAAGCATAATCTAGATATCAAATTGCAAAAGATTAGAAAGGGAGAAAACAAATACCAATTAAAGATGATAGTAATGTCATTAAACATGTGAGGAGAGCTCTCAATTTCACAAATCCATTAATTATTGGCGACAGCTCACGTGTTGGAGGTGTCAAAAAAATTTATAATTTAAAAGGCTCTAAAAAAGAAAGCCCCCAAAGCCAAAAGGTCCCTAAAATTTTATGGGTTTATGGGTCCACTTTTTCAAAAAAATCGATATTTTTTTGGAAAAAAATTCCGAATTTTTTTTTTAATTTTTGCCAAGAAATAAAATTTTTTCTCAAAATTTTCCGATAAAAAATAATTTTTTTGTTTCTAGAAAAAGAAAATCGATTTTTTTAGGAAAAATAATTTTTTGATTTTGCTCAAAATTTTTCGAGAAAAAAATATTTTAAAAAAATTTTCCGATATTTTTTCGAGAAAAATAAATTTTAAAAATTTATCAAAAAAAAATATTTTAATTAACAAAACATTAGGCCTATAAGCACCCTTCACTTAAATCCACAAAAAATAATAAAAATAATAGGTCGGAGAAATTTTTGAGAAGTGGCTTTAGGTTTTGGAGTTTAATTATCGGCTCTACATGTGAGGGTATCGACACTCAGAATGAGATTGTGCAAGTTCATTCTTTCATTTAAATTTGAGTATATCTACTACAAGAAACAAAAGGAAAAAAATGGAAGACAGTGAAATTACGAACTTATGGAGTATGGGAAAACAAGATTGGATTATTAAACCATCTATAGGTCAATCACGAGGAATGTTGGACATTTGGATGACAGATTTATTCAATGTAAAATCTAAAAACTATATGGTGATAGTTTATGTGTTGAGAAGGATGAAAAATTGTATTACATAATCAATCAACGTGTATTCCATAATACAAATTCAAAACCCACTTTATTTATATATATATATATATATATATATATATATATATATATATATATATATATATATATATATATATATATATATATTAGTTAGTAAAAGTTTCCTAAACAAATATATTTGTTGGCAAAAGAGACCACACTCAACCCAAACTACTACCAAATTATGACAAAATGCTACAAACAATAACAAATAAGCCCAAAATGAACAAATCTAAGCCCAGCCAAACTTACCGAAGAATAAGCCTAAACTAAAAAAATGTTGACAAGAAAATAAGAAAAAAGGCATAATAAAACTTTAGAGATTGTTCATCTGTCTTTGGTGTTTGTTCACCTGTCTCAAATTCACTATCGAAAGTTAGAATTTAACAGTGTATTTTATTCAATTTTACACTACCACAAGTTAAGATCTAGTCAAAAATCAGAAAATGAATAAACCTGAGAAGTTTGATGAACAATCACCAAAACTTTACTTTTTTGTTTTGAATCAAGCAGCCCAAAAACTAAACTCACTAATCTCAAGACTCTATTCCAATATTAGTTATATTTTTAAATTTATCAGAAATGATATCTCTACATTGTCTATATGTCATTAATCTTTTACAATTTTACTTATTCTCTTTAGATTATAAAATCAAAATTAAAATAACAAAGGTTCTATGGTGTAGTGGTTAGCACTAAAATTCAAAATAAAATTCTTGCAAATATATGAGTTTCAACCTATTGTCAATATAATTTGATGCTCATGGGACTAACGAAAATACAATATTGTATTGTTGTCAAGTAAGATTTATAATATTATGTGGACTATATAACTCACCTTCTTCTTTTAACATCACATGAACACAATATTATGTGGCCATGGAAGTGATTCTATTGGTATAGTAAATTTTAGCTCACAAAAATTTTCATTATATTTGTACAATTAATTAAAATAAAACATCATTATTTTTCCTAATTCTCCCATATCGATTATGATACGATATATGATTTGATAGTATTATCATAATGTTATTTGAGATAGAAAATCAAATTAGTCTTTATATTGCTTCTCTGTAATACGAAATTGAGTAAGTAATTTGATTATATCATCAATTTTAAATATATTTTATTAAATTAAATATTTATCTTACAAAGGATTTTAATGTTATAAGATTTATTTTATGATACATTTACATTGGCAACGTATACAATTTAAATAAATATGTCTCAATTTTGACGTAAAGTTTTGATTTTTGCATAATTTCCAGTGAGCTAATTGTTTTATCAGGTAGTAGGATTGACTCATATTATGTGGAGGCAATTGAAACTTACATATTAACTTTAAATAATGATTTTGTTTTGAAATTATAACGGACATTGTTACGTGTCATGCTTTTTAGAAAAATTGGATGTCAATTTCTTGACTTGTACCATTTAGATATTCCTTAAATTTCAAAGACATTCAATTTAAATGATTTTATAGTTCTAATTATTGGGAATTAATTTACAAAACGACACCATTCTTAGATGGATGCAAGTACAAGTTGGCATTAAGCAGTTTAATATTACCAAGAATTCTTTTATGTTGTGGCATCAAAGATTATGACATATTTTCATTTAAAGAATTAAAATGTTGTTGAATGATGGAGTATCCAATACTCTTGATTTCACACACTTTGAATCTGGTGTTGGCTGCATTAAGGGAAACCAAACCAACATATCAAAGAAAGGTGCAATTAGTAGTTCAACCATATTATAAATAATTCTTGCCTAAATATGGATGCATGTGGTCAAAAATAGTTTATCATCTTTAGAGATGATTACGCACGATATATGAATGTTTATTTGCTTCATATTAAAAATGAAGCATTGGTTGCCTACAAGTCTTTAACGGTGAGGTTGAGAATCAATGTGGAAGGCAAATAAAAAATAGTAAGATCAAATCAAGGTTGAGAATGTGAGATATTTCCAAAATATTGGATAATATATGTATCCATAATTGGTTATAATAAACATGTCATTGTTCTTGGTTTAGTGGTTGTATTCTCTTTGAGACACAGCGAGGTCCTGAGTTCGATCCTTGTGTTGGATTTCTTTTTGAATTAATTCTGCCTTGAAAAGGCGCATCGAATGAATACTGCGCTGCTTTACCACTAGACCATCACAACAATTCATTCAATTGTTGAACGATATATGTATAGGGCAGAACCAAGAATTACACCTCTTCCTCAAGTGACATTATTTTTCTATAAATAGTGTCACTTTGGACATAATGAAGACACGAATTTTAAGAGATTGTCATTCACTTTTTCCATCTATTCTTATATTCTAAGTCATCTTATTCTTCTCTAATGCATGACTGAAGAATAAGAAACGTTATTTTGTAACATACTATTGAAAGATACGCTTGATGTGAATGTGCAATTCATTTCAAGGATTTCAAAGTATCCTGAAGGGGATTTGCCGGTTAACCCGTTTGCATCCAATATATATAGATTGGTGGGGGCGAATCGAACCTAAAGCTTAGTGTGATACACACGCTTTGGAATTTACTTATGCAACTTTCATCATCATCAAGTTCATCATCTTCTTGTTCAAGATTTGCAGCATGCCACCAACAAAAGTTCCAACAATCTTTAGGTTCGATTATCAAATTTGTTTATGACTGCAACTTTTAAAGGAGATGGACTTTCTTGACTATGGTGAAAGGTGCACATTTAATTTATATGAATATATATGATATGTTTGAAGTTCTAAATTCATATGTGGTTCTCCAAAGTAATTATATTTGTTTATGTTAAATTTAACATGTGGTTAGATTGATATGCATGATTTAGAATATATTCAAGTATGTGAATTTAATATGATTTATGCATGAATTTTGCTTGTTTGGATTTTAAAATTAATTAAAGTCTTGAAAATTCATGGTTGGACACGGAAAGTTATTTAGTGTTACTACATTTATATATTATATTCATGTTTGAAATGCATATATAATAAATTTTCCTTTTCCGGATGCGTATATAATAATATGGAGATAGGATATGAAAAATTAATAATATGGAATTAGAGATAATATGTTTTGATAAAAAAAAATTTATCTATGGTTGATGTTTTTAGACTAAGAACAAGAATTTATGATTGACCGGTGGAAGAAAATTTATTTATAATTTTTGTATCTTAAATCTTGATAAGTATGTATATGTTTGGTTTATGATGCATACTTAGCATATACTCTTAATTTTATTTGGATATGAAAACTAGTGGATATATGAATTATTATAAATATCAAGTATGTGTTTTAATTATATTGTTATTTCATGCTACAAGTTTTATATTTAGAATTGATGATATCATATTACATGGACATAATAGTATGAAAGTAATTGTTTATTTATTATCTTGAGATTAACACTAATGTGGGTATATATTTGGAATTATTGTAAGTTGACAAATGTTGTTGGAAGAAAGTAATAGAAAATCTTAACGATTTTATTCATTGTTTATTTTCTATTGTGACACTTATTTGGATTTACCATAGAACATATTTAAATATGAAACTTGAATTAACAAATAGAATTTATGATGCATGAATTAGTTATAATATAACTATGAAGAAATGATTTCTTTAATAGAAATTAAATGAATTCTTATTTGTTAAGGAGAAAATGACTTACATGTTTGGACTCACCTTATGATATTTGATTATGAGAAATTTTTATGATTGTGTTTTGTTAGCTTGTGGCAATATATATTTAATGCATTCAATGTATTATATCTTGAATTTGGATATATTGAAAAGAGAGTTAGAATTTTAAATTGAGATGCTTATTAAATATAGTAAAAAGTAGAATAACATAAAAGTTTGTTTATGTGATAATTGAGATGCTTATCAATTGTAAGCGATACAATGTGAAGAGATTAAATGACAAAAGTATCATTGTTTGGTGATAGTTGGTCAACACTATCAAGAAAATAAAAGGTAATCGGATGCTTGATATAAGTCATGACTTATACCAGACCTGATATAAATATGTTATTGGAAGATTAAGTCGGTATACAAGCAATCCAAGTAAAGAACATTGGCAGACTGTTAATAGAGTATTAAAATATTTAAAAGGAACAATTAACTATAGTTTAATCTATAGTGGATATCCTTCAGTTTTTGAAGGATATACAGATGCCAGTGGGGTAACTTATGTTGAGGATCATGCTTCCACAAGTGGATGGATCTTCAACCTTGGTGGATGTGCAGTTTCTTGGGGTTCAAAGAAACAAACTTGCATTGATGACACCACCATGACTGCATAATTTATTGTTCTAGATGCAGGTAGTAAAGAGGTTGAATAACTAAGAAATTTGTTGTATGAGATACCAATTTGGCCAAAGCCAATGGCACCGGGGTCCATACAATGTGATAGTTAATACACACTATCAAAAGCATATAGCCAAGTATATTGGTTTAAGACATAGCTATGTAAAGGATTTAATGGAGTGATATCCATAGTGTTTGAAAGAATTGAAAAGAATCTTGCAGATCCTTTGACGAAAGGTCTGACAAAGAACATGGTGTTGAAGAATCCATTAGGGATGTGATACAAGTTCATATCTAAATGATCACCAATGGTGGAAAGATCAACTCACACTTGAGTAGCATCAAGTCTTGAGTTCAATGATGAAAGTACACTATTAGAGTGATTGAAGTACTTGACAATAGATACATCCCAAAGGGTAAAAGTACTTGGACCATAAGATAAAAGTGGTAGGATGAGGTCTCCTCTTAATGGACATATAGCATATATTTGCTGGAATGTATAATTATGGGTACATTTCTGATATAGTCCACCTATATGAGAATGAAGTGGGCCGCTTCATAGAGTTCAAGAGCTTGACTCTTAAATTCTCATGAAAAGGATACGAGACACATGACCTTATCAAATGTGTCATCTTTATAATTCTTTCGATAGTACCGAGATTTCATGTGTAAGTTGTGCACACTTGTTCTAATGAATAATTGGTTCAAAGCTTGTCTACCAATCTATTCGGGATAAGTGGAACCCATAGCTTACTAAGTAGTGGTTCAAATCGTAAGATACCATTATCTGAAACCATGATATTTCCAAAATTATGGGACTAAGTATATTTTGAAAATGGTGGGGGATTGTGAGATATTTCCAAAATATTGGATAATATATGTATCCATAATTGGTTATAATAAACATGTCATTGTTCTTGGTTTAGTGGTTGTATTCTCTTTGAGACACATCGAGGTCCTGAGTTTGATCCTTGTGTTGGATTTCTTTTTGAATTAATTCTGCCTTGAAAAGGCTTTTTGAATTAATTCTACCTTGAAAAGGCGCATCGATTGAATTTAAAAAGAAAAGGTGTGTTGGTTGGATTCAAACCCAAAACACTGCGCGGAATACAGCGCTGCTTTACCACTGGACCATCGCAACAATTCATTCAATTGTTGAACGATATATGTATATATGCCGTTTCGCCAAACAGGGCAAAACCAAGAATTACACCTCTTCCTCAAGTGACATTATTTTTTGATAAATAGTGTCACTTTGGACATAATGAAGACACGAATTTTAAGAGATTGTCATTCACTTTTCTCATCTATTCTTATATTCTAAGTCATCTTATTCTTCTCTAATGCATGAGTGAAGAATAAGAAACATTATTTTGTAACATACTATTGAAAGATACGCTTGATGTGAATGTGCAATTCACTTCAAGGATTCCAAAGTATCCTGAAGGGGATTCGCCGGTTAACCCGTTTGCATCCAATATATATAGATTGGTGGGGGCGAATCGAACCTAAAGCTTAGTGTGATACACACGCTTTGGAATTTACTTATGCAACCTTCATCATCATCAAGTTCATCATCTTCTTGTTCAAGATTTGCAGCATGCCACCAACAAAAGTTCCAACAGAGAATATTATGCTAGGTAAGCTGAGAGTGGACAAAACATGGGATTGTAGCCTAATGAGAGTTAAGAAAATGAGATTGTTCCCTAATAATACACTATGTATGATTCTCCAAACCAAAATGGTGTTGCATAAAGAAGAAACCAAACATTATTGGACATGGTGCGAAGTATGTTTAGCAGCAATAGCCTTCCTTAATCCTTGTGGATTTAAATACTAAAAACGGTAGTGTATATTTTAAACTGAATTCCAACCAAGGTCATGCCAAAGACACCTTTTGAATTATTTAAATGTTGGAAATCAAGTTTGAGACATATGAGTGTATCTGGATATTCATTTGAGGTGAGGATCTATAAACTTCAATAGAAGAAACTAGTCCCGAGAGCATCAATGGGTATTTAATTTGATATGCCAAAATGTCTAAAGGTTAAATATTTAATTGTCCAAGATTGCGGAGTCAATGAATGATAAGATTTTGAGAATCACTTGATCGATTGGAGCGATCAAACCAATGACTTAGTTTTTATGCATGATTATATAAAATCTCAATCTTCCACTTCAAGTGATAGATTGGTTGTTATTCATAATATCTCTCTCAAGTTCAAATGAATGTTGATCAACTAATCATGGAGATTTTATAAACTATTGATAATCCAATAGATCTAGTTGGACATTCAAGTTCTTAAGAATGATGAGCGATAAGTTGAACAACATGATCCACAAGAAATTGTTGATCCACCATAAAGAAGATCTATTAGAGAAAGAAAAATCGTTACTCCTAGCTTGTAGTGAAATTTTGATAACACAATAATTTGATGATGCATGATGAGTTTAGCTCGTATGAAAATTTGGCAACAGTTTCGCAAGGAAAGAAATGGAGAAAATGAGGTAAAATAGTGAAAATTACCACCTTTTTACAGTTGTTGCCACCGATGTACTCTCTTAACGAATCCATTTTTGCTTAGCGAAATTGGTCTTGGTCAATATTGAGTCCACCTCTTCAACTAGTCAATCAAGACATGCAACATCAAAATGGGTCATCATTACTTCCCTCTCTTGCCACAATTTCCATTGTCTCAACCACACTAAACAAAATTTATTCTCGCCGGACGAAATCACCTTTTTCCATCATAGATCTTTGTTCATGGTGAAGTAACCTTACTTTCTTTTTTTAGCTAAATGCGATCCGCTTTGCGAATTCATTGGCTTCTAATTCTCATCCTTTATTTTTCGCTAAGGAACTTAGGGTTCTAACTCCAAGTCATAACCAAACTATAACATAAACAAAAAAAGAAATATGAGATGTTACAAAGCACGGTTTTCTTTCAAGAATGAGGGAACGATGAATACGATCCATGAAAAATAAGAAAGAGCAAGGAATATTACAAGTCAAATTACTTTAGGATATTTTTAGAATAATTGGAATTTAATTTTTTTTTTTAAAGGAGGCCTGTATTTTCTTCTTCCTATTCTTTAGCATGCTTTAGTAACCAAACTGTTGGTGGAATTGGGCCTTATTTTTCTTGTCTTTCAGGCCTCTATTATGAAGCCCATGTAATGCTTATTTGTAGTATATTTTTGGTAAAACTCTTGAATTAAATTAAATATCAATCTTTGATTGAAGTGAGAGCTAGTTATGCTTCTCTAGGCTCTCCCATGAACCAATTCTAGCTCCTAATCAAAAACATTTATCATTATTGTAGAGATCCGAGCTTGATTTTATCATTCTTCCTAGAATGAGGCAACCGTTCATCACATTTCTCATCTATTTTATTTTGTACATTTCTTATCCCTTACTTTGTAAAATTTTCCATCTTTCTAATTTCAAGAAACTTAACCTAAAGTCAATTATCCATTTGAATGCACATCGTGTTCTAATTTGAAAAGAGTGGAAAATACGAAGAGTACAACAGGTGGATGCAATGCAAGGATAGTGGATAAAAAAAAATGTTCTCTTTTTTTCGGAATCCAATGTCATTTTAAATTATGTGGTCTTGTCACTGGTATATGGAAGGTGAATGTTCTATGTGGAAAGCTTAACCACGCAGTGGCAGAAATATTAGGACAGCCAAAAACAGGTTGGCTTATCAGAGAAAAGAGGGCTTTGATTAATGACTAAGCATAAACTCGTTTACGAAGAATTACTCACATTTAAAGACAATAATAATGTAAAAAATGTGAGTACTATCAAACATGTCAACAATGCACCCTTTGTTCAACTATTGTATTTCTTTGACTTTTTTAACCATGTATAGAGCAAATCCTATTGATCCCATTTTCAATATTGCATGAAAACAGAACACAAAGCAAACTTGTTGAAGGGGGGAAATGAAAATAAAAGGGGAGATTGCCTATCACTCCAAGGCCAATTCATCCAAATGTAATACTAAATGAAGGCGTTAAAAACTTAAAAGGGATCAGAAACCAAAGTGGAGTTCGGGAGAAAACAGGCAATATAATTTTCAAACAAGAATTGGAGCAGTATGGAACGATGCCAATTGCATCACCGACAACAGCATTCTTATTATTGCGTAAATATTACAAAAACAGAGGCCTATAACAAATAAATGAAAATGACGGCCAAAGCAGCCATCCAGAGGCATATATGGTGTAAATTTGAACAAAACATTATGCCAGACCTTCCATAAAGTTTAAATAAAGCAGAAAACTAAGATAAACTAATAGCGGTTCCAGTAGGTTCTGCGTCTGAACCAGTTGTAATCAGGCAAACGCTGAATAGGTCCCATGGCGGCAATAGCAACATCCTGCAAGACAGACATGACAAGACCATAAGTTCTGAATAAGGTTGGTGTTTCTACTGCTGAGTAAGATACATTTCAATTATTATTTATTACCTTGTCATAAATAAATCGGTTTGCAACCCGTTTAATTGTACTGGCATCAACAGCATCAATTCTTGCAAACAATTCAGCAAATGGGATTCTTCGACCATATGTGAGTAGCTGAAACAACATGCAAATAAGTAATCAAATACTAAATGGTAGCACAGCGCCTACATTTAAATCTCTAGAGGCATACAACAAATTTATAAAATTGACAATTTAATAAACTTGTACTCAAATGAAAGTGTCAATAAGAATCACAGGCTACTGCCCATGGAAATGAATACAGGCACAGAACTAACAAACTTTCTTTAAACATCAGATGTAAGATCTGTGGGTACCTGACGGCCAATATCTTCAGCTACCGGACTTGTTCCATCAATGTGAAGTAGCAGCGAAGATTTTAACTGTAAATAAAACATTTAAAAGTGAGTAAATAGCACTGAGAGCAGGATAAAAATCAATTGAAAGTAACATAACACTAACATGATTTGTGGTAAAAAAATCTATGCAAGTAAACAATATAATGAGGAAAAAACACAGCATAGACGACTGAGTATGAAGGCACAATGAACAATCAAACGAACATTTGGGCATAACAAAGGCTATATTACATGGCCAAATATTGGTGTAGGGAATGTGAACAAATACCTTTCAACACACACATTCCAACATATTACATGGCCAAATATTGTGTTGTAGAGAATGTGATCAAATACTTTCCAACATAAACTTTCACATTCTGAACTTATTTTTTTGGGGGAAAAATTAACCACCACATATTAAGTTTGGATGCACAACAAATAGAGCATCAAACCCGCTAATTGAACTTAGCACAGGTAGATAACTTTGGTAAGCATTTTCTCTACTTTGTAAAACAATTTTCAGTGTGTCAAAAACAAGAGCAAGAAAATATTATTCAATATAGTTGAAGTAATCAAAATGACATGAAATATGGAAAGGCAAGGTGACAACGAGAGAATAAAATGCTGTTGCACATTCCCATTTTTCACCTTTTCCAGTTTAAGTAACACATACAACAAGCTATGAATCGCGTATAATTGAATATAAGGTCAACTTGAGCACACTTATAATCCAGTATCTTGAATTCTACCACAAAATATGCCATCATAAATGAAGAACCAATGACAACAAATGCCAATTGATTCCATTTATCTGTAATTTTCACAATTCAAAACCAGTGGCAGTATGTCATGGCTCTGTCTTGGTGTCATGCAATCATCATAGGTGAAATTTGAATCTCTTCTATACACAGAATTTAACAGGTTAAACAGAAACTACCTCAGAATTAGATTGGGAAAGTAATGAAATTAGGTTATAAATAAGTCCGTCAAAGTGCAACTGTAGGTATGGTAATTGTCCAAATGATGCAATATACCACCAATATACCAAACTAATCACATGACAAATCAAAACTAATGTTGGTTCTGTCTTGGACAATGAATACAGACATCCACAAACAACACATCTAAAACAAAGGCATAAGCCAAAAGTCCATTGTCACATTCAAATATCAACACAGGAAATCATTACATCAAGTAGAAGCCCACCTGATTACGAGCACGTGTAACATCATCATCTGAAACCTGATAAGCCAACTTGGTTGTCTCATACATGATTGAATAGGCCAAATCATCCAAGCAATCCGGCTGAAAGCACACCAATTTAAGGGGGAAAAGGTTTATCAAAGCAATAACTGAACTAAAGATTAAAAAGATAAATAAATATATAAGATAGAAGATCTAGAGCATGCATATGACGTTGTATCTTCAACACAATCTAAGCTAAGCATACAACTGTTTGTCTAAACAATAAAACTAATAATTTCATCGACCACATATTGCATAGAAAGACACTAATAGCCATTACATTTTCAAAACTAATGACTATGAAAGGAAACTAAAATTCCTTGGAAAAAGGAGAAAAGAAATTTTGCAAAACGGCAGTATAGTTGGCATAAATTGCATTGAAAATCTTTACAGTTTCATTGAATTTAAGTTGAAGTCCTAATTGTTGACTTTAACTAAAAATATATAAACATATATCTAAAAAGATGGATCAATTATTATCAAAAAGTTGGATCATTATAGGTTATATAAGTTTTTAAAATTCAAAAAAAGTTACGGAGTTGTTTAAAAAGTAATAATTATAAGGATTTTATTATTAAAAAAAAAACTTCTAATATAGGTCCTATTGACAAATTTAATAAAACATACCTAGAGAGTAATTTCACTTTATATTTATGAAAAACTACAAGAGGGGATAGATGTTCATTAGGCAGTAGCACACATTCAATGTTTTTTTCTTGTGTTAGCATGCAAGCCTTAGAAAAATTAGTTCAAATGTGACTTTTGTTTAAAAAAACACTAGTACTCCATAAGAAAACCACATTAAGGCTTACCTTAGCAACAGCATAAACACCAAAAAGACCTGTGTCCTTGTAATTGGTGTTGAAAGCCATCATGCTTTCCGCAATTTCATTAATGCCAACTCGCTGTGCTAGCTCAGAACTGTTCACAGTTAAAATTCAACTAAGTACGTATCATGACGGGTATATTTCTTTGGGGTTTGGGGAGGACAGTGCTCAAGTTGCTTACCCCATGTGTTTTCCACCTCCGGCTGTCTTATTCCATGAACCCAGCATTGCTTGCATGACCATCAGAGCAATTGAGTCTGGATCCTTCCATGATGCCCCTTCAAAAGCTACTGCAAATTGTGCAAGGGGAATATCATCATCAAGCATTCGAACCTGTTTTCATAACAAGAAGATGAACAGAGTTATTAAGTGAGCTATAACTACAGGTTCAAATGTGCTCTGCATTAATATACTTACCTCAGAACCAGTAAAAATTGCTGGTTCTTTTTCAACCAATTGAGATGCTGTGGTGGGATTTGTTGACAACTTAGTAAACAATTTTTTCACTTGCTCAACAAAATCTTCATGCTTTACAGCTCCAGATGCAGCTATCACCTAGGAAAACAGACCCGCACAGAAAACAGCCATCAGGACAACGTCCATACTTATATATTAAAAGGAAATATATATATATACTGAGTACAAGTAAGAAAGTGACTATGCTTTCAAAGTTATGAACATTATGCCACAACAGTAACAACACTCATAAGATATAACCACACCAATTATCAACATACCATCCTAGGAGCAGTGTAATGTGTCTGAATGTAATCCTGCAGATGAGCTTTGGTAATTGTCTTAATGTTCTGAGCAGGTCCCAGAATGGTTCTGCCAAGGGGAGTGTACTGGAAAGCAGTTGCATGTAGGTGGTCAAAGATCACTTCCTCTGTTTGACCCTCAACCTGCAAACAAATGATATCGTGTAAAAAAACCTTACAGCAAAAGAATGAGAACCAAACATATGTCAAATTAAGAAAAAATAGGTGGCTGCTAAAAGAATTGCAAAAACATCCAAAGCATTTTCACACTACTACTATGCTTGGATGAAAGGTAGAGTTTTGAAGGAAACGGAAAGGAAGGCTAAAAAATTAATTTCAATTGAATTATCTAATTAATAATTTTTTAGAATTAAATGGTAGAATATCATGAAACTGGAATTCATAAATTCATAAAACAATCCTTATTTAGGTTCACCAAATCCTTTTGAAAGGTCTTTCCTTGGTCCTCTCTACCTTTAATTATTGGACTACACATATGAATTACTATGATCTATTCTTAACACCCATGCTTCTGCATGTGTTTTTCCATTTCCACACATGACTAAACTACTGATGGTAATACTCTACATCTATTTAAAAAGATATTCTTCTCCAACATTGTCTCTAACCTCCAAAACTCCAACTTCTACACATCCAAATCCAAAAGGGTAAAATATTAGCTTTTCATAGTATCGTACTCAACAATCAACACATATTAAACCTGTCAGATATTCACAGCAAATTCTCACAAAACACACTCACAACAAAGTTATATTGATCAATACAATACAATCACACAATACATAAACAATACATAATTCACGTTTCATATATAATTCATTTCAAAAATAAATTGAATACCAACAAAAGAACACAATACCTCCTCCATTTCCCTAAGAATAACATCACGCTCGCGGCTGATCCGATTCTCATCGAATTTCGAATTCTGGAGAATATCAGCAAGGATATCAAGTGCAACAGGAACATCATTCTGCGAAACCTTAGCATAATAAGTAGTCTGTTCCCTCGACGTATAAGCATTGAGATGTCCTCCCATATTCTCGATTTCTTCTTCGAGTTCCCTCGCGTTACGTCTCTCCGTTCCCTTGAATATCATATGTTCGAGAAAATGAGCCGTTCCGTTAGTCTCCTCGGTTTCGAATCTCGAACCGGCATCGATCCAAACACCAACGGTCGCCGTTCGTCCACCGAGGCTAGATTCGGTGGCGACACGGAGTCCGTTAGGAAGAGTGGTGACGCGTGTTTCGGGAGCGGAGAGGATTCGTGTGTGGTCGCGAAGTTCGGGTCTAGGTGAACCGTATTTGAGGAAACGTGGATCTGGATTTTCTAATTGTTGGAGTTTTGCTTTGACGGATTCAGCTAGGCGATCGTAGATCATTACGTTGGGAGGTGGAGGGGAGGGTAGGGTTGAGGAGGATTGAGAGTGGGTGACGGCGGCGGAGGTTGAGAGGGAGAGGGATCGGATGGTGGAGAGAGCGGGAGTCCGCCGGTTGGAACGGCGGACTAGGGTGAGGAGTTTGTTGATCGTCATGATGGATCCGCGCGTGAAGGGGCGGCCCTTGTGCTAGGGTTTGGATGTGAAGAAGGAATAAGCCAAATAGTTGTGGAATGATGAAATGGCTGTGTAATAATAATAAGTGTGTGAGAGAGAGAGAGAGAATGAGAGAGAGTGATCAAATTTGAGGGGTGTGAAACGGAGGGTATTAGAGAGTAAAAATCGCTCGCTAGTAGAGACTAGAACGACTGATTTTTATTCGATGAAAACTTTCGACTTTTTTAATTGATCAGAGTTGTGTTGAATTTTCAAAAAATAAAATGTGTTTAAAAAAAATTAATTAAATTTGAGGCTAATATTTCCGATATATTTTACGATTGTCCTTTTTTCTAAGTCTTCAATTTTCAGAAAAATAATTATCTTAAAAATTCAAATTCAACTTATTTATTTACGATTAAATTAAAGTACTCTTATTGATTTGACTTTAATTAAAACATATTAACCATATTAACCATTGGATCTCATCAATTAATTATATGAAAGTATTATGTAGTAATAATATAAGAAAGGATTTATTGTATGTCAATTGAACTAAAGTGTTTAACCAATTTTATTAAAGATTATTCGTTCAAGAGAATTTAAGGTTGAATAATTGTTACTATTTTGTTTGGTTTATCTTTTCATGGACTTTACAAATATTAAACAATTACTTAGACTCATTCTCTTAGAATTGGAGAGTTAATGAAAAAAACTATTTTAAATTTTGGTAAGAAAAATTATTTTTAATTTAATGAAAATATATTTAAAAAAATTAGTAAATATCAAAAAGATTTAAATATACTTTTTTTTTTAAATATGTTTTTTGTGCTTGTAAATAAGCTTCATTTTAATTTTAGTCTCTATAATTTTTTTTTATTTATACCCTTGTAAATTCTAACAAGTTTTAAAAAAGTTGAATCGTTTTTAGTAAAAAACTGGTGACATAGCTAATTTTGGATGAAGTGGCACATAGTGATTCTGTAATTGTTGTTGATTAGACAATATTTAATATTTAAAATTAAAATTCATTTTATTACCTCATTTAATTATTTAATTAAAAACTTAAAACTAATTAATTATTAATAAACCAATTAAATAATAAAAACTCAACAACCTTCATCTTCAACCCTAATTTCTTATCTTCAAATCATAAATTCTCATGATCCAAACCCTAAAGACATAGGTTGTTTTCTGCAACAAAAACATTTTTCCCTCCACATTGCTATTTCAGATATATTCAATCAAAAAGAAAAGGAAAACGCAAATTTATTTAGAGATTAAGGTTGTTATCGAGATGGTAAAGGCAAAAAAATCAGAATTAAGAAGTTGGAGAGAGAGAGAGAGAGAGAGAGAGAGAGAGAGAGAGTTGATTTTTCCAACAACAGAAAGAGTAGAGGCGAATATTCGGCGAGGTTATGCTTGTTGGTCGCTCTCTGGTTTGGTTTAGAGAGAAAATCAAACAAGAGAAAAACATAAGTTTTTTTTTTAGTCTGTTTGACGGAGAAAGAAAGAGAGAAAATGAAAGGGAAAGAGGTGTGTTAGTTGCCTTATTTATCTATGTCTTTGGTGGTTATGGCAAAGATTATAGGTGTAGTGTAAGAAAAATGAGAGATTAGAATTTTTAGGGTTTGGATCTAAATATGAAAATTTGTGATTTGAAGATGAAGAAATTGGGGTTGAACATAAAGGTTGTTGAGTTTTTATTAAAAAATTTGGGGTTGTAGATAAAGATTATTGAGTTTTTAATATTTAATTGGTTTATTAATTAATTAATTAATTAGTTTTAAGTTTTTAATTAATATATTTAAATGAGTTAATAAAATGAACTTTAATTTTAAATATTAAATATTGTCTAGTTAATAATAATTATATAGTCACCATATGCCACTTCATCCAAAATTAGTCATGTCACAATTTTTTTACTAAAAAATATTCATAAAAGACATTTTTTTAAACTTGTTAGAATTTGCAAGGTATACATCAAACAAAAAAAAATTACATTGACTAAAATCAAAACGAAGCAGATTTGCAAGGACCAAAAATATATTTAAACCTACTTTTGTTTACTAAAAGAAACAATATTCATTGATTCAAATTGTAGAATACGTCGATACAATACGATTTCAAATTTGCTAAAAAATATAAAGGATAAATCTTCGAACAAACTCACACTACTCAAGTTAATAGCGTAAAACGGCAACCTAACATAAATACAGCTATATGCCTACAAATATGACAAAATTCAAATGTCAATAATACATATACTTTTATATCTAACACTTTGACAACGCCAAAGCCAGTGATTGAAATATGTGATCGATTAAAGCTACTTAATCAATCTGAACTAAAAGGAATATTGCACCAAGACAGAAAAAAAATGTCGTACCAAGACAAGAAGATCAAACAACGTCACAATTAGATGACAAAATCACAACAAAAAATACCCAAAAAAAAAAACTAAATTTGCGTGAAAGCCGCTTATTTAGGTAAAATGAAGGAAAATGCGATTTGGATGAGTGATTCTAGACTAAAAAATGGTCATAAATCATCCCTCTCTAGAAGAAGAAGATAACATAGGATTTGAGTTGAGAGAGGCGGCTACTGATGACTATCAACACATGTTTGTTTTCGTGTTATGTTGATAGATGCTTAAATATACTTTTGGTCCTATATCTTTTATTAAATATTCGTTTTTGGTCATTTATCATATTTTGATTCATTTTCAATCTTTATCTTTTATAATTAATGAATTTTAGTTTTTTTTTTTCATCATATCTCTTTCAAACAGTTATATGATAACTTTTATAAATTGTTGAACTCTAATATTGAATTAGTTATAAAATTAAGTGTGCAAATTTAACAACGATGAATTGAAAATACATATAACTCGTTAAATGTCTTTCATTTCAAAGAGTTTTTATCTATTTCACATAATGCAAGGAGAGTTTTTTAAGTGAAAACCTATTATTGGATTAAATTAATATTTTTTAAGAATATTATATAGTAGACATATATAGATAATAATTAGAAAGGATTACAATGATTAGATATTGTTATAACTTTGTTGTGATTGAGAAAAAGAGCTAAAATATATTACTAGTAAAAGATTAAAAAAACTTAATTAAAAAAAAGATAAAGGATAAAAAAGTTATTAAACAAAAGATAAAGAATTAAAATTACATTTAAATTTATTATAAATAATTTTTATGAAAAACTATTTAAGACACCTTATTATTTTTAGAATTTTTTATTAAGATTTTCATTTAATTTAAAGTCGTAATAAACGGATAATCAACTATCGATAATTCTTATAAAGAAAAAACAAAATTGTTACCCGCACCCCTCACATTTCTATCTACATCCCTTTTTTTTAAAAAAAAAAACAAAATTTTTAAATTGCCCTTTTATATTTATTACAATTTTTAACTTCATTTCTCCATTCATCACCCTTCTTAACATCCCATAACTCATAATCACAAAATCACCATATCTCACAAACCTTAACTCATAATCAATCAAAACTCACATCACTCACTCATAATCTACACCCCATCAGTTTTCTCTTCACATTGTGGTTAAAGTGACCTAAATAGGTATGTTTATTGTTCTGTTTTTGAGTTCGATTTTTTTTTTTTTTATATAAATCTAGGGATTGTACACAATCTCAATTCACATACGTTTACGTGAATTGAGTTTACCACTTAGAAGTCCACCACCAACATCTATGTCAGATCATCATATGATAGTTGTTGCATTTGTTAAGAACTGTCATTTTGTGCAGATATTAATTTTGGTAGTTATTTAATTTTTCCACTTAGAACTGTCATTTTAACAGGTATTAATTGTGCAGGTATTAATTGTCATTTTTTAATTGTGGTTGTTGCATTTGTTAACAGGTTTACTTAAAGTCAAATTCTCATGTACCACCAACAAGTAATTTGTGGAGAAAATATTGCATTGAAGAAGCACGACAGTGAGAGTTTATTTACAATGATCTCATGCAACATTGGTTGAAGATATTTCCATGCAGTATAGATGAATATGTTGTAAACTAAATTGTAAACTGAATTGGTTATCCAAAATATAACAATATATTACATATCCAAAATATACCAATATATTACATATCCAAAATATACCAAAATATTACATATCCAAAATATACCAAAATATTACTTAACAAAAATATTAAAATAAATCCTAATATAGTCTATTTCTCCTACGATATGTTAATGTGCTAGACCAATCTCTACCACCACCCCTCTGATTTCGCATAATCAAAATTAACTCATTGACGAGTGTCATGCCATCAAGTAATACTAATTGCCGACCAATTAAAATAAATTATGAATGAATAAAATATGACAAATTAATATACCATTACGTCAACTGCTTCATCGGCGGCATCAGCTGCATGATCAGCAGGTTATGCATCAGCTGCATGAGCGACAAGTTCTTCATGGACTGGTTCTCTACGAATGATGTATGGATGAGAAATTTTGCAAAACCAGTCTACGTAATCATTCGAGCAAAGGACACGTCATTGCTCAAATACGCCAACATCTACTACATGCACAGCGTACTGCGTAAACATAATGTCCATTTAATCTGGTGTTGTCGTCTGACCCACTATATCTAACGGTGAGCCAGGAATGGTTTGGACATGACCATATTGACGCAATACCCTGTCTGGCAGATGAGCATACATCTTCGGACCCCATCGTATCCACCCTCGAAATAAAGAAACCTCTTCAAACGGTCGCTTCACTCGATGCGCCTCGTATGGTGTCCAACAGACCTCATCAACCTCAATCTCGTCAAGAGCTTTCCTAAATGGAATAACCAAACTTTTATCCCATTTTGGCTTCCATTTAAGTGCTCTAGGGCAGTCTTCAACATAACTAGGCGAAAGTCTACAGCAATCTCTACATAATGTAGGAAAATGCTCATGGACCCAAGCCTGCACAAATATAATAACATATCATTAGTTTAGAATCATTAATAATAGATATTATTAACACAATAAATAACCATATAGTTTATCTATAACAGTGTCAGATACGATGAAACAATTCTGGTCTGATGCATATTGGCACTCTTATCGTTGAACAATGTGCAACCGACCAAAAACTGCACCCCATGCAAATCCCCCGCAAGAATTGAGGTCTCGGAAGCAGTCAAGATAGGCAACGCTGATTGTGTAGGCACTCTTATTGCTGAACAATGTGCAACCGACCAAAAACTGAAGAAATGTCATTGCAGCCATCTGCCAATGCTGGTCATGACAGCGCTGATGGTATACCTCAAGTAACCAACTATACTGAACTGAGGTTGTCCGTGTGACATTAAATTCAGCATAAGCATTAACATGACTAACTCCAAGAAGCTCAGCCAATATATCTGCACTGTCATCCTTGTTAAATACATTAACACTGAAGAATGCACCAGTGATGGGGATATGCAACAGAGAGGACACATTGTCCAAAGTAATCGTCATCTCCCCAATTGGAAGGTGGATGATATTAGTGTCATGATGCCACCTCTCTACGAATGCAGAAATGATCCATTTGTCGATCATTTCATAGCTGCATTTTAGCAAAGAATACAATCCTGAGCTTTTAACCAGTTCCTCAACCTCTTCATGTTCAATAATAGCTTCTTTTAATTTTTTGCCGTTGTTAAACACCCTTAACTCCCCGCGATCCTGAAATTAATTAAGCAAAAAAATATAAGTTAAAACATATTACAACAACAACTATTAAAAATTTAATTTCATTTGATTGATAAAATTACCACGCCATCCCAGAGTCGAGTCACCACTTGATCGCCGAATGTCCTAAGGACATAACTGTCAATTGGACCACCAGAATATGCTTCGGGTTGTGTTTCGGGTTGTGCTTCAGGTTGTGCTTCGGGTTGGGCTTCTTTCTGTTGTCGCTGTAGTCGTCATCGTTGTGCCCGTGCGGAAGCAATTGGCCTAACACGACGACCCTCCACATTAGAAGTACCCTCGTTAATTATAGCTCGACCCTCTCTATCCGTAAACATAGTGTGCACCATATCTGCAAAACCAAAATCATAATAAAAATCAAAACAACAAATCCTATATGAATTGTGTTCACGTACGTGAACCCATCCTACCCTACGCGAACTGTGTTCACGTATGTGAACTGAATTCACGTATATGAACTCATTTTCAAAAACCCATAAACGTACATGAACTTAGTTAACGAACCATGTACGTGAACTCAATTCACGAACCATGTATGTGAACTCAGATCACGTACACCTTACGTGAACTCATTTCACGAACATGGTTTGTGAACTGAGTTCACGTATGTTTCTGGGTTTTTGAAAATGAGTTCACGTACGTTTCTGGGTTTATTGAAGTGAAGGATTTCATCAGCATCAACAATGGAAACTTGATTTTAGGGTTTAGGGTTTCTGACATTGCGTTTGTAATAATAAACACAAACAACTACAATAATGTACAAAAAAAATAGGGATCATGCTTACTTGATTCGTGAACTAATGATTGTTGATGATTGAACAATAAAGCAGCCTCGCTTGATGATTGATGAAGAAACTCAAAATCAAAAACACAATAGAAGATGATTGATGAAGACGCTGAGGATGATTGAAGAAAATGGAGAAGATGATGAATGAAGTTGATGAAGATAGAATGAAGAGGAAGAAGATGCAATGAAGAGGAAGAAGATGGGTTAGGTTAGGTTAATAAAGGGAAGGGCAATTTTGGAATTTTGATTTTTAAAAAACTTGAGGGGTGTGGGTAGTAATATAAGGGGTAGGGGTGTACGTGGGTCGGGTTGGGCGGGTTTTGACAAAACCCAAGACCCGACCCGATCGATTATCTTTGGGTTGGGTTAAGTTCTAAACCCGTATTTTTTTATTTAACCCAACCCGACCCGATCAAGAACGGGTTGGGTTGGGTTGGCGGGTCATACATAAATAATAACTTTTTTTTTTTTTATTTTACAGGAAAACATATTGAATGAAAATATATTTAATACTTGTCTCAAAACTATAAAATTTCAATCAAATTATGCAATTCTTTAAAAAAGTCATCAACCTCTCACATAAAAAAATAAATCCAACAATCTACACATACCAATCTTTATGTCCATATACACATATCAATCCTATGAGATCTACACATACCAATCTTCATGTCATTTGGTTAGATTAATTCATGTAACAAGAAAAAATGCACGTATAGTATGTTATCTTCACATATTAGACTGAAACATACATCTCGAAAACATAACTCAACAACCGCAATTCAACTCATAAAATACACCAATACATCTCGACAACATAACTCAACAATCGCAATTCAACTCATAAAAAATATCAATTATAGAACCGCAATTCAAATGCTTTTTCACAATGACAAGGATAAACCTGATTTAATCTATATTAATTTTTATTTAACAAATTATAGTATTATGAATAAAATAAAATAAGAAGTATTTTGGGGTGGCCGTGACCAACCTATCTCCCATCAAACATTAGCCACTGCTTACATATAATCCACCAACCATTTTAGTTTACTAAGTACCATTCATTGGTTTATAGTTACTATTTTCAAATAAAATACTAAAAAAAAAGTGTTTAATAGATTTAAACATCAATTTTGCTCATAAATAGTATTTAACTCAAATGAATAGTATTTAACTAAAAAAAATTTAAACTAAATTCATTATAAGCATGAGTTTTCTGTTCATACCTTTATTACGTAAAACTATAACATTTAAATAAATAGTATTTAACTCAAATTAAATTGCTAATTTGAAAAGTTAGATATGAATTTTATAAGTAGGCATATACGAGATTACAATGTCAAAACAAATTAAACGAGTAGCCTAGACGCATGAACACCTTACATCAACATTCATATAAAAATCACTTATTAATAATATCTTATTATAGGACTGCGACGCTACTTCAAAAAGTCTTGAACTTCAAAAAGTCTTGAAGAAGGTATAGGCAGAAAGTGGATGAATGCAGCTGAAAATCTAAATAAGAAGAAGAATAATGAAACCCTATTGAACTACTGAACCTGCCAAACAAATTTTTTTTAAAAAAAATATAACTAGTTACTGGGTCGGGTCGACGGGTCTACAGATTCAAATTGTTAAACCCATTACCTGACCCAAATATAAGCGGGTTTCAACGGATTGGATTGGGTCAGACTCGAAAGTGATCGGGTACGGGTAAAAATCGGGTTGGGTTGGATTGGGTGATCGGGTTGGCGGGTCAACCCGCGCCCATGTTCACCTCTAATAAGGGGTATTGGTAGCAAAAGTGTAAAAAAAACTCTTAATAGTTAATTTGGAATTTTTATGTTTATAATCATTTCTTTGAAAAACATTCACAAATACTCCCTTGCACAATGAGGAATGGATTAAGAGATCTAAGGAACGGGGGCCGAAATCTTTCTTATGGTTAATAATATATAAAATTGAACTACTTTTTTGGCAATAAAATAAAATATTGAACAAATGTATGATATATAGGATCGGTAATTGTCCTATGCAATCTTGACCATTATACAGGATCTTAAAATTATTAGGGTCTCAAAACATTTTTTATTTAGAATAATTATGACATATTAATTAAATAAATTCTATTGAATAAAAAAATACACTTAAATTTAATAAGATTTGATTTATTATAGAGAAAAAAGTTTATTGTACAAGATTTTATTGGGCTCAACAAAAGTTTTTAGTTAGTAAATGGGTCAATAAAGAAAAAAATTCATAGTATTAAGAAGTTTGTTTTGATAAAAAAAAATGATTAATAATGTTGTTATTTGGTTTTTCTTTTTTATATGTTATTCGATAGTATATTTGAAAATTATGAAAGGCGAT
>JBBPBP010000003.1:14602717-14617046 GCA_037974735.1 Cicer chorassanicum
TATATTGAATGTGCTTTTTTTGTATTTTTGTATCTGTTTCTATTTTTTTTTTCCGTATTTGTAGTTAGTATTTATGTATTTTAGTATTTGTATTTGTAGTGTATATTTTGTGTATTTGTATTTAACATTTAAAAGTATTTTAGTATTTGTATATGTAGTGTAATTTTATTTGTATATAGTGTATTTGTATTATTTGTGTGTGTCTTTTGTTTTTACATGAAATGGGGTTTAATATAGTTTTATTTAGGCTAAATACCACTGTGAACATTTTTCTGAAACATAAAGAACTAAATCGGAAAAAAAGATAAATGACTAAATTGTTAACTGAAATTAAGTTAAGGGACCACATGTGGTATTTAACCTTTTATTTATGAAGGACATTTTTATTTTGCCAAAAACCTTGAATTAATTTACAAAGCGGGTGAAATACATGTTTGGAAGAACATAGTTTTGGACAAATGGTCTTATGAGGCGTGTGGTATTATAGGGGACTTGGACCAGGATTTTGAGTTGCTTAGCAGGTTATGGTGGAAAGTTGTTGATAAATCATTGGAGCATGACTTGATTGCCTTCAATGATAAAAGACCAGAGTCTGATAAGTTTAATCTAGAGGTTGAAATGACCAAATATTTCAAATTCAGTGTGGGAATGGAGTTTGCATCTCTTCAACATTTTAAAGATGTTGTTTTGGAGCACAATGTGTTAAATGGAACATAAATAAAGTTTGCAAAGAATGATAGAGAGTTAAGCTGTGTGTAAATTAAAAAAAAATGTGGATACACTATTTTGGGGAGTCAGGTAGTAAGAACTACCACATTTATGGTGAAGATGTTAAAACCAAAACATAAATGTGGAAGGGTGTTTGCTAACAAGAATACCAAGTCAAAGTGGGTTGCAAAGATATTAGTTGACAAGATGAAAAATAACTGCAAGGTGAAAATAAGTGATATGTGACACAATGAAAAATAATTGCAAGGTGAAAATAAGTGACTTGGTATGTGACATAAGGATAAGACTTTTTGAGATCACATGACACGTAGCATTGAAGGCAAGACAAATTGCAAGGCAGATTGTGAAAGGAGATGCTCGTAAGCAATATTCACAATGATGGTCATATAGTGTTGAGTTAAGGAGAGTATTTTCTTGAAATACTTGCAAAATGGAGTTGGATAGGCATGGGCAAGAATTACAACCAAGATTTGGGAGATATTAATGTTGAGATAAAAGTCTTTTTTATGTATGTTTTAATGAAAACAAACTTTATGAAATAAATGATTAAGTTTTAAAAATGGTGATCTATTAATGATTGCACTTGAGTTTTATTTAAAGAATATAAATTGTATAAGTGAACAAGCAAGAAGTCATCAACAAGTGCATAAGTACATTCTCAATTTTTATGAAATGATGTTCTCATGATGAACAAGTTCGTTGCATTCATAAATAGTCATATCAGTTCAGCAAAATAACAAGAATCAACTTTGAAGAATAAATCATTTCAAGATTGAGTAATTTATTAAGTCATTTGTTAAAAGAATGATGGAAGAACATTCACCAGAATGTTATGGTTATTCAATTAAAGAACAATTGACAAAAAAGATCTTTTTAGAAGAGCAACATGTAGTAAATCAATTGACATTTCGCACACGATCTTCCCAACATTTAATGAGTAATTAAAAGTCAAGATTTGGAGGACTACTTGCAAAAATAAACATGCAAATTGATGACAGATTTATCAAGATCATTCTAGTTTATCAAAAGATCATTCTGGTTTATTAAAATATCATTTTGGTTTATTAAAAGATCATTCTGGTTTATCAAAATCATTATGATTTATCAAAGTATCATTCTGATTTATCAAAAGATCATTATGGTTTATTAAAAGATCATTCTGGTTTATTAAATGATCATTCTGGTTTATCAAATAATCATTATGGTTTATCAAGATTATTCTAGTTTTTTCAAGATCATTCTAGTTAGTTTATTTTAAGGACATGAGTAAAATGAATCATTCCATATAGTCCAGACCTTAAGATAAACGAATATCAAAGCTACTCAAAACAATACTCAAGCCCAAAAGTCTAGCTAAAGGCCTAGATAAGCAAACATCATCAATATGAATAACCAGATCAATCTCCATATTGATGAGCTCTGAGCAAGGACAACTAGGACACCAAAGTACACTATTGCTGCACTTTTTGCAGAAAGCTCAAATTGCTTCTAAGACAAAGGACTGATACTTCACACCCATTCAATCATTCATCCATGTTTTTCATACAACATAAAACTAAGAACCTTCTAGTTATACAAAAGAACATTCTGATTATTCTCTTTTAAAGACATAATTAAAACAGATCATTTTTCATAGTCTAAACCACAAGTTAAAGAGTATCAAGACTGCTCAAATCAATTGTGAAACTCTGAACTCGAGCTGAATGCCCAAAGAAGGAAAACAACCTCCAAATTGATGACAAGATTGATCTCCAAATTGATGAGTTATGAGTAAGGACACAAGTACATTGTACTTACATTACTATGCAGAAAAAACTCTGCATAATTCTAATATGGAACAGTACCAGACCTGTGACAGCCCATTCTCACACTCATTCACGTTTTCCATAAAAACCAAAAGCAAGAACATTCTTCGTTTGTCAAGAACGTTCTATACAGCAATATATATAAACACATGTTTAATTGTTTTAAAACATATATGACATTTGGGAAGTGTTTCCAACGACTATATTCTGTTTAAATTGAATATTTAAAGCCTTTTATCATTTATAAATTGAAGATCGATTGAAAGATGAAGGCAATAGTTCAATTTACAAATCTACCGACACTTGTTCAAGTAAGAACAAATCAAAAACTCTTCAAGCAAACTCCAGCTCTCTTCACTATATTTGTGAATCATCATTTATTGAGTTTGTCTTTATTTATCTCAAACAAGTGTAGAGAAGTTTCAAGATCCCAAATACTTTTATCATACACATCACTTGTAACTCAAGTTTATCTTTTATGTTAGATTGAGTGTCTTTGTAAAAATCCTTTCAAGGCTGAAAGGTGACTGTAAAAATTCCTTTCAGGTTGAAAGGTGAAGATTGTAATTGATCAAGGTGTGATCAAGAGAAAAGGTTGAAGGAGAACATTCTGGTTCTTAAGCACATTGTGAAAATCTCATAGTTGTGAGGACTGGACTAGCCCGAGTTGGGTAAACCAATATACTTTTTGTGTGTGATATTTCTATCCCTTATCTTTAATTATTTGCACACCTAAATCACATTTCACTATAAACTAATTTGTTTTATTTACTTCTAACATATCCATAACATTTTAGACATTCTGTTTCAACCAAAATTGATCTTGAGTTAATTTAAATTAAGCACAAGAATCAAAATTTTAAAAGGTTTACAATTCAACCCCCCAATTTATGTGATAGACATTGCTACTTCAATTGGCATCAGAGCTCTCCCTTTAAGGTTTGAGCACTGAACAATGTAAGAGGAAAAGATTCGGGAAGAAGTGATGTCAAAACCTGCAAATCAAAGCACATGTATAATGGCAAATGAAGAAAGTGTAGAGGTCACATATTATGAACCTTGTTATTTATGTAAAGATTTTGAAAACCTCATAAATGACTCAAACACTTTATCTCAAAAGTGTATATTTCTAACAATTCAACTTTATGAGATAAAGAAACAAAATGAGGAGTTACAAACTAAGAATGATGAACATGTTAAAATCATTCAAGATTTTTCGCAATTTCATTTAAAAATGTTTGAGCAACAAAATATTCTCAATGAGATAACCATAAAAATCATCTTCTAGAATGTTCTGAAACTAAGGAAGAGAGTACCTCTTTAAAAATAGAAGTTCATGAATTGAAAAATGATTTAACCAACTTGGTAAAAACCACTAAAACTTTTCGAAAGAACATCATATATGAAGAAAGGATATTGGACAAAGATTATTTACGTTTCAAAACTTCTCAAAAAGAAAAGCTTTATGAATTTTTTTTTGTGTCAAAAAGGAAGGATGAGAAAAGTAATAAAAGATGTTCTTACTGTAACAAAATTGGACATCTCTACTCCATATGTTTTTACAAAAAAAAATGGATAAAAAATGTACATGTATGGTAACATGATGATGACTAAGGACTAGTGCAAAGATAATGAGAAGAAAAAAATTCTAGCAATATAGTCTCCAAAGTTATCACCCTGATAGAGTCTTATATAAAGTCATAAGGAATAATGAAAGGAAACATAGGCACATGAATGATAATCTTTGTATGTTTCTTTTATTAAATTATAAAGGTTACTTTTGTAAATGTATATATTATCTATTAATAAATCAAATAAATAACTGGAATGTAGTTTTTATTGTAATATGTGTGAAATTGGTTAAATTTGTTTATGATATAGATTTCAGGAGTTCTTCTTATGTTTCCAAAGAAGACAAATAATTTAAGTGCTTTTATTATTGTGTGGCCAATGGCTGTACTTGCTTTTTTGGCTTGTAGAAGGAATCACTCTAAAATTTAGAGTATCTTTTATCTTTTATATATGTTTCTAACAAACTACAATCTCGTATAAAAATATACATATGATTGAGAGAAAAATTGTATTTTTGTTTACAAATATATATTAAAAGGGTAAAAAATATTTATTTTTTCATGTGTACTTCCCAATTTTATGTGCAGATGGAAAAAAACTCTCTAAAATTTATGACTATTGAGCTAATTTAGTGCAAACTACAACAAAATTTGAAAGCAATAGTACAATCCAACCAAACATAACTATCACGAGTAGAGAAATTCTAAAGAGCCCAACAAATGTCACACAGAGTCTAACCGGCAACGCAGGACCCATAAGACGCATCACTCAACAAAAGAAATGGTTTGATTATCACTACCAGAAATCAGCTTTTTTTCCCGCGGATTTTCCTACTGACACATTTCGAAGGTAATACATGAGGATTTCCATGTCATCCGCAACAAAATTCACTTTTTTCATTAGGATTTACCTATGGTATACTTCCGGAGGGAATATCCCTAGTAGGAAGTTCCGCAGGTAATTTCCTGCAGAATTTCATGCCAGTTTTATATTTTTATTTTTTTAAATAAAATAGTTTTTTATTTTTATATAAATATAGTAGAATTGTTTTTTAAACAAATTAAAAAATAAGACAAGTTCCACGATTAGGGATGACAATATAATTCGCATCCGCGGTACCCACTCGAACCCGTCTTGATTTGGAGGGAAAATCCAAAATTAAAATTCGGGGTGGGGACCGTTTGGGGTATTTATTATTGTAATTTTTAAATTTTATAGTATAGTATCTATTAAATTTATTGAATTAAGAGTTTGATAAATTTGTTTCATAATTAAAATTTTATTTTTAATCTTAATTAAAATTATGACAAATAATGTTATTTCAAAATAGAATCAAAAGAAAAAACTTAAAAAAATTTGACGATATTAAATCTATTTTTAAAATTGGTTTGCATGTCCTTGGTTCATAATTAAAATTGGTTTATTGTAGTTTTAGACTTTTAGTACATTAATTTTTATCAACTCACGAAATTGGTTCATCTGTTTTAGAATTTGATATTTTTTTATTCATCTCCTAGATTTTGTAATATTCCATTATTTTTATTTTGGTAATATTTTTTATACAATAATCATAATTGATTTTGATAAAAATTTGTTTGTAGAAGGGCATAGTAGTTTAATTGGTAAACATAATTGATTCGAATCGCCTGTGGAGGCGGCATGGGAAGGAGTGAACACGCTAGCGGAGGTATTCGAAGAAGCGTGTAGGAAACACGGGGATAGAATATTGTTGGGAACGCGATTGGTTATATTGAAGGAAGTAGATGAAGTAACAATGCCTCTTTTTAAAAAAATTCATGTTTAAAACTTAAAGTTTCACTCAAGATTGATCTTGGTTATAAACGAAGAACGATCTTGGTTAGTGAAAAAACAACAATATCAATTTTATCAATATAAAAGCTGATTGCAAAGCATATAATAAATTTGTACTTGGATTTGCCTCACATGAAGAATGATCTTGATTTATACTTTTCATAAAGCATGTCTTTGATCCTTCGAATTGTAGAATAATTCTGACTTAGATTGATCCTTGCTTATTCTTGATGAAGATATGAGATGAATAAAGCTTCCAGGATCCAATCTTTCACAAAGAAAACTGATCATTCTTGTTTATGACAAATGTGGAGAACGTTCTTCGTTTTTCAAAAATATGTCAAGAACGTTATTTGTTTTACTGATTTTGCTTTCTTGATTTTAATGAGATCTGCTTTGAAATACTTGGTACCTAACTTGTTTTAACACACTCAAATAAACATGTTAAATACCAAAACACTTAGAATCATAAATAGAATTCTTAATTAACCTTTTGTTTAATTATCATCAAAACATTAATTTGAGATTTTGTCTTAACAATCTCCCCCTTTTTGATGATGACAAAACATGTTAATTTAGATTTTAATTTTGATTCTAATAATAATTCAAAGAGCTTTTTAATAAAAAAAACTCCCCCTCAATATGTGCTAAACATTTGAACCAAATAATGATTTTTCATTAATATCACAAAAAGATCTTTGATCATTACAGGGTGGTTCAAAACAAAACAAAAATACAAGTAGTCATAAAATGAAAGCTACAGATCAGACTTTAAAATCTAAGACACTTCTCCCCCTTTGTCATAGCAAAAAGGAATAGGAGAGCTAAGCTAAAATAGTAAATCAAAAGGACAAAGAAGGTGAAGACCCTTCAGATGATGGAGATAACGAAGGGTGAGGAATTTCTAGAAAAATGGGAGGAGGATTAGGCATAGGTTGGTTCGCGTCCAAGCTTGGGAGCAAGCTGATTTGCCATCCAGTCCCTCAGTGTGGCTTGCTCTTTATCCTGATGAGCTTGTCTTGCAATGATGGTTTGAAGGGCAACAAATTTTTTGGGAATGTCCTTATAAGCTCTTAATCATTCCCTTTCCAGTTTGGTCCTTTTAGAGGGACGCTGATGATCATCAATAGGAGTGCTTTGGGAAGGAGCAGCATAGGTGCAAAATATGGATAGAGTGGCAAAAGTAGTATTGATGTGAGGAATAGAGTTGGGAGTGGAATGGTGGGGTATAGAGGGGCCAACTATATCCGAATCAGGAAAAGCCAAGTATTGACTTATTCCAAAAAGTGATGAAGTTGTAGTTTTTTGTGGTGAGACAAAAACTGGAGACATTTTGGAATTGTGCTGAACTGGAAGTGTAGGACACAGACTGCCTTGAGAAGATGGATTTATGAAAGGTGGAAATGTAGAGGCTGTAAGATTCAAATTTGAGAAAACAGTAGGAAACAGAGAACGTTCTTCAGCATGTGGCTGGGGTGAAGAACGTTCTTGAGGTTCAGTTGGTTTGTGTACAACAGAAATTCGTGCAGACTTTTTTCTTTTGTTGGTGGAAGAATGATTGAAAATAGATTGTGATGAGGGTGGGATGGTGGGAATTTGTTTCATATGGGAGATGTTTTTAGATGAGAATTTTGAAATCTTGATGTTGGAGGATTCAGTCAAAAGAGGAATCTAAAAATGCCTGAAATTTTTGGAGAAAACCATGCCATAAGGGACAATATTTCTCTTATAATCTTTTTGGATGGCAGCAATCATATGCTGGATTATTAGATAGGGCCGATTTATCTTCTTACAATGAAGAAGGTGATAGATGACTAGAGCGTCATTATCAGAAACAAATTCATGGCTGTCACAATGGGGTAAAATATTGTGTTGGCTTATCCTATTGAAAATTTTGGGAAGGGGTTTCAGATCAGCTGAGAGATATTTGGTTGATTCATCAATAAACAGCTCTTGGAACACCTCTTCTTTTGAGATGTCTAAGGTTGTGTACCAATCTTTCCCAAAGATTGTTAAGCCTTCAGATGGTAATTGCAGAATCTCACCCAAAATCAGAGGGTTAAGACGAATTTCAATACCTTTCAAAGTAGAGACTATGAGAGATTTGTCTGCAAATGCTTCAGCTTTGCAATAGAAAGCTCAAATAACTTCTAGGTAATAACAATCAGACAATTTTAGGAAATCAGTCCAACCAAGTGCATCAGTATGAGGCTGAATGGAGATGCCTTCTACTGAAAGGTTGTCAAAGTCAAAAACTCGGCCAATGCCAATAGGGCGTTGAGCCCGTTTTTCAAAATATAGTTTTTGAACTTTTTAGGAAATCAGAGGTAGAATAAGAAATTTTGAAGAGGAAGGTTTGGTGGAGGTTTGAATTGAATTAGCAATGTCAATCACAAGAAAGGGGGGTTTGAATTGTGATTTCACCTTTTTAAAATTTTATGGTAAAACTTAAAGAATTTAACTCAAGATTAATCTTGGTTATGAAAATAGAAAACGGAGAATGTTTTTGGTTAGTGAAAGACACACAATTTAACTTATCTATTTAATTTGATAATCAAAAGATTAGAAATAAATAGAGATAAGGGAAGAGATATAGTGAAGAGAGCTGGAATTTGCTTGAAGAGTTTTTTTGACTTATTACTTGAACATCAATCTTCTGTGTTGACCCAGATTGATCTTCCTCATCTTCATCTTTCTTTTCCAGCTCAAGATCATCAAACTCATTAAATAATACATGCATACTGATTTCAACAATTTTAGTTCTCAAATTAAAGACACGATATCCTTTAGACTCCGTTGAATATCCTAAAAATATGGCTTTGTCTGATTTTGCATCAAATTTTCCCAGGTTATCTTTATTATTTAAAATGTAGCAATAACAACCAAAGATATGAAAATATGAAATGTTTGGCTTTCTATTTTTCCAGATTTCATATGGTGTTTTATTTATAATTTTTCTAATAAAAACACGATTCAAAATGTAACAAGAGGTGTTTATGGCTTCAACCCAAAAATATTTTTCCACATTGGATTCTTCCAAGATCGTTCTTGCCATCTCTTGTAATGTTCTATTTTTTCTTTCAACAACCCCATTTTGTTGAGGGGTTCTTGCACAAGATAAATTGTGAGAGATGCCAAGTTCTTCAAAAAATGTTTTGAAAGATGCATTTATAAATTCACCTCCATGATCACTTCTTACAATGATTATTTTTGATTCTTTTTCATTTTGAACCTTTTTACAAATTTTTTTGAAGGCATCAAATGCATCATCTTTTTGTTTTAAAAATAACACCCATGTGTATCTAGAAAAATCATCAACAATTACAAATCCATATTTCATGCCTCCTAAGCGAGTGGTTTTGATGGGACCAAAAAGATCAATGTGAAGTAATTCAAGGGGTTTTGTAGTTGATATAAATTCTTTTGAATGAAAACTACTCTTGACTTGTTTTCCTTTTGCACATGCTTCACAAACTTTATCTTTTTCAAAACTGATTTTTGGAAGTCCTCTAACAAGATCTAATTTTGACAGATTTGAAATTGTTTTCATACTTATATGTCCAGTTCTTTTATGCCATATCCATTTGTTTTTATTCATGGACATGAGGCAAGATTCAACTGGTAGTTCTTCAATGTATAAAATGTAAAGATTTTTCTTTCTGGATGCAGAAAAAATTATTTCTCAAGAAGTTGCCATTCTCACTTCACATATGTTGGGTTTAAAAACAAATTCAAAGCCATTATCACAGAGCTGACTAATGCTGAGAAGATTGTGTTTTAATCCTTCAACATATTGAACATCATTGATTTTGGCAGAATTTATTTTACCTATGGTTCCATTCCCTTTGATTTTGGCTTGATCATTGTTTCCAAAGGTTACGGATCCTCCATCTTTTTTGATGAATGACTTGAAACAGTTCTTGTCACCCGTCATATGCCTTGAACAACCACTGTCCAAGAACCATGGCCTTTTCTTGACATCTTGACATCCATCCTGCATGATGTTTGTATCAATTTTAGGTACCCACTTTATTTTGGGTCATGAGGAGTTAGTTGCGAAAACTGATTCTTTCTTGGAGTTTAAAGTAGTCTTAGAGTGACTTATCTTGGACGAGGAAGGGTGATCAGTTGGTTGTTTTTGAAAGGATTTGAAAAAACGAGTTTCAGCATATTTTGATAAAGCTCCAGATTGATCCTGTTTTTTCAGATTTTGTGAAAAATTTGCCTTTGCTCTAAACTGTTCTACTTTTTTAAAATTCTTTTTGTTCCTGATTTTTTCATCTCTTTTTTTAAAATAGCATGCAAATTCCAAGTGTCCAATTTTGTTACAGTATGAACATTTGATTTTGCAATTTCCCTCTTTTCTTTCAGGAACAAAGAAATTTTCATACATTTTTGATTTTTGAGTTTTATCAAAACCAATCCTAGCTTTATCAAATATCCCTACTTGAGATCCCATGATTTTCTGAAGTGTCTCAGTAGCTTGAATGAAATTCATTAAATCATTTTTAAGAATTTCAATTTCATCCTTGAGAAGATCGTTCTTCGTTTGAGATGAAGATTGATCCTGGTTTTCAGAACCTTCAGATTCAGAATTTTTGAATTGAGATTTTTTCAAGTTTTGAATGATTTCCTTGAGTTCATCATTCATAACCTGTACCTTCTTTTTTTCTTTTTTTTCTTTATGAAATTTTTCTTTAAAAGAACTACATTTTTGAATGAGAAAGTTTGAATCATTTAGCAAATTATCAAATTCGATTTCCATTTGTTTGCATACAAGACATGGTTCAGAATCTGTTACCTCAGTATCTTCATTGTTGGCCATTAAACACAGGTTTGCTTCTTCTAGTTCTTCCATGTCTGATTCATCAGAGTCATCCCAGGTTGCCATCATTGATTTTTTCTTGAATGGGATTTTCTTTGGTACCTTCTTGTTTAATGGACATTCAGTTTTCTAATGTCCTTGCTTGTTGCATCCAAAGCAAGTGATTTTGCTTTTATCTACTTCAGCTTTGAACTCCTTTTTGTCTGGGGATCCTCTTTTGATTTGATCTCTTCTCCTCATCATTCTTTGTATCTTTCTTGTGAGAAGAGCAATCTCTTCATCAGCATCTTCTTGACCATCTTCTGAATCACTTTTTTCAACTGTTTGTTGAACACTTGGTAAGCTTTGAGATGCTTTTAAGGCTATTACTTTGCCTTTCTTTACTGGTTTATCTTCCAGCAACAGTACCTCATGCGCCCTCAGTGTACCAATCAATTCTTCCAGTCCCAGAACTTCAAGATTCTTTGCTTGGCTTATAGCTGTCACCATTGGTCTCCACATGATTGGAAGACATCTCATGATTTTTCGTACCCTGTCTTGAACTGAATAAGCTTTGCCAAGTGAACGCATTTCATTTACTATGGTTGTGAATCTTGAATACATTTCATCAATTGTTTCTCCATCATTCATTTCAAACAATTCAAATTTTCGAATACCAATATCATTCATGTTTCCTTAACATGACTTGTTCCTTCATGAACAGTTTGCAAAGTGTCCCAAACTTTTTTGGCCGTATCGCACTCATCTACTCTTTCACTTTCTTCCCTGCTTAAAGCACATGATAAAAATAATTGAGCTTTTGAGTTTAGTAGTACCTTAGATTTTTCATCTGCTGTCCATTCGGCTTTTTTCTTTTCAGCCGATGTTGGGTCGTTTTGATTCACTCTTGGTATGAAGTCTCCATCTGTGATGATTCTCCACATACCAGTGTCTTGTGACTTTAGGAACAATTGCATTTTGCCTTTCCAGAAGTAATAATCTGATCCATCAAAGTATGGTGGTCTGTTTGAAGACCCTCCTTCAGCAATATATTTGGCTTTTGACATTGTGTTCCTGAATCTTTTGCTCTAACACTTTTTGAGTGTTTTAATTTTTTAGAGACTGGCTCTGATACCAATTGAAGTAACAATATCAATTTTAAGAAAGGGGGGTTTGAATTATAATTGCCCTTTTTAAAAATTTCCTGTTTTGAAACTAAAAATTCACTCAAGATTGACCTTGGTAATACGAAGAACGATCTTGGTTAGTGTAAAAACAGCAATATTGATTTTATCAATGAAAAAACTGATTGCAAAGCAAGTAGTAAATAAGAATAGAGATAGAGAGATTACTCAAGCATATATCCTGGTTCACCCAACTTGGGCTACGTCCAGTCCTCACAAAATGTGAGATTTTCCACTAAGTGCTCAAGGCAAGATTGTTCTTGGTTGTTACACAACTTTCGTAGATCAATCTTGATCTTTACACAACTTCCACCTTTCTATCTTTGAAAGGATTTCCAGTTTTACCTTAGCCTATTCCAGTAAGGATTTTACAAATTACCTTTTACAACATAAAAGGATTTCTACACACCTCTCAAGCTATGATGATGCACTAACTTTGAGTTACAAAGTAATGATGATGAAGATGTTTAGAATATGAATATTTACTCAACTCTTGTTTGAGAAATAGATTCTGAAACTTAGAACTAGATTGTAACTGATTGCAACACAACACACATAAAAAGATTTGCAAGCTTAAGAATGATATTTGAGATAGCTCGAATATGAATGTAAGATTGATGCTTTGCTTGGCACTTTGAGTTGTGTTTTGTTCTTCATCTTGATGCTGCATTTATAAGCTCCAATAGAGGCTAGGACAACTCACATAGCCGTTGAAATGAAGCCAACTTTCATAGGACAGTAAGTGAACTGAAGCAGGCCAAAAGCAAGAGTGAAGAAACTGAATCCAGGAGCGTTCTTGCAGTCCAGGATCGATCCTCAGATTGGTTAAGTGTGATCTGACTTTGTACTCGATCTAGTACTATTTTGCAGAGGTTGCTTGTGTGCTTTTGAGTCAGTTGTGCAGTCTTGATTTGATAGTAGAACTGTGATGTACTTTTACAGCCTGTACTTGTACTTGCATTTGTACAACATGAAGAATGATCTTGCTTCTTATATTCCTTCATGAGACTTGTCTTTGATTCTTCCAATTATGGGCTGATTTCGTTTTAGGCTTTTCTTGACTTATTCTTGATAAAGATATAAGATTGACAAAGCTTCTGAATTGTAATATTAAGCTCAGGATTGATCATTCTTGAATCTGAAGATCAATCTTCATTTTGCAGAAATCTGGCAGAATTGATCATTCTTGATTCTGAAGATCAATCTTCGTTTTGCAGAAGTCTGGCAGGATTGATCTTTGCTCTGCTGTTTTTGTTTGGTTTGATTTTAATGATATTTGATTTGAATTACTTGGTACCTATCTTGTTTAACACACTCAAATACACAAGTTAAATATCAAAACACTTAGAATCATAATTATAATTCTTAATTAACATTTTGTTTAATTATCATCAAAACAATTAATTAGAGATTTTGTCTTAACAGAATGGAGATGAAGGTGGAGAGCATGTTGGGTGATGGAGATGGGAATATGGAGTACTCCTGCTCTACCTTGTTATTGAGTGCGTTTCTTTCAGATTTTTTCATGAAAAAATCTATTTTTTTTAAACCAAAAATGATTTTATAGGGTTTGAAGGGTGTTTGTTTCCGATTTTTTAAGAATCATTTTGTTAAAAAAATCATTTTTTGGCTAAAAATGAAAAGCTAAAAATAGTAGCTTCTCACATTCGCTACTGCGATAGATGAGAGAGAAAGATACTACAAATTTTAAAAACACGAAACTTAATTCACTGATAAGAGAAAATGATGTAATTACCCTTCCCCTTTTTTGAAAAATCCAAAGTTACCCTCCATCAATTTTTACTGGGTTTTCTCCCTACTACATCAGTTTCACGCACTCACGGTTTTTCTCCTTCCATCACACTCATATAGGTTTTTCATCAAATAAATTTCCTTCTCGTTTTCAGTTTTTTCACATCGTTTTTTTTTTATTGTTTCTACGCCTTTTATTTGAATCATTTTATTTTTACATAATTCATATGTTGATTTTTTTTTGCTTTTGTGTATTTATTTATTGCTTTTTAATGAGTACTTAAGCTACATTAATCAATTTTAAAATGTGTATAAGAAATGGATTAAACTTATAAATTTTGTAGGGTATTATAAAAGTCATGTCCTTTATGGTAATTTTGTAGTTTAAAAATCATTTTTATAAATTTGTATACAAAGAGATTAAAAATCATTTAAAAAAAAATCATTTTTATGATAATAAACAGACGAAAATAAAAAAAAAAAATCATTTTAAAACAAATCTCTACAAAATAATCTCTAAATTTTTTAACTAAAAATCATTTTTATTTAAGCTCAAACAAACGCACCCTTTATCTCTCTGTCCTTTAATTCACAAATAAAGTATCCCATATCTCAGTTTGTAGAAGTAATCCAAGTTAGAGATTAAAAAAAAAAAACAAAAAAGAAAAGCA
>JBBPBP010000003.1:14617239-14638885 GCA_037974735.1 Cicer chorassanicum
ATATATATATATATATATATATTAAATTATATAATTTAAATACTTATATAATTATATATGATACATTTAGTTATTAATTTTTAAGTCATAATCGGCCTAAATAGTTAAGATTAAATCGTTGGATCATCAACAATTAAATTTATGAGGTTTATTTAGTCTAACTAGTTAAGATTAAACTGTTGGATTATCGAAATATAAATTTCTAAGTCAGAGTCATTATGATTGAATTGTTGGATCGTCAACATTTAAATTTCTAAGTCATAGTTAATCTAAATAGTTAAGACTGAACTTATGAATCATCGAAATTTAAATTTATTTGACTTATTTAGTCTAATTAATTGAGATTAAATAGTTAGATCATCTATCATTTAAAAAACTGATTAATAAATTTAAAAAGTATGACTAATATGTAATAGCTAAAAACCATTATCTACACATTGTTATTGTAGACCACCAACACTAACACTGACATTACCTTGTCTTTTTTACTATTAGCTAAAATAATTTGTTGAAAATAAAATATTAGTATGTAAATAAATAGAAAGTCTATAAGTATTCCTATCGTTTGTAACTATTTCTGTCATTATGTGTATTTGTCACATAAAATCTATATAAAATACTTCCGCTGTGTAGTTGAAACACACGGGTAATTCGACATGTCTCTCAATATTTTCATCTTATTCAACATGTTATCCATAGCCTGTTGAGAGACAACCTTGATCTTCAACTACCCGGTGGACCCACTGTCTTCGGTGAAATTTTTTTTTTTTGACAAATCGTGTTCTCAACCTTGGTTTCCCATCTCCATGTCTTTGCTACACTGTTCCCTCAATTTTTTCCAGCAGCCGCTCTCTCCGACGATCTTTTACAACAAACGACCACTCTAGCAGCGTCGTACACCCCAGATCGGCCCACCTCTCAAAGTGTATCATCAAAAAGCCTCCAACGTGCCACCCTCTGCCACCGCGTGTGACGGCATGTCCGACAGCCGTTCATGACGCCGCTTTTTTAGTTGCACACACCTCAGCCTTCTAATTCCATATATGCCCTTAGTTTTAAGTTTTGAGTCACGGATATACGAGTTCTAGTTTAAACAACCCATGTTTTCCCAGTTCAGGCGCGTTTTCTGGCACTCTTTATCGATCATGATGTCTTTGTCTGAAACAAAGAGCATCTTTACCAACTACATCACTTCTCCTCTCTCTGTCGAAAAATTGAATGGATCAAATTATGATAGTTGGGCCGCCGACGTCAAACTATGGATACTCGATCAAGGTTACGAGGACCATTTCTCTCAAAATCCTGAAAAGGTGGTTGCGGCTGAAACATCAAAATGGAAGCAGATAGATGCTCAGTTGTGCAATGTCATTAAGTCTACACTTCATCTAGATGTTAAACCAATTTTACGTCCATATCTCACGTGTGAATCGATTTGGAGTCAGGAAAAGACACTCTACATTAATAACATTCAACGTCTCTATGGAGTTTGTCACCGCTTGCTGAATATCATTACTCTAAAGACGATAGATGACTCTATTTCTTCATATCTTGGCACCGTTTATAGTGCACTTCATGATTTTAATGAGCTTATCCCTTTTGCTGTAAGTAATCCAGTTGAACAAAAGAAGGAGTTAGATCAATGCAACGCCTTCTTCATGCTTCTTTCACTCTATGGCCTACCCCAAGAGTACTCTGCAACTCGTGATCAAATTTGGGGTATGTTACTGTTCTAGATATGTCTACTACCTCAGCGATCCTCCTTTGAGTACCAGCAAAATATCCAGCTGAACCCCCTATTACTTCAGCTCCGAGTGACACTATTGTCCTTGCATCTTTGGGACATAATCAGAGTCACTCTCGTGGAGGACCATCCAACTCTAAGCCTCGTCCCAAATGTGAGCATTGTAATCGGCTTGGACATACTATTGATCGCTGTTGGAAGTTGCATGGTAAGCCTTCGCCTTCGATAAATGCAACTCAGCTTGATCGCTGTTAGAGGTTGCATGGTAAGCCTTACCCGTGTATGAAGATTTTCTCCAGTGGGTTCAGAGTTATTCGAACTCTAGTTCTACTACTTCGGTTGCATACACGGGTAATTCATCTGTTTACCTCTCCCATTCATCTTCTCTCAACCCTTGGGTTCTTGATTTTGGTGCGTCGGATCATGTCACGAGTAATAAAGGTCTATTTTCTTCTCTCTCTACATCTGGTTTTTTACCTACTATAACTTCTGTCAATGGCTCTCAAACTCGATCTCAAGAGGTTGGCACTGTCCAAATTCTCCCTTCCATTTCACTCGCATATGTTCTCTATGTACTTGGATGCCCTTTTAATTTACCCTCAGTTAGTCGATTAATTCAGTCCCATGAATGATAATGTTACCCTGCAGAACTGGAGTTTGGGACGGACGATTGGCGTCGGATGTGAGTCTCAAGGCCTCTATTACCTTTCTCCATCATCTAAAACATGCTCTGCCCCATTTCTCATACTATACATGCTCAACTAGGACACCCAAGTATTACCAAACTTCAAAAACTGGTGCCTAGTTTATCTAAGTTGTCCACTTTACATTGTGAGTCGTGTCAGTTAGGGAAATACACTCGTAATCATTTTTCTGATTGGGTCAATAAAAAGGTTTTGTCCCCCTTTTATTTAGTTCACTTTGACGTTTGGGGTGCTTCTCGTTCTTTGTCTACTTTAGAGTCTAAGTATTTTGTTACTTTTATTGATGATTACTCTAGTCGTATGTGGTTATTTTTAATGAAAAATAGATCTAAACAATTTTCCATTTTCTGAGCAATTTTATCAAGAAATTAAAACTCAATTTGGTGTTTCCATTCGTACTTTAAGAAGTTATAATGCTCAAGAATATTTGTCCCATCAATTTCAAAATTTTATGGCTTCTAATGGCATTCGACACCAAATTTCATGTCCTCATACACCCTTACAGAATGAGGTAGTCGAACGCAAAAATCGGCATCTCATTGAAATCACACGAACCTTACTTCTCCATTGTAATGTTCCATTTCGTTTTTGGGGGGATCACTCTTATTGGCATCAGAGCAGGTTCAAGGTAACTTACTCCTCGATCAATAACTCATGGTTTCCGCACAACCGGTTTTCAGAGACGGTGGCAGCAGTAACAAACCACCATGCTTCGTTAGCGAGCATTATGATTTTTGGAAGATACGTATGCAAGCATATCTTGAAGCACAAGGAGACGACATATGGGATGCTGTTGAAAATGGTCCTTACATTCCAACAACAGTCATCAACAACAAAGAAGAAATTAAGATAAAGAATTCCTGGACCGATGACGATAAAAGAAAAGTGTTGTTCGATAAAAAGGCTAAAAACATTCTACAATCAGCACTAGGAATGGATGAATTTTTTCGTGTGTCTCACTGTAAAACAACCAAAGAAATATGGGACACATTTGAAGTAACCCATGAAGGCACCATTGAGGTAAAAAGATCTAAACTTAATACACTTTCTCAAGAATATGAGTTATTCCGTATGCAGCCAGGATAATCTATCTTAGACATGCAGAAAAGATTATCCCACTTAACAAATCACTTGACGGCTCTTGGAAAGATTTTCACCAACGATGAACTAAATCTTAAAGTATTAAGATCACTAACGAGGGCGTGGCAACCAAAGGTGATAGCAATATCAGAAAAGAAAAGCTTATCCAAGATGTCACTTTCTGCATTATTTGGAAAACTCCAAGAACACAAAATTGAATTTGGAAGATTGGAGCAAAATGAAACTCAAGAAAAGTAGAACAAAAATATTGCTCTAAAGACCGAATCAAAGGAACAAGTCTGAGACAAAATTTCTGATGAAGACGAAAACATTAATTTCCTTGTTAAGAAATTCAGTAAGTTTCTTAAAAATGACACAAATTTCAAAAAAAGAAATTTCAGAAAGAAAGATGGCTCTACCTCAAACCAAAACTTCACGTGTTTTGAATGCAAAAAACAAGGACATATCCAAGCAGACTGTCCAAACCTTATCAAGAAGAATGCCGGTAAAAGGAAAGACTTCAAGAAAGCATACATAGCTTGGGAAGATAACGAAGTAAGTTCATCATTAGAAACAGAAAGTGAGGAATGCGCTAATGTTGCACTAATGGCATCACATCAATCAGATGATGACGAAGAGGTTAGTAACATAAACTCTCTTCATAAAACTAATAGTGAATTAATTATAGAATACAATGACACTCAAAACGCCATTAAGGAACTTCTTATTGAATGTAAAAATCTGTTTAAAATAGTGTCAACACAAAAGAGACAAATCTCAAGTCTTTAAGAAAAAGTTGACATTATGGAAAAGAATGTTGAAAAATCAAAGCAGAATTTTACATGCAATAAATGTGATTCCCTTTCATTCAAGATTGTTCAATTAAATAGAGTAATTGAATGATATGAAAAAGGACAAATAGGATTGAAAAATGTTCTAAACTTGCAAAGATACTCAAACGATAAAAGTGGTCTTGGATTCTCTAAATTTGACAAACCAAGTTCAAATAAGACCATTTTTGTCAAAGCAAGTACTCAATCCAATCAAGGAAAAATTACAATTTTACAAAAGGATCATTCTTATAAGGAGAAAGTCACTCAAAATAAATTTCATACATATACTATTAAAAATAAATTTACTCCTACTTGTACCTATTATGGTCTTCATGGTCACACACCTAATGCCTGTCATGTAAGAAACATTAGTGTTCCTAAAGGGCATTGCATGTGGGTAAAGAAAGGTACTAACCATCAAGGACCCAAAACACATTGGGTACCTAATAAAACTTGATTTCAATTTTGTAGGTATGCACACAAAGTACCTCAAATATGTGGTACTTAGATAGTGGATGCTCCAAACACATGACAGGTGACATAACGAAATTTTCAACCTTGACTCTTGAATCAAAAGGATATGTAGTCTATGGAGATAATAACAAAGGAAAAATCTTAGGTATTGGAAAAGTTGGAACAACACCTTCCCCCTCAATTGAAGATGTCTTATATGTTGAAGGCCTAAAGCATAATCTCATAAGCATTAGCCAGCTATGTGATAAAGGATACAAGATAGTCTTCAACAAAGATGAGTGCATCATTCAAAATGCAGCAACAAATGAAATTCAATTTATCGGTAAGCGTTTCAAAAATATTTTTATACTTAATCTTGATGATTTATCCTTAAAAATGAAATGTCTTTTGGTAAGCGACAACAATGATGCATGGCTATGGCATAAAAGAATTGCACACATCCACATGGATCATTTAAACAAACTAGTCAAGCATGATCTTGTTGTTGGATTACCAAAAATGAAATTTGTAAAGGATAAATTATGTGACGCTTGTCAAAAGGGTAAACAAACAAAAACTTCTTTCAAACCTATAAATGTTATATCAACTACAAGACCACTTCAATTAATACATATGGATTTGTTTGGTCCATCAAGAACCAAAAGTCTTGGTGGAAATTCATATGGACTAGTGATTGTTGATCATTACTCAAGGTTCACATGGACCTTATTTTTGGCAAGTAAAAACGAAGCTTTTAAAGCATTTAAAAACTATGCCAAGCTAGTCCAAAATGAACAATCATCCAAAATTGTATCAATTAAAAGTGATCATGGAAGAGAATTTGAAAACACATTGTTTGAAGAATTTTGTGAAGAAAATGGAATTTTCCACAACTTTTCTGCACCTAGAACACCTCAACAAAATGGGGTTGTTGAGAGAAAGAACAGATCATTGGTGGAACTCGCAAGGACTATGTTAAGCGACTCAAGTATACCAAAGTACTTTTGGGCAGATGTTGTAAACACGGCATGCTATGTTTCTAATAGAGTAAACATTCGGTCGATTCTTAAGAAAACTCCTTATGAACTCTACAAAGGAAGAAAGCTCAATATCTCTCACTTCCACATCTTTGGATGCAAGTGTTTTGTGCTAAACAAAGGTAAAGACAACCTTGGAAAATTCGATGAAAAAGCAGATGAAGGTATTTTTATTGGTTACGCATTATCTAGTAAAGCATTTAGAATTTTTAATAAAAGAACTTTAATCGTTGAAGAGTCAATGCATGTAGCTTTTGATGAAGCTAACCCCTCGAAAGAGGAAAAAGTTATTTCTTATGATGATGATGCCAATGAAAGTAGTGATACTAGTAAATAGCATCAAATTGATCAACCAAGTCAAGAAAGTGAAGTCAACATTGAAAAGGAAAATGATAATCTTCCTAAAGAATGGAGGACCCATAAATATCACCCAATTGATAACATTATTGGTGATATCAACAACGGAGTTACAACAAGACTTAAACTACAAGATGCGTGCTTGAACATGGCATTCGTTTCTCAAATCGGACCCTCCAAAATTGGTGAAGCACTAAAAGATGATCAATGGATACTTGCCATGCAAGAAGAACTTAACCAATTCTAAAGAAGCGAAGTATGGGAACTTGTTCTTAATCCGGGAAAGAAACACATCATTGGTACAAAATGGGTGTTCAAGAATAAACTTGACGAAAACGGTATAGTTGTTCGCAACAAGGCAAGATTGGTCGCCCAAGGATATAGTCAAGAAGAAGGGATTGATTTTGACGAAACATTTGCTCCAGTCGCAAGGTTAGAAGCAATACGTTTACTACTTGCTTATGCTTGCTCTATGAATTTTGAATTATTTCAGATGGATGTGAAAAATGCCTTTCTCAATGGATACATCAATGAATAAGTATATGTCAAACAGCCACCCGACTTTGAGGACTTCAAGAATCCTACACATGTCTTCAAATTAAGAAAAGCTCTCTATGGTCTAAAACAAGCACCAAGAGCTTGGTACGACAGATTGAGTATTTTCCTGTGTGAAAGAGGATTTGAAAAAGGCAAAGTCAACAAGAACTATTTATTAAAAGAAACAATTGTCACACCTTGCTGGTCTAAATCTATGTTGACGATATCATATTCGGATCAACAAACAATGACATATGTGAAGAATTCTCGTTGATGATGCAAGGAGAATTTGAAATGTCCATGATGGGAAAATTAAACTATTTTCTTGGCCTTCACATCAAACAACTCAAGCATGGCATCTTCATTAATCAAGCAAAATATTGCAAAGAACTGCTAAAAAGATTTGAAATGGAAAATTGCAAGGAAAGTGCAACTCCCATGGGTTCCGAAACATATGTTGATAAAGATGAAACCGGTATATCAATAGACATTTCAAAATATCGAGGTATGATTGGATCTCTATTATATCTAACGGCCAGTCAGCCATATATTATGTTTAGTGTCTGTTTGTATGCTAGATTTCAGGCGGATCCTAAAGAATCGCATCTTGTAGCAGTCAAAAGAATCATGAAATATTTGAAAGGAACAATCAATGTAGGACTATGGTATCTGAAAGGTAGCATCTGTAGTCTCGTTGGATATTCCGATTCAGATTATGCATGATGTAAAACAGACCGTAAAAGCACAAGCGGCACTTGTCATGTTTTGGGAAATGCACTCGTATCATGGTCATGTAAGAAGCAAGCATGTGTTGCACTTAGTACTGCTATAGCCGAATACATAGCAGCAGAAAGTTGTTGTGCACAAATTATGTGGCTCAAGCAACAACTATATGATTATGGCCTTGATCTTGGATGCATTCCATTACGATGCGACAACACTAGTGCGATCAATATTTCAAAGAATCCAATCATGCACTCTCGGACTAAACACATTGATATACGACATCATTTTTTGTGCGATCATGTGCTTAAAGGAAATGTTGAAGTAACCTTTGTGGATACTCATAACCAATTGGCAGACATCTTCACAAAATTCGAAGAGAACTCGACATCTTAAGTGAAAATGATATTTAAATACAAGGTACTTTGTCATCATTATTCAAAAGTTATAAGGTTCCTCTTGATAAGCATGTCAGAATTAAGTCATCTATGCTTACATTATTCTCAAATATGTTTACCTATCATTATATCTGTGATTATATGAAGTATTTGGTATGCTTTGTATGATAAATTCATTTATGTTTCTAAAAATTTGAAGTTGTAGCCAATACAAAGTCTGGGTAATCGAATACACATTTTTCCAGATTTGTATTCGAATACAAATTGGGGTTTTCCAGATTTGTATTCGAATACACCTTCAGGTTTTTCTGTCATATTTAAATCTGCGTCAGTTATTCCATCATTCATTCAACTTAGGTATTTGAATACAGCTACTCTCTCTCATTTGAATACAACCATCTCTTCCTAAAATTTCAATTTCCTTCCTTTACAAACTGCTTACCCCATCTTTCTTACTTCCTATCACGATCGAAATCCACTCATATCTTTCCTTCATTCAGATTTCGCGAACCCAAACCCGGCCAAGAACTAAGCATGCTTCAGTGGGTCCCGCAAGGAAACGAACAAAGAGTACCAATATCATGGATTTGCCTCGTCTCTTACACACAGCGGACGAAATTTCTCGGTTTCGCACACTTTACTCCGACAAGTGGCTCATCATTCCCAAAATCGATACTTTAGACTCTTTTTCTGCATTTAAATTTCCTACTTTGCTTAAAGCTCAACGTGTTGAAGAATTTATCGGATACAAGGGTCCTACTATCCCGATTTAGTTAGGGTCTTTTATTGCAATTTGACTTAGGATGGAAAAATGCTGAAATCTCGCGTCAAGGGTAAAACTATTGAACTCGACTCATATTATTGGTGAAATTTTGAAAATTCCCTATGAAGTACAGAAAACTAGTCCAACTAACTTGTGTCAACGGTCTGGTATTCCTAAATATGATGCTTATGTGGCTTTTTGTCGCTTTGACAAACAAACTATGGAACAAAAGAGAATTCAAGCAGGCTCCAAATTTGCGAAACAACGATATGGCATTGGAAATCTTACTGTTGATTATCGTTTGCTCCATTACTTCTTAAGTTACATTTTGGTCCCCAAGGCTGGTAACTACTCCCAGATTTCAGAGTTTGAACTCCAGATTATGTACTACATGTTCGAAGGCCTTCCCCTCAACTGGGCTTATTTTGTTAAATCAGTCATGTTTACATCCAGAGAGGCTGTTGGTTTGCCTTACGCTAAGGAGGTCACTCGCATTCTCGAACACTTCGGGGTGGACTTCTCTGAGGAAGTTTGTATACCATCACTAAAGACAATTTGCTCGATTTAAGTGTCCTTCCAAGCATGACAATCGTTTGGAGTGAACCGCTTCAGAAATACATACATATGAGTGACCTTGGTCAAACATCTGCTACTGCTCCTGACGGCACTTCTACCCCTGATGCTGCCCCCGCAGATGATGATGACGAAGATACTGCGTCTGATGATGATCTTGTGTCCAATCTCATGATTATGGCCAAACTTGACTCCTTCCAGACCTGCCTCTCCGGATTCACCACCTCCGTCGATGCTCGTTTTCAGGCTATCAAATCCACCATCGCAACCAACCATAGCAGCATGATCCACGAGATGTGTATCTTATCCGACAAAATTGATCATCTCCATCTCCCGCCTGGCCGTCACTGATCCGCATTTCGTTTACTAGGCATAGTTGGCATTTTGTTTTCTAGGTCCTGCTTCTTTTAATGTTTTGATGATTTCCTTGAAACTTTCCATTACATTTCGGTTTTGTATTTTGAATTCTGTGACATTATCTGCTTACTTGTTTCTTAGTTGACGATATTTGCCTTATTATGCATCTTTTCCGTTTCATTACTTGCTTTTTCTATATATTACTGCTTGTCTTCTTCTTTTTGATCATGTCAAAAGGGGGAGAAAATATGGTACTTTGTTGTTTATAAACATAAATAAAGGTCCTCAACATATGAATTCATTTAATCATCCCACTCACCATCAACAAGGAAGTACGCATACATTACGGGGGAGTATTTCTAATATGATGCAATCTCTCCACAACAACAAAAGGTTTTGTCATAATCAAAAAGGGGGAGAATGTAAAATACATGTTTTTTATGATACAAAAGACCAACAGTGATGATGATCAAAGCCACAAGCTCAAAAAGAAGAAATCTACAAAAATCCTATTTGATAAATTAATAAATAGATGTTTTTATGTAAAGGTAAATAATGCAAACCATAGCTCAAATACAATGAGAACCTCACATCTTTGCATATACATAAAACGTATTTTCGAAAATCAACAATTAAATTTACAAAGTATTAGAATTAATATTTTTGACAAAATACAAAAGTGTATTCGAATACAACATAGGTGTATTCGAATACAGATGAAAATTGCTAAGTCAATAGCAAAAACCTCTCATCTGTATTCGACTACATCCTGATGTATTCGAATACAATCAACAAGTCAGTGGAAAATTGATCAATATGTATTCGACTACACAGTGTTAAATTTGAATAAATTTGAACGTTACAAAGAGGTGTATTCGAATACAACCATCATGTATTCGAATACAACTGGAAACAATGCAATTTTTCAGTTCTGAATCGACTCTAAATCATTGCAATTGTTCCTCAAACCTCTTGGATCAATGGCCACGAATCTAAAGAGATGTTTATGGACTATAAATACACCATAACTTCAAATTCAACTACAACAATCCTACTACACAACTTTAAAGACTTTGAACAACTTTTCCAATTTTTCTCAAAGTCATTTTTTCATAAATTCAAGTACTTGCATATCATTTTCATATCCTTAACTAAGGTTCTCAAAGTACTTGAAGCAATCTTGGATTGTTATCATTCTACCTCTTTCTTTTTCCTATACTCTTATCAAATCACAAGTGTTAGTAAAAAGAAAGTAGTACTTTCTTTAAATATTTTTATCTAAGATAGTAGGGTTCTATCCTAGAAGATTTGTTAGAAGTTTGTAGCAAAGGTCCTAGGGTGAGACTTGTACATTTTCTAACAATAGTGAAGAAATCTCTTGTGGTGTGCAAGAGGACTGGATGTATCCTTAGTCATAAGGGGAACCAGGATAAATCTGATGTGTTCATTTCTTTACTGCCATTTACTCTTTCACTTACTATCCTTAAACGCAAAAATCGATCACTTAAATTCTGAAAATAAGGAAAACTCCTAAACACCTAATTCACCCCCCCCCTCTTAGGTGCACATCTGTACTTACAAGTCTTAACAACATGTTACCTTATCAATTGTATGTCATCTTCCGTCCTTGATGGCAATATCCCTCATTCGGTTCTCTTTCCCCATACCCCTCTTCACCCACTACAACCTCGTGTATTTGGGTCCACGTGTTTTGTTAACAATTTATCTCCTAGTTTGGACAAACTATCAACTCAATCACTCAATTGTGTCTTTCTCGGATATCATCGGTCCCAAAAGGGATATCATTGTTATTCTCCTACACTACACTGATACGTTACATCAACTGATGTTACCTTTTTCAAGTTTGTACCATATTTTGGACCAACCTATATAGCTAATGAGCCCCATCAAGACATTAATCTCGAACCTCATCAGATAGTTATCCCTATTCCGTCCACTCTTATTCCTATCGAACCTATCGAGTCTGCCCCTCATCCTGCACGACCACTACAAACATATCATCATTGTCGCCCACCTTCTGTTGTGTCTATCTTGTTTCCATTACAAACTCTCCTCCGACGCCACCACCTAAGTATGACATTTCCATTGATCTTCGTAAAGATATCAGCACAACATGTAATCCATCTCCTTATTATATTGATTTGTATTATCATCGTCTTTCTCCCTTGCATTAAACTTGCTTGTCTTCTTTGTCTTATGTTTCTATTCCTAAATCTCCAAGTGAAGCATTATCCCACCCTGAGTGGAGGCAAACAATGCTTTATGAGATGTGTGCTCTACAAAGCAGTGGTACTTGGGAACTGGTCCCTTTACCTCATGAGAAGTATTTAGTTGGTTGTAGTTGGCTCTATAGGTGAAGGTTGGAACTGATGGTAAGATTGATTGATTTAAGGCTCGCTTGGTAGCCAAGGGATATACTCAGATTTTTGGGTTGGATTACATCGATACCTTCTCACTTGTTGCCAAAATGGTATCTGTTAGATTGTTTTTCTCTATTGCAGCAATTCGACATTGGTCTCTCCATCAATTTGACATTAAAAATGCTTTTTTGCACGGTGATCTTGAAGGGGAAGTTTATATGGAGCCACCACCAGGGTTTTTTGCTCAGGGGGAGTCTTCCACCATGGTTTTTCGGCTACACAAGTTCATATATGGTCTTAAACAGTCTCTTAGAGCTTGATTTGGCAGATTCAACTCAGTTGTATAAGAGTTTGGTATGATTCTTAGTGAAGCCGGTCACTCTGTATTTTATCGTCATTCAGCCCAAGGGTGCATCTATCTTATTGTTTATGTGGATGGCATTGTCATAACTAGTAGTGATCAGCAATGAATACTCCAATTGAAACAACATCTTTCAAATTAGTTTTAGACCAATCCAAAGATGGCCTTGTAATTTCACAAAGAAAATATGTTATGGATATTCTTGAAGAAACAAGTCTATTAAATGTCGGCCAGTTGATACTCCTATGGATCCAAATGTCAAACTTCTACTTAATCAAGGGGAGCCTCTATTAGATTCAGGAAGATATATGAGATTGGTTGGAAAATTAAACTATCTCACAGTCACCCGTCCTAACATTTCCTTGGTTATCAGTGTGGTAACCCAGTTTTTAAATTATCCTTGCTAAGAACATATGGATGTTGTAATCTAGATTCTTAAATACATCAAAAGTGCACCTGAAAAAAGTCTCATTTATGAAGATAGAGGACATACTCAGATAGTTGGTTACTCAGATGTTGATTGGGCAAGCTCACCCATTGATGGACGATCCACGTCTGGGTATTGTGTACTTGTTGGAGGAAATTTAATATCTTGAAAGAGCAAGAAACAAAATGTTGTTGCAAGATCCAACGTTGAGGCACAATACAGGGCCATGGCAATAGTAACATGTGAACTCATCTGGTTGCAACAGTTACTAAAAGAAATTCACTTTGAAGAAGCTAGCCCAATGACACTAATATGTGATAATCAAGCTGCATTGCACATTGCCTCAAATCTTGTTTTTCATGAGAGGACCAAGCATATTGAGATAGACTGCCATTTTGTTAGAGAAAAGATCGAATCAGATGACATCATCACTAGCTTTGTCAATTCTAATCATTAGTTGGAAAATATTTTTACAAAATCATTGCGAGGTCCTAGAATTAGTTATATATGTAACAAGTTGAGCGCATTTTATTTATATGCTCCAGCTTGAGGGGGAGTGTTGAAAATAAAATATTAGTATGTAAATAAATAGAAAGTCTGTAAGTATTCCTATCGTCTGTAAGTAGTCCTATCGTTTGTAAGTATTCATGTCATTATGTGTATTTATCACATAAAGTCTATATAAAGAACTTCCGCTGTGTAGTTGAAACACACAAGTTATTCAACATGTCTCTCAATATTTTCTTCTCATTCAACACAATTATTTTCACCAAAAAAAGTAAAATTAGGAAATGCATCATAGAAAATCCTATTGTATATTCGGGGCAGACTTTCCAATTAGCCACAACCAACCAAGAGCAACTCCAACAAATACACCACTTTGAAGCCACAATGCAAGCATATTACCTAATGCATTTTGTTCAGAACCCTACAAAATCATAAAGTGTGTCATGTATAGTTTTATATAATATTCATCTAGCACAATTGTATATTATGAATGATAAATCTCTCTATTGAATATGAGTGTTAAAAAAGATACTAACCTTGTATCCTTTAGGTACCACTGTGTATACACAAACAGTGAAATAGCCATTGGTTAGTCCTAAGTAAGATACAAGAAGGATCATCCAACCTTGGGCACCATATTTTGCCGTGAAGTAAAATGCAGGGACCAACAAGAATCTTGAAAGAGTTGTAACTAGTAAGCCTTTTCTAGATTCCAACTTCAAACATTTGATGAGGGGAATATATGATGATATTAGATCCATGATGTTGTACATTGTCATCAAAACTAGTGGATACCTAAATATATTCACATATTGTTTATTGTCATTTTGCACTTTGGAACTTGGATACATCAAAAGATAGGGAATTGAATTGATAAATACATACCATGTTCCTAGCTTGTGTATTCCAGTATCTTCATACAAGAATCCAGGTATGATAGATAGGGTTAATACATATGTCATAAATACACTTGCAAAATAATCAATGTTTTGAATAAATAGCTTCTTATGGCTTAACCTTTCTTGTTGATTAGCAACAAATCCAGCCTATAATCAAAAGTTCAGAATCTTTTAGCATATTGAAAACACATATTTAGCTTAACATGAGTTTAATTTTGAAGCAATGTCGGGATAAAATAATTTATGTTCTCAATTGAACACTAATCATCTTATTTGTGATCTACTTTTGTTGATATTCCCTTCTAAATTGTCGGTTCAATATGATAAAGTCATCACAATACTTCCAATGCATAGAAAAGGAAGATGAGTATTCCAAGGTCTTGAAATTTCTCATTTTAGCCTTGAGACTACACATTCAACATAAGAAAACACGAAGAAGACTCTATTAAATATCCATTATCTCTTGGAGTTTCTCCTTTAAATAGGATGATTTGTGAGGGATTTTCATTATCCCATCCAAGAGCCAAGTGATATTAAAAAGTGAGTCATACGTAAGGGTAGAGCTTCATTAGCACATAGAGTGGTCACAACCACTCTAAAGTTCCCAATTTTTTTTTTATACAATACGAATATTTTCATTTTTTTTTAGTAATGTTATTGGAACATAATTTGATACAAAATGAGACACAAATACAATACTGTGTATTGGAAACAAATATAAAATGTGAACCTATGTTTCCTTCATTAAGTGAGATTGAGACTAATCATCTTGTATCAAGAAAGCTTTATAATTTTTTTTTTTTTTTTTATAGTAGATATATTTTATTAGATTAAATCTTGTAATTTTTCTTGAGAAGGTTTTTCTACATAAAATTTCTCGGTATGATTCTTCGACTTTCTTCTTTAATTAATTTTTGCATTTACTTAGTGCCTAATTTGCGTTCACCGGAAAAAGAAATTATACACACATTTCTCAACAACTTTTAAGGAAGTTATGATTAAAGAAACATTTAGTTGAAAAGAATAGGAGAAGAATAATTATGTTTTGGATGTACAAGAATTTCTCTCTTTAATAGAGAAAGAAATAGAAGGCTACCTAAAATATAATAACTAAAGAAGGAAACAATATAATAACTAAAGAAGGAAATAATATAAATGTATAACATATTTTAATTCTGCAACACATTTTAACAAAATATATGAAAATTATGAGCGGTGGCATGGCTGGTCCAATGAGAGGCAAGTGGGGTTGCCAGTTTTTTTAGTCTCAAATATTTTTAGGTCTTAAATTTATATTTTTTATTTAATTATATGTATTAATTTTCTTACTATTAATATTTTTAGTCTTTAAAGTATAATATTTTTAGTCTTTAATTAATGTATCAATTGTGTGAATGTATTCAGTATTGATTAATGAGTTGTTTAATATTATATCCAGTCATTTTTTTAATATTGTAAAAATAATTAGACAACCTCAAATTTTATCATTGTTAATTTTAAATAATTTCATTTCAAATTTTATTTTAAACCTCTAAATTTATTGGGCAGATCCTAAATGGTTGATAGTGTGAATATATTTACAATGACAATGCTTCAATAAATTAATGTATATAATCAATTTGACATAAGTTAAAAGTAACAAAAAATTACTTCTTGGTATGTCTCAACATTTTGAATATCGGTTTTTGCTCCTTCCGAGGCTGCCTTTGAACGGTAGTATTTTACTATGGATAACTTGGAAAAGTAAAATTCATACAAGATAAGGCTCAAAAGCTGAAAGAAGGTAGAGATTGCTAAGCTTAGCACTGCAAAGTAAAGTGAAGAATAATAAAGTTTATATATATTAAAGAATTAAACAAAATTAGTAAAGAATATGTGTGCATTAGTAAAGAATAAAGAATAACATACAAGCTCCTTTGCGAAGGCCATTGTCATATTTCTCAAAATTGTATTTGGTGAAAAGTCTCAAACAACAAGCAACAGCTCCAGATGCAGTTATACCACCAATAAAGGACTGCATAACATTAATTTTACAAAGAAATATAAAATTTTAATTGGACTGTATACAAAATAATTTCCAAAATAGAAACAAGAAAAAATATAGTTTAATTGGAAGACCAACCTGAATGAACTCAGGACACATAAAAGCCAATTCTCCAGAGACACCACCTTGGACAAAAGCATGTGTAACTCCAAAACAAGCAAAAAGTGCATTTAAACCAATGAAAGGTCTAATTCCCCCTTTCCCTGATGTTGCTAGATCCAGCTGCCACACCAAATACTCTCAACTAATTATTATTATATCAAACAAGTAATTAATGGGGGAATTAAGATTAAGATTAAGATTAAAATGTATATACTTACAAGAAGAACTAAGGAAGAGAAAATGAAGAAAAGTGTGTATCCACATAAATTCCGAATCCTTGAATTGATCCTTGACTCATAGTGAGCCAATATGAATGTGGTTATAAGTGTGAATGGTTGATAGGTGATAGTGAATACTAGCAAAGGATGGTAGCTCTAATAAATTCAGAGATACTTTTGTTAGCTAGACCAATAATTAACATGACATGTAATTTCATAAATGTAAAAATAATGAGATTCTTACAGGGAAGACTTTGTAGTAGTAATCTCCCATTGTCCACATATTGTTCAATGCAATAAGGCATCCAATTCCCAGAATGAAACATATAAACATCCCTTTCGATTTCCCCTGCTTGTAGGAAAAGAAATGATAAGGATTAAAATAATAATAATAATAATAATAATAATAATAATAATAATAATAATTCATACTATACCTCCATGTTTTCTGGTCCCACACTTTCAACAAAAATAGCCATACTGATCGATGCTCTGTCACAACAAGAATGGATTAATTATGAAAATTTTAGTCCTTTCATAAAGCATTCATTCTACACGAGATACTTCAATGTAAATTGAATTAAGAGATAAAAAAAATTGGGAAAGAACATACACAATTAAAAACCATATTAACTCTTTTTTCTTTAATAAAAAAGTAAAATCAATCTAGTATATTTTATGAAAAATTGGAACCTTCCAACATAAAGAACAGTACTCTAGAAGTAGGGTTTTTGAACTGGCAGCAAGAGGATACCGAACTATATATATGTGGTTTGATTGTGGTGTTTTTTCTTTCTTATTTAATTAGGACACAGTCGAATTACTTTTATATTTAATTTACTATATACTTTACGATATATATATATATATATATATATATATATATATATATATATATATATATATATATATAAAGATTTGAATCGTCCATAAATTAAATTAAATGTATGACATTGATAGTTTGGTTTAATCTCTAAAATCTACTTCAGTAGAAATCGGTTAATATTTAAATTAGTTTCTTGAATTAGTTCTAAAATGGTTTGTAATTTCAAACTGATTTAATATTTGAAAGCGAATTTTTATTTTTGAACTGGATTTGAAAACTGATTTTTAGTGTGACTGTTTTAAAACCAAATTTTCATGATTTTTTTTAAAAATGTGTTTAAAAATCAGTTTTTTTAGTGATTCAACGATCAAGAAATTTGTTTTAGAACCAATTTGAAGAATGAGAGATCTTCAATTACACTTTGAAAAAATTTGAACAAAAGCAACAATAGTTTGCAACAATAATCAAATTTGATCAAATTAGTAGTTCAATATGAGTCAAGGGCAGTGTTATTAATTATGATGGAAAACGATAGTGTTGATTTCACTTCATGTAGAAGCAGAACAAAACACGTGTGAGTGAGGGGCAGAACATATTATTGTTGAAAAAGAAAGCAAAAAAAGATTAGAAGCTTACAAGATAGAAGGTATGAGACTGAGAAGGAGTTGCCTATGGAGAGAGAGGGAAAGAGGAGTCCAAATGAGTTTTATTGTTAGAATTTTTTCTTGTAGCCTTTTTGATAAGCTATGAGGTTTCAATTTTAAGTTTGGTTTTCTAAATCTTTTAAACTCATAAAATGATTTGAGTTATTTTAGATGAAAATCATCAATTTTTTTTGGGTTTATATTCAAAATTGAAAAGAATGTATTGAAGCAAAATTTAATTAGAATATTTTTTTATGTATTTTCCACCCTCTTTAACTATTTTTGTTTATTAAAAATCGATTGATATGGAATATTCAAAAATAAAATTATTATTAAAAATTACAAAAATATGAGTATTAATTTGAATTTTTTAACATTAAATATAACTTTTTTAAAGAATATTTTTGTTGTTTAAACATAATATATATATATAATCAAATTATTTAATTAATTGTGGTTTTTTTAAATTAAAATTATTTATTTAATAGTGTCAATTATTTTATAAAATTATTTAATTAATTATTTAATATTATAAACTAATTTAGAAAAATATGTTATTGTTTCACAAAATAATTTTATCATTTGAAGTATTCAATGCTTTAAATATTTTTAATACAACTCATAAATATCCCAATTTCGAATTACACTTGTCGCATTTAATTTAAGTCTTCCTTAATTTGCCGTTCCTTAATTTGCACCGTATGTCCCGTACCGTATGTCGACTCTTCCTAACTTGAAAAGGGAATTTCAATAGAATCAAACAAATCAAAACCGTATCAATCATTCAATAAGAAGCTATTATTAATATTCAATTAGTATTTGAAATTAATTTATAGTAGATTAGTAGTACTACTTTGCTCCTTTTGCCTTTCTATATTTCTTTTTACTACTTTGTCCCTAACTAGTGTGTTGACCACTGCCGAATACTTTTAAAAATTATATATATATATATCGATAGTATTATTGTTTTTTCACACACGTCTAATTAAATATCACTATTTAAATGTAGGTATGATCATGAGATGGAGACGAATTTTGTTTTCATCATTCTCACATTCGACTAGTCGACGAAAATTCGTATTTGTCCTCATTTTTTATCAGGTGTGAAATTTAATATTCATTTTCGTCTGCGATAGAGTCCAGGTTTCCACGCATGCACCAGCATTATTCATATATATATATATATATATATAATAATAATAATAATAAATTTAAAATTTATGTTAATTATAATTAATATAATAAAATAGTAATTATTATGCAATACTGAAATTAAAAAATTATTAAAATTGTATTTTCTATAGAGAAGATTATAATTTTTAATATATTATTAAAGATATTTAATATACATACATACATATATATATATATATATATATATATATATAATTTAAAAATAAAAATAATATTACTAACGAGACGGGTGTAGGGTGGATATCAACACCTCAATCCCGTCTCCGAGTTTTAATTTCGGAAAAAATTCGCACTCACACCACATTCAATCAAACGAGTTTTTTCGTTTAAATTAAGATGGATTTGAATGGGTACATTCAGATTTTGTTATCATCCCTACTTAGATGTCATAAAATAAGTTCGTAAACCACTTAGTCAAAGATACTTACATAGTGATGTCTATTAAAAATATGTGTAAAATAGTTTAACACTATCAATATATAAAATTAAATTTATAAATAATTGATAAATAATTTTTTCTCTTAAATATTAATATATTTATGATGAGTTGTTTGGAGTGGCCAAAAGGTGGTACAAGCTCGATACTATGCTATTATGATTATATAAGTCTTACTTTATCATGTATTAAGGTATGACCCATTTTTATCTTTCACTTAGCTCAAATATTATACAAACTTGAGCGTCAATAATTATAATAAGTTCTGAAGGAAATATAAATTATCACGAAAAGTTGTAAATATTTATTTCATTTCAGTCATTTTTTATGACTCCATTTCATTTCAATCATAAAGTTTATTAATTCTTAAGTTAGTAAAATTTTCATTATATAGATGGAATCTTGAAGGATTATAAATGAGCAAATATTTTAAAGGTGTTATTTTTATAAAAAAAATTTGTAGTTAGTAGTAATGTTCGGAAAACCAGATGGATCATTAAATCGGTCAAGTCACCAAATTCAAGGTTCAAAAGTTTAATCGGAGTTCAATGAGAGTCTAACTGAAACATAATTAAATAATAATTTTCAACCTTTTAATATAATGTATTAGTTAATATTTAAAAAAAATCATAATATACATACAAATTCATGAATAGTTTATACTTTATACAGATTAACGATTGTGAGCCATGTGAGGCTATTTAATCTATGTGGTTTTAGATGTTATGGCCGGACAACTAGATCTAGTGAGAATTAGAAATTGATTTCTCGCAAGTGGAATGGTGGTAGAGAAATGTAATTATACATTTTATTTATGAAGTTAATTTCTTTCAATGTGATGAGATTTTCAAGATGAACGATAATAAACAGGTCTATCCCCGGTTTTGTCCGATTTTGGTTGCGGTTCGCCGATTTTTTACTGGCCGGGTTTTGAGACCAATTGGATCGGATATAATTTCGGTTTCTGATTCAACCAGTTGAATCGTTCAATCCGATCTAGTTTTTAGAACCTTGGTTGGTAGATATGTCATATCCGTCAACTGTCAAATATATACTATACGTCTCTCACGTGTATGTTGTGCGCAATTAAATTATTTTTGGTGAATATGTTGTGCGCAATTAAATTTTTTGGTGAATGTTGTGCACAATTTAATTATATTAATAAATAATTTTGATATTAAATTATAAGGAAAATACTTCTCAATGTTTTTTATGTTTTACGAAAATAATCATTTTATGTTTTTTAATATATATATATATATATATATATATATAAATTTTTTTTAATACAAAATTCTTTTAGAGTATGTGGTTCAACAAAGGGAAGAGTTTGAAAAAAAAAGGAAAAGATAATAAATTTTAATGGTTTTGTGTTTGATTTAATAAGAAGAGAGAAATTTTTAATAGTTATATATAGCTTCTCTCATCCCTCCTAAATATTGAAAAACACACAAAAACTTAAAAATATTACCTTACATTCCCCTCCATCTAGCTCTAACCAAACACACCATTTAAATTTAACTTAGTTTCTGCTTAGGTCTTTTAAATTTTTACTTTTCCGTTTTAGTCATTTAGGTTTGGTGGTGTCTATGAGAAGGGTTGAGATGAGCCACTATCCAAGACCTCAATTTTTGAAGGGCACCAAAACTTTGTTTACTCCAGTAATATTACTTAGGATATATGTTATTAAGATACAAAAAATATATAATTAAAGTTATATTCAAATAAAAAGTTAACAATTGTCCACTTAACAGAAGATTTGAGAATATAATTAGCACACTGTATTTGAGAATATTTTCAATTTTGCCCGATATTAAGGGTTAAATCATTCTTTGATAATAGCTTAAATTAAAATATGATATAAATATCTTGAAACTTGCAAAAATGTGATAATTCTTCTAATATCGACACTGAAATTTTGTTTGAATAATTAGAAGCTGTTATATATATTTGAGCAATTGAATTAAGACCAAACTATATACTATTGAGTTACTTCAAGAGGTTTAGTTACTTTCACAATGTATCTACGTCTTATATAATAATATTAATTA
>JBBPBP010000003.1:14642608-14659636 GCA_037974735.1 Cicer chorassanicum
AATAAAATGTTGTCTTTTTTATTGTAGTTATTTCTTTATTGTGGTTTATTATGTTAGTAAGAATTTTTTTAAGAAAATGTAATTTTTTTTCAACAACAAAATAATATTTATGAAAAAGAAAAAAGTTATAATATTAATCTAATTATGAAACATATAATATTATACATATAATGTTTTTATATATCAATCGAGATTTATGGCCATTTAATTGGCTACTACATGGTTGACTGGAAGTCTTTCATGAGATAGACTATTTTATTTATTTTTGACTCTCTTGACACACTTTATTTTTTTGAATATTCCTTTTTGAATAAATTGTGTTTGTTTTTCCTATTTAAAAAATTAATCTATATGCTAATGAAAAACATGTAACATATGTAAAAGCGTTTTTTTTTTCATCACTTTTTTTTATTGAAAAAGTCTTTTTCTTGATGCAAACGGCATTAATTTATTCATATTTTACAACATAAATCTATTTTTAATAAACAAACAAATATTATACCACATTTTTCCAAATAATATATTATACAACTTTTAAAATGTTGGTCAAATATCTATTTAAAAATAGAGGTAACTTCTTTTGTGCATCACTTTTATAAGTGGTACACTATAGATTAATATTTAAAAATTACTGAAAATTCTAACGACAGTCGATAATACTCTTCCGAAAAAATAAAAATGAAATCGATATCGTTGAAGTCGTTATATCTCAATCATAAAAATGAAAATAGACCATAACATCTACGTCTAAGAGATAACATACGTAATTATTGAAGTTTTAAATATTTTATTTAAAATTGGTCCATAATGAATCATAGTCTATATTAAAATTTACATGCTAAAACATAATATTGATTTATGTTTGTCATCCAGCGTTTGGAATTTCAAGTGTGATAATATACACTATTACAAATATTTAATCATGAAATTGTATGTAATAAAGGTAAAAAGAGGAATGATATTTCAACAGAAATACTAACACAAATAGTGTATATTGTATCTCTCTCTTCTTTCAACCCCCCACACCCGTTATCTCTTTTCTATCACTTTTTCCATTTTTTGTCTTGCTTTACAAAAACAAACTTCACACACTCATATTCATTTTCTTCCATAATTCCTCATTCTTCCTTTTATTTATTTTTTTTATTTTAATTTTGGGTAAACCTTGGATTAGAGAGAAACATCATAATTTCGAAGGAAGATAAAAAAGAATAGGAAAGCAAAAATCAAATTTTTAAGAGCAACCTTACCTTCTCCCTTGCAAGGTAACTTCTCATTTCCTTATTTCTCCGTAATGTTGAGTTTCAAATTTTGTCTTTCATTTATCGATGGAGTTGTTTGTTTGTCTTGTTTACTTTAACTTGTTCACTTTAAGAACGTGTTGTATTTTTAGACACTAGTATTGGGACAAATTGTAATTTTTTTGTGTATTTTGATTTGATTATTGTTTTACTACATTATTTTGCTTAGGTCTGAATCTTAGTTTTTCTGAGTTCATTCACATTTTTTGGAGTTTTTTTTTGTTGGTTAATAGTGTAAACATTATTGGTTAAAGTACAATAGGTGGTTAATGAATTATTTCTATCTAAATATTAGGGTTTCGAACTGTTAATCAAGCATGTTAATTATTTATGTCTAAATATTAAGTTTCATCATTGTTAATCAAAGATGTTAACCATATTTGAATTGTTAAGTTTCATCACTATCTAAATTGTTTGTAGGTCTAACATATTTCATATTATGTGGTTAATGGTGTGCTTATTTTGAGTCTTTCTGGGTCTTTTTGAATTTTTGTTTTTGGTTAATAGTGTAAATATTATTGGTTAATGAAGTATAATAGGTGGTTATATGAATTATTTCTATCTAATTATTACGATTGTGAACTATTAATCAAACAAATTAATTATTTATGTCTAAATATTAAGTTTCATCACTGTTAATCAATGATAATAACCAGGTTTGAATTGTTAAGTTTGATCAATGTCTAAATTGTTGGTAGGTCTAACACATTTCAAATTATGTAGTTAATTGTGTGTTTATTGTTGGTTACTAAAGTGCATACGGTGGTTAATGACTTAATTGAGTTATTTTTTTTAGTTTTTATGTGACACTTGCACCATCAATTGGAACTTCATGGATTTTGGTACTATTGAGGATGAAGGAATCGGAGTTGACAACCTTGATGATGATGACACACGTTGTTGGGAGCCTGCAACGGGTATGTGTTTTTCTTGCTTAGATGAAGTCAAATCATTTTATGAAGAGTATGCTTCGAGAAAGAGTTTTTGGTGAAAGATTAGATCTTCAAGAAAAGGCAGGATGGGGAGCTCTACTACTTATTTTTATCATGCTCAAGAGATAGATCTAAAGTGTCATAAATTACGTGTATGTAAAAAAACTCCCAACTAAGGTAAATAATTGTCCCGCCAAGATTGTTATTAAGTTGGATGAAGATAGATTGTGGTACATTACAAAATTTGAACCCGATCATATTCACAAGACGAGTCCTACAATGGCAAGGTTGTTCAAATTCAATTTCTTCATTTGTTGTAGTTAGCTCTTCAATTATCTGACAAAACAAAAAAAGATGGAAACACACGCATTATTATTAAACAAGTTATACAAGCAAATAATATAACTGCTTACCATGTTATTTTGAAATGCTTTTATTATTGTTTTCTTCTAACAAGGTAAGATTGGCCAATTCAAAAATATTGGTAATTGAAACTTGGGAACAAATGATTGACACAAGAACAAGTGGTAACTGTTGAGGCAGAAACCTTTTTTATGTATGTTTTAATGACAACAAATCTTATGAAATAAATGATTAAGTTTTATGAACGGTGAACTACTAATGAGTGCACTTGAGTTTTATTTAAGGAAGATGAATTGCACAATCAAACAAGCAAGATCATTTGAAAGAAGTAAGATCAAATTTGAGAAAACATAAATGGAGAATGTTATGGTCATTAAATATAAAAACGAAGAACATTCTTGACAATAGTCGGAAAAAAGAAGATCATTTTGGACAGCAGTTTGAAAAACGAAGAATATTCTGGTTTTAACAGCATTAATCCAAGAACATTGTGGTTTACAAAGAACAAAGTCTTCTTTAATTCAAGATCGATTTGGGTTATGAAAATACATCAATCTACATTGCAAATCACCAATATTCATTACAAAGGAACATAATTATATACTCAAGATCATTTTGGACATATTCTTTCCGTAAGATCAACAAAAAGCAAAACAATGCATCAAGAATAAAAAGCAAGACTAATCCTCAAAGTCGATGGCTAAAGTAAGCAAGTACAAACTGGACAGAAATGATAAAGTCATTACATCACTGACATACGTACAAAACAAAAGAGCTTGGCACGCAACAGCTGTCAGAATTGTCAAGATCCAGCAATCATTCAAAACAGAAAACGAATAACGTTATCCATTTTCACAGCTTTAATCCAAGAACGTTCTTGTTTACAAATAGCAAAATCTGTTGTAATTTAAGATTGATATGCGCTACGAAAGTACATCTATCTACCATACAAATCATCATTATTCATTACAGAGGAATTGAATAATCTACACAAGATTGTTTTCGATAGATTCGATCAAAGAGGATCAACAAAGGCAAATCAAAACATCAAGATCAATCTCCAAATTGATGAGCTATGAGCAAGGACAATCGTGACTACAAAGACACTGTTGCTGCACCTTTTTGCAGAAAGCACATCATGTTTCTGAGACAAAGGACCGACACACAACAGCTATCAAAATCCAACACTCATACAAAACAGAAAATGAAAAATGTTCTTGTTTTATAAAAGAACATTCTGGTTATTCTTCTTTAAAATAAAGAATTAAAACAAATAATTTTCCACAGTCTAAATTACATATTAAAGAGTATCAAGACTGCTCACATCATTGGTGAAGCCAAGAACTCGAGATCAATGCCCAAAGGTGGAAAACAACCTCAAGATTGATCTCCAAATTGATTAGTTGTGAGCAAGGACACAAGTACATTGTACTTACAATATTCTGCAGAAAGCTCTGCATAATTCTGACATGAAAACAATATCAAAACTGACATTTGACACCTCACTCACTTACTCACTCATTCATGTTTCCCACCAAACCCAAAAGTAAGAACGTTCTCCGATTGTCAAGAACGTTCTTGACAACAATATAAACACAAGTTTAATTGCTTTAAAATATATCTAACACTTGGGAAGTGTGTCCAACGACTATATTCATTTAAATGAATATTCAAAGCCTTTAAACATTTATAAATTGAAGATCAATTGGAAGATGAAGGCAAAAGTTCAATTTATAAATCTACCAACACTTGTTCAAGTAACAAGTCAAAATAACTCTTCAAGCAAACTGCAGCTCTCTTCACTATATCTTTTGATCATTATTTACTGAGTTTGTCTTTCATTTATCTCAAGCAAGTGTAGAGAAGTTTTAAGATCCCAAACACTTTTATCATACACATCATTTGTAACTCAAGTTTATCTTTTATGTTAGATTGAGTGTGTTTGTAAAAATCCTTTCAAGGCTGAAAAGTGATTGTAAAAATTCTTTCTAGGTTGAAAGGTGAAGATTGTAACAGATCAAGGTTGATCTAGACTGGTGGTGTAAAAACCAAGAACGGTTGTGAGGACTTGACGTAACCCGGGTTGAGTGAACCAGAATATATCTCTGTGTGATATCTCTTCCCTTATCTCTATTTATTTAGTCTTTTGATTATCAAATTAAATAAATAAGTTAAATTGTGTGTTTTTCACTAACCAAGAATATTCTCCGTTTTCTATTTTCATAACCAAGGTTTATCTTGAGTTAAATTCTTTAAGCTTTAAACACAAGATGAAAGATGGTGATATAAAACGATAAAAATATACATATATATATATATATATATATATATATATATATATATATATATATATATATATATATATACACACACACACACACACACACGAGAATTGCACAACTTGTTATGTGTGTTTAAATCTACTTTCCTCTCTTTCAACACAATTTTAGTTCAACTTAAACTTTCAACTAAAACATTACGCACTGCCTACACCCCGACTGTAGCTATGCCAAGACTCTAGGTCATCAAGTATTTTAATATAACAAGTATTTACTTGATTCCCTGATTGGAGAAAGTAGAACTTGGAGTATATAAAGTTTACAAAATTTGATCATGTTAGTATGAAATGAAACAACACACCAATCCTATCACAAGATACTTTGTCTCCTCTAAACAACAACAATGTATCACATTCCCCATTTTCATACTCTTGCAAAGGCTCACCTACTATTGGCAGTCATAGAGCAAAACATACATCACTCGGAGTAAAATAAACTACGTTCTTCCCACCTACTAAGCAACTCCCACAAAAAAGCACCATAAAATTGTAAATTTGTTAGCATATTTAAAACCCCTTTGAATGAAGTTTCTGAATATGAGTTCGTTGTGCATTTGACAAGTGACGGTTGACGTCAAGCAACATATTTGGCAAACATGTATGTCTCGCACGTATTTGAAAAATATGAATATGTGGTTAACATTGATAAATAAATTGCAACAATGCAAATACAATTACTTGATAAATTTCTTCCATTTTTATCATTTGTCGGTGTCATGTGTTAAAGCATCAGAACAGTAAAAAAAAAAATATAGCATGTGAAAGTTGCTTATAAAAGAAAATAAGCCACTAAACAAAGTCAAATGAAAACAATAATCACCAAAATATTATCATTGAAATAAAACAGCTCACTAAAATAGGTTATTTATTATAATTAATTTGTCTAACTTGAAATAACAGAAGCAAATGTACTTGAATCAAAAGTATACCAACAATCACCAGAAGTATAAGCAACAATCACCAGAAATATAAACACATGTACTTGAATCAAAAATAAAAAACCCTAAAATAAAGAAGAAAAAAAGCCTAAATTGAATAAGCAAAAACACTAAATGAAGAAGCAAAAAAAGAAACACTAAATTGATAACTAAAGACACTAAATTAAAGCAAAAAGCAATCACAAAGAGAAGCAACAACAATGATAAAGAGAAGTAAATTTACAACGAAAAAAATCAATGCGAGCGACGACGACTAATGAACTTGAGAGGGCTGAGAGATGAGCTAGCGTACGAGCGTGTGAGCGATGACGATTGAGGGGCTTGTGAGGGACGATAGTTGAGAAAGAAGGGAAAACAGGATGAGGAGGAAGAACAAAAGATTCAAGGTAAGAAAAAAGTGTTTTATGAAAATAACAAAATAAAAATACCAAAATGACTAAATTTTCCCTTAATCAAAGTCAATGAACAAATATGTATGTACATTAGACATTATTTGTGTCTAAAATTGTGTTTAAATATCATATATCTAAATTTAAGGCAGTTTTCAAGTGTTTTTAAAGGAATATAAGGGTGGCCAGATTTTAAATTGCAATTCTGGTTGCTATTGCAGTTATGGTGCAAACTTATATTGTGGAAAAATGCAGACTAAATTGCAACTATGATACCGTTGCATACACTTTAAAATCAACAACATTGGAGCTGTAATTACAGTTGTGGTTGCATACCGCAATTTAAAATAATAATTCTAATCCGGTAAATAAAGTATGTAGTATACTTTATTTGGTGGAACAACTCATTATTATGTACTTTATTTATTTGATTTCATGTATTTATAATGGTTTGTGAGTATTATTGTATTTAGTTTAATGAAACTTGTTTATAAATAGTTTATTTTTCAAACATCTCATATTTATGCAAAAAAAGATTTAAGTTTTAAATAGTTTATTTTTTATTTCAATAACACTTTTAATTAATATTTTATTTTAAATAATTTTACCGTAAAATGCACTTACACTAAATGTTTGAGAACAAATGTATCACGAGTTGAAAAGAAAAAATAACAGTTTTGTATTTTCTTTTATAATACAAGGTGTTTTCAGCTCAATTATATATGGAGACTCTGATTTTAAATTGCACCATAACTGTAATCGCAATCGTAACTATAATTTAAATCTATGAAGAGAACCATTTTATTTTGTGGATTTTTTTTATAAACAAATTTTTTATTAAAAAGAGTATAAAAAATAGTCCAATCTTTAAATAAAAAAAGATTAGATCCAGTTTCATTATGTCTTGTGAATAGTTTGTCACTATTCACTTTGTATTTGGTTTCATGAATTTAGTATGTACTACGCTTTGTGGGTAAACAGGGTACGTAACTTTCTGTGAATATTTTTCTATTTATAGACTTTGAGCCTAGAAGTTTTAACATGGGTTTTGTAAATATTTTTTTTATAGATAAATTGTTATGTTAGTCTTTGAAAATGTAAGGCAACTTCACTTTGGTCCTGACTCGATCAAAAATGCAAATTAGTCATTGAATCGTCAAAACAGTCATTGAGAGATATAACTTATTATCATAATAGTCTCCGAAAGAAACAATTTATTGTTAAAATAGTTTATGATCATTATAACGTCGTAGACTAAACTAATGGACTATTTGATGATTCGAGGGCTAACTAATTTGAATTTTCTGAGTTAGGGACTAAAATAACAATGTCTTATATTTTCAATGACTAAAATGATGATTTACTCTAATTTTTATTAACTAATTTCATCAAACTGAATACAATGATAGTCACAACCCATTATAAATACATGAAATCATATAAATAAAGTACATTATAGTTAGTTGTTCCACCAAATAAAGTACACCACACAGATTTGTGTGAAGGGAATTTCTAAAATATATTTGAAATTCTCTAATAGCTATATTAATGTAGTAAAATTAAATAATTTAATGTATCACTTGGTTAAGTGGTTGCAATGCTTGAGTTTAATTCAAACCAATGCATCTTTTAAGTTACCAAGGGTTACAGACTTTTTAAGAGTTGTTTTCTTTCACCAATTGGTATGAGTTTCTTTATAAATAAAGACACTTTAGGGACATAAATAAGAAGACAAATTTCATGTTACACGACTCAAACTTCAGTCAAAAATATTTCTGAATCATTTCTTCTTTTCTTTAGTGCACGAGAGTAAATGAAAGATCTTTATTCTGTAAACTATCATTGATCGATAAGTTTGATATAAATGTGCAAATCACTTCAAGAATTCCAAAGTATTCTGCAAGGGATTCGCCGGTTAACCCGTTTGCATCCAATATATATAGATTGGTGGAGGCGAATTGAACCTAAAGCTTAGTGTGATATACACACTTTAGAATTTATTTGTGCAATATTCATTATCAACAATTTCATCTTTTTCTTGTTCAAGATTTGAATCATACTCCCAACAAAAGATCCAACATTTTGGTTACCGCATTAAAATCATAATTTTAATCTGTAAGATCAGATGTGCACCTAAGAGGGGGGGGTGAATTAGGTGTTTGGTTATTTTGATAGTTTTTAGAATTACGGTGATTGATTTTTGCGCTTATGAATAGTAACAGATAATGTAAATGGCAGTAATGTAAAGAACACAGCAAATTTATCCTGGTTCCCCTAATCACCAAGGGTACGTCCAGTCCTCTTGCTCACCACAAGAGATTTTCTTCACTATCTGTCAGAATATGTACAAGTCCTCACCCTGGGACCTTGGCTACAATCTTCTAACAAACTTTTCAAAGATAGAACACTACTATCTTAAATATAGCACTTCAAAGAAAGTACAACTTTCTTTTACAAACACCTGTTGTTTTGATAAGGATATATGAATAGAAGGAGATAGAATAATTCAAGATTTATTCAAGTACTTTGAGAACCTTAAGGATATGAAAATGATATGCAAGTACTTGAATTTTTGAAAAAGACTTAGAAAAATTTAGAAAATTTAGTTCAAAGTCTTTGAAATTGTATAATTTGAAATTCGTAATTTGAAAATGAAGTTGTAACCTATTTATAGTCCTCAAACAACTCTTTAGATTCGTGGCCTTTGATCCAAGAGGTTTGAGAACGAATTACAATGTTTTAAATTGAATTCAAAGCTGAAAAATTGCATTGGTTGCAGTTGTATTCGAATACCACATTTCTGTATTCGAATACAGCTTGCTGCAACGTTAAAAATTTTCAAACATTTTACTGTGTAGTCGAATACAGATGAGATGGCCAACGTTCTGACTTAGCCATATTTTTGTCTTGTATTCGACTACAAGATTTGTGTATTCGAATACAGATTGCAACGTTTAAAAAATCATTCAAAATTTTCACTGTGTAGTCGAATACAGAAGAGATGGCCAACTCTCTGACTTAGCCATGTTTTTATCCTGTATTCGACTACAAGATTTTGGTATTCGAATACGACATTGAATTTTGTTGTGTCACCATTGGTCTTTGTGGATAATCAAAAACTGTATTTTTACATTCTCCCCCTTTTTGATTATGACAAAACCATTGCTGAGGTTGTTGATGACTCTCCCGTAATGTAGGCGTATTGTACTCCCCCGTAATGTTTGCAATATGTGTGTTTGAGTACCTACAGATAAAGCTTACTGGACAACAAGCAATAACATACACAAAATACCGGACAACAACAAGCAACAACATACACAAAATTTCTCCCCCTTTTGACATGATCAAAAAGAAGAATTCCAACAGTAGGAAAGAAATAGATGTAACATATCATAATTGAAGATAAATCAAATTGGAGGCAAATAAGCAGAGATAATCACAAAAGTCATTGATTCATGAAGTCATAAAACATAAAGTCATAAAAGACATAGATTCAAAAAGGCATACAAGCATAGAGTCATAAAGGTCATACAACGATGATGGAAACAACGATTACATCTTAAACAAAACAATAAGAAGGTCATCCTAGTAACACATGAAAACGAACTAAACCTAGGAAACTAAGAACAATCTCAGCGACGATCCGGTGGTAGATGGAAGTGATCAAGTTTGTCAGTGATGATACACATCTCGTGGACTAGGCTGTCGTGATTAGTAGCGATAGTGGATTCGAGAGCCTGAAAGCGAGCATCGACCGAAGTGGTAAATCCTGAGAAGCTGGTCTGAAGAGAGTCAAGCCGATCCATAATCATGCGATTAGTAACTTGATCATCATCAGATGCAGGATCGTCAGCAGCATCATCTGGAGGAGCACTAGCAGAGGCCTGACTGATATCACTCTGATGGATGTATTTTTGCAGCGATTCACTCCAAACGATTTTCATGCTAGGAAGAACACTCAAGTCTAGCAGATTATCCTTAGTGACGGTATACACAACCTCCTCAGAAAAATCTACCCCAAAATGTTCAAGGATGCGAGAAACTTCCCTAGCATAGGGCAATCCAGCAGCTTCACGGGATACAAACATGACAGACTTAACGAAGTATGCCCAGTTAAGAGAAAGACCGTCATTCATGAAGTAAAGAATCTGAAGTTCAAATTCAGAGAGTTGAGAGTAGTTACCGACCTTAGGAACTAGAATGTAGCTTAGGAAATAGTGGAGCAGACGAAAGTCGACTGTTAAGTTTCCAACACTAAATCTTTGTCTGGCAAAGGTGGAGCTAGCCTGAACTTGCTTGCGTTCTATGGTGAGTTTGTCAAAGCGACACAGAGCCGCATAAGCATCCTGTTTCGAGATATTATGCCATTTGCATAAATTGGTCGGACTAAGTTTCTGACCGACATCAGGTATTTGCAAAATGGTACCAATAGTATGAGAATCAAGCTCAATAGTGATTCCCTTAACACGTGAAATTAACATTTTTCCATCCCGACGAAGATTGCAATAAAAGACTCGAACTAAATCAGGATAAATTGGACCTTTGTAAGCAATAAAGTCCTCAACTTGTTGAGCCCTAAGTAAATCCGGAAATTTAAAGGCAGAGAAAGAATCTAATGTACCGAATTATGACTTGAATTATTTTACCTTTATCTAATTTATTTATTTGTAATTTCATCAAGGGATGTAATTCTTCTTTTTGTTGTTGTGTCACCATTGGTCTTTGTGGATAATCAAAAACTGTATTTTTACATAATCCCAATGTTACAGTTTAGATTACATTTTTCCGTACTATAAATTCACAATATAACCGCAAAAGTGACCACAATTGCAATTTAAAATGTAGCCACCCTCGTATTTTCTTTAAAAATACTTGAAAACTACCTTAAATTTATCAGATGGTCCGAGCCCCAAAGTCCAATAATAAAATAACACTAATATTAGGGGTTTTGTAAGTAAATCTAACTAATGTTATTTTACTTTCATTATATTATTATATATGTGTTGATAGAATAAGGCTAAAACTAAATAGCTAGTTTATTAACTTTTGTGTGCAGAAAGAGTCATCGAAGCAACATGGATTCACTCCCTATCTCGCTATGGCTATGTCGGGGGAGTGGAACTCACAAATGACTACCCTTTGCCATTGTTGGAACAATGGATAGTGCGCAGCGGGAAAGAAAGGAGAAGAAAAGAAAAGAATTGCAGAAGCAGAAATTGTCTCAGGATCAATCCAGGATTGATCTGGTATTATTCCAGGATCGATCTTGGAACAATCCTCTCTAAAAAAAACTCTGTTATTTCATTTATTATCAATTACACACTTCATATACAAGTTGTTAGTTATATATAGGCATGTTATCTCATGATGCAAGGCACCCAACTAACTAACTAACTGTCTAACTAACTACATCAACACTCTAAATGGCAATTATGAATTACATTTCAACACTTCCCCTTAATTCATAATTGTTGAACACTTATAACACCAAGCTTCTTTCTCAAAAATTCAAATCTGTCCAGCTTCAAAGCCTTTGTGAAACCATCTGCTAGCTGCACTTCAGTTGGACAATATTGCACTTCAATCATTCCATTGTTCACTTGCTCTCTAATGAAATGGAACCTTGTATCTATATGTTTACTTCTGCCATGTGAGATTGGATTTTTAGCAAGGTTGATTGCTGACTTGTTATCAATTCTGAGTTTAAGAGGCTTCATCACTTCACACCTTAATTCCTTCATCACTGAATCCAGCCATATTGCTTGACAAGTTGCAAATGTACCTGCTATATATTCTGCCTCGCAAGATGAAAGTGCAGTCACTGGTTGCTTCTTTGTACACCAAGATATGGCTGCCTCATTGAACTTGAAAACATAACCAGATGTACTCCTTCTATCTGTAATGTCTCCACACCAATCACTATCCGAATATCCAATGAATTCACTTCCTTCACCTTGGCTGCCATTTGGAAATAGCAGACCAAATTCCTTTGTGCCTTTTATATACCTGAGTATTCTTTTAGCAGCTATCAAATGAGTCTTTCTGGGATCATTCATGAATTTGCTAATGACACTAACTGAGTAGCATATGTCAGGCCTGCTGTTGCACAAATATCGCAGCGATCCAACCATCTGTTTGAATGTTGTTGGATCAACCATTTCTTCCTCAATGCACTCATCAATCTTTGAGCTTGTCTCTGATGGATTTGAGACTGAATTGCAGCTATTCATCTCAAATTTTTCCAGCATTTCACCTATATACTTCTGCTGATGCATGACTGTTCCAGTTTTCAATTTCAGAAATTCCATTCCTAGGAAGAATGAGAGTTCACCTAGATCAGTCATTTCGAATTCAGATTTCAGCTTGTGTTTCACCCTTTCAATCTCTGCTGCCTTGCTCCCAGTAATGAGTAAATCATCCACATACAAACAGATTATCATTGTTTCTTCTGCACTAGAATTCTGCACATACACACCAAACTCCACTGCACACTTTGTGAAGCCTATCTGCATTAGGAACTGATCGATCCTCTTATTCCAGGCTCTAGGGGCCTGCTTCAAACCATACAAAGCTTTATGGAGTTTATACACCATGTTTTCCTTGCCTTGTATTTCAAATCCAGGAGGCTGCGACACAAACACAATCTCTTCAAGTGGACCATTTAGAAAAGCTGATTTTACATCCAAATGGTAGAGTGACCACCTTCTCTTGCAAGCTAGAGCCACCACTAATCGTATAGTCTCAAGCCTTGCAACTGGAGCAAACACTTCATTGTAATCAATACCATGTTTCTGTAAAAATCCTCTAGCAACAAGCCTGGCCTTATGTTTTGAAATTTTCCCGTCGGGATTGATCTTCAGTTTGAAGACCCACTTCACATCAATCTTCCTTTTCTTGTCTGGCAGATTAACTAGTTCCCATGTTTGATTCTTCTCAATTGATTGGAGTTCTTCCATCATAGCTTTCCTCCATACATCTATCTTCAATGCTTCTTCATAATTGAGAGGTTCAGAATCTGCCAACAATGCAAAATGAATGATATCACCTTCATCATTTACTGCATTATCAGAAATTAATTCGCAATCATTCAGCCTGCTTGGAATCTGTCTGATTCTTTGAGGTCTTACTGCTGCTGCCACTTCTTCTGATTCACCTTCATCATTATTGACCACTTCTTCATCCTCTGATTCATCACTGGAATCAGGATAAATGCAGCCTTGTTGATTCTCCTCGCTGTACACTGGTTCCTCTTCCCATTTCCACTTCTCAGCCTCATTCACAATAACATCCCTACTGATATGCACCTTTTGAGTTACAGGATTATAAAGCTTATATGCACCTGTAGGATGATAACCTATAAGTATCATAATCTCACTCTTATCTTCAAGTTTGCTCCTCTTAACATCTGGTACATGCTTATAGCACAATGAGCCAAAAACCTTGAAATGCTTCACACTTGGCTTTCTTCCACACCAGGCTTCCTCTGGAACTTTCTGATTCAACTTCTTTGTAGGGCATTTATTTAAGATATAAGCAGCTGCAGTAACTGCTTCACCCCAGAAATTGTGTGGTAGATTTTTCTGCTTGATCATGCTTCTTGCCATATTCAATAGGGTTCTGTTTCTTCTTTCAGCAAGTCCATTGTGCTGAGGTGTATATGGAGCTGTTACTTCATGCACAATGCCTTGATTAACACAGAAATCTTCAAACTCTTTTGAGGTGTATTCTCCTCCACCATCAGTTCTCAAGATCTTAATTGATTGGTCACTTTCTTTTTCAATTAAGCTCTTGAATTTCCTGAATACCTCTAATGCTTCACTCTTAAGCTTAATTGTATACAGCCACATCATTCTTGTAAATTCATCAACAAATGTGATGAAGTATCTGCTTCCCCCCAATGAAGATACTTCAAAAGGGCCACATATATCAGAGTGGACCACTTGCAGTGCTGCAGTAGCTCTTTTAGGTGCTTCAGATACAAATGGGAACCTGCTTTGCTTACTCTTCACACATACTTCACAAATGGTTTTTCTGACATTCAGCTTTGGCAGCCCATACACTAGTTCTTTAGAATTCAAATCACTAAGACTTCTAAAGTTTAGATGACCATACCTCTTGTGCCATAAGCCTTCAATATCTTCACTAACTGCTGCAAACAAACACATCATTTTCTCACTTGAAATGTTGCATCTGTAGGTTCTATTTTGTGACATGTTTGATTTGAGCACCAACTGCTTCTTTGCATCAAACAGCTTCAAAGAATCACCATCCATAGTCACTGAGACTCCCTTCTCCACCAATTGACCAATGCTTATGAGATTGCACTTCATTTCAGGAACATACATCACATCTGAAATAATGATTCTTCTGCCATCATTGCTTTTGATCACTATATTTCCACTCCCTTCAGCCATCAGATTTCTGCTATCAGCCAGTTTTATGCTTGTTTTCTTGCTAGCATCAAAGCTTGTCAACCATTCTCTATATGATGTCATGTGGTTTGAGCATCCGGAGTCAAGAAACCACTCTTCATTCTTGATCTTCTCATCATTGGTAGTAGCCATCATCAACACTATACTGGAATCATCTCCATGAGCCAGATTTGCTTCTTCATCATCCTTTTGATCTTTCTTGAACCAACATTCATCTGCAAAGTGCCCATACTTCTCACAGTTGAAGCATTGTACCTTACTTTTATCAAAATCCTTCTTCTTATTCTGACTTTTGCCAAAACCCCCTTTCTTTGAAGATTCAGCTTTGTCTTCAATCTTGTTCTTGCCATTGTTGGACCAATTCGCTCTTCTCTTTCCCTTTTTCTTGAAATCTTTCTGATTTCCCTCCTTCTTGGTAGTTTGAACTTGAAATGCTTGTTGAACTGATCTTTCAGAATTTCTATCAAATACCAAGAGTTCATGTGCCTCCAATGAATTTTGCAGCTCTTCAATTTTCATAGTCTTCACATCCTTTGCTTCTTGAATAGCTACCACAATGAAATCGAATTTTGGACTCAAAGATCTCATCACTTTTTCTACCATCATCTGATCTGTAATGTTCTCCCCACAAGTTCTCATTTGATTGACTATGGCTGTTAATTTTGAGAAGTAATCACTTACTTTCTGATCTGCCTCCATCTGCATCATCTCATACTTTCTTCTATAGGATTGTAGCTTCACTTGCTTCACCTTTTCTCCACCAGTGTGATAGTTTTCTAAAATATCCCAGGCTTCTTTGGATCTTGTGGCTTTCGAAATCTTCTCAAAATGTTGGTTGTCAACATTCTGCTGAATGTAGAACAAGGCTTTGCAGTCCTTCTTCTTGGCTTCCTTGAATGCATTCCTCTGTGCATCAGTTGGATTCTCTACCAAATCCTCATAGCCATCCTGCACAATTTCACTCACTTCTTGTGCTCCAAATAAAGATTTCATCAATGCACTCCATCGATCCCAGTTCTTGCCATCAAGAACGAGAATATGTGAACCAAAACCGTTGCTGTTCATTATGCCTTTCAAGAAACTATCACTCTGTGTTTCCCTTGATTGTTCCCCTCACTTTTCACTCGTGTTTCCCTTGATTTTAACCCAGCTCTAGATGCCAATTGTTGGAACAATGGATAGTGCGCAGCGGGATAGAAAGGAGAAGAAAAGAAAAGAATTGCAGAAGCAGAAATTGTCTCAGGATCAATCCAGGATTGATCTGGTATTATTCCACGATCGATCTTGGAACAATCCTCTCTAAAAAAAACTCTGTTATTTCATTTATTATCAATTACACACTTCATATACAAGTTGTTAGTTATATATAGGCATGTTATCTCATGATGCAAGGCACCCAACTAACTAACTAACTGTCTAACTAACTACATCAACACTCTAAATGGCAATTATGAATTACATTTCAACAGCCATGAGCTGATTTCAAACCCCATAGAAAAGAGAGCATTGATCGTGAAGGATCCAGGGATCATATTAGTATCTTTCTATATCATTAAATATAAAAGAAAATAAGTTAATAAAAATAAATATATTTAGTCTAAACTTTAAATTATATATAAATTAAATTTTTTTAATCAAGTTTTCTTTTATATTTAAAATTAAATAAAATATATTTTTTTAATTTTACTCTATTTATTATTGTCTTATTTGATTTAATACATATTTCTTACCTAGGTGGTTGCTCAAATGATAGCTATTGGGTTTGGTCTTCCAAAGGATGCTTTCACTTCTCTCATGAAAGAGGTGAGCACATGCAGAGAAATCGATGTCATATATACATTTTATAACTTATAATTTTATATTCAAGTACATCAAGAACTAAGGAAAAATTTCTACATAATAAGTTTTTTTTTTATTTATTTATAATTTCTATTCTAAGTACTTTTCATTGATTTCTTTTGGTGATTGAAATGTATGATTTTGTCTCTTTTATTTTTATGTTTTTTTTTATGTATAAGGTCCACCTCTATTAGCTCCGAAACAAGAGTGAACTATAAAAATATTGTCAATAAAGAACAGTTATGATGGGATATCAATAGTCCGACATTATTATTGATGTGTGTAGACTATTCATTTTTTTATATTAAAATTTTGAATTTTAAAATTAAAGTTTTGTGATTTATTGAGTTTAATAACTCAATTGATTTGAAACGATTTATTTAATAATTACTTTTAGGAAGAATATGATTACTTTATATCAAATATTAAAAATGGCCTATATATAAAATATCTCAATTTCTATAAAGTAGCATCGATATGATTTTTGACTAGATAT
>JBBPBP010000003.1:14667717-14699542 GCA_037974735.1 Cicer chorassanicum
TTATTAATTGTTATTTTAAAAACATATTTGAATTAATAACAATAATAATTAAAAATTCTTTTAAAAACAGTTTTTAAAATAATAAATTTTGAAATCAGTTTTTAAAAAATAATAAATAAACCATTTTTAGGTTTAATTAGTTTTAAAATAACTAAAAACTATTTTTTAAGTATTTTTTTATAATAAAAAATATTTTTAAAATAAATATCTAATGTTTTTTTTAATGTTATATATTTTTTAAATGTAATCCATTAAATTTTATTAAAAAAATATATGTGATCCATTAGATTTACAAAATGTCTCAATTTTACGAAATAGAGGGACCAAAATTGAGAAATTAAAAATAGAGGGACCAAAATTAAGAATCAGTTAAAATAGGGGATCCAAAATTGCCAAATTAGAAACAAAGGGACCAAAATTACGCATCAGTTAAAATAGGGGGACCAAAATTGCGAAATTAGAAATAGAGGGACCAAAATTGCGAATCAGTTAAAATAGGGGGACTAAAACTGCATTTAAGTCTAATAATAAATAATGTGTCTTAATGTTATCTTTTTCAAAAAATTCATTTGTTTAAGTCACTCTAATAATAATAAATACTAAAAAAAGAGTATGAATTAAATAAAAAAGATTCGTTCATTTTTTAATCTCTTATTTTAAGGTTGGATTTATACTATTATGTAGATCAAACAAATACCCATTTTAATATGTATCTATTTTAACAATTCTACTCTTCTTTACATGGTCACATTGAACATTTGTATGATAAATATATTTTATCAATTTTAAATATATATACATGATATTGAATAAAAAATTCGACTTAGAGATCAAAAATATTATACAACAATTATTAATTAGCATAACTTTGATTTTATGATATTTTTTAGTATTATGAAATTTTTCCAGAGAATGAGAGCGGAAGAGTACTCTCTGGTATGGCGTTGCTCTTGTTAATATCTTTACTCAAGTTTGATGTCAAACATTCATGTTTAATTTTGACAAATATTAATAGATATTGCTAAAATAACATAACACAATGTGTCCTACTGTGATTTATTTATTTCTCAAAATAAATTAATAATATTAATTAATAAATTGTTTATTAGAAAATTGTATTTGATATTTTGAAATGAGTACATTTGTATTGGAGGATTATATTTCAAAGGTGATTTGTCATTAAAGATAAATGCAATATATCTAGCGCATTTTAGAATTTTTGTTATGGGCATTGCTAATTAATGAGTGTTTGAATGCATGCATCGGTTAAGGAGTCAATAAAATTTTAAAAAACTATTTTAAAAGATTCTTAACAATCAAAAATTTATAATTAGAATTTTAATGTATTTTTAATATAAGAATTTTCAAGATTTCAAAATATTTTATAGATTTATAATATTGAATGACAATATATAATAAATAAATTATGAGGTTCGAATAAATAAAAATAAAATTAATACTGTTTTTTAAATCTTTCAATAACAAAATATTTCTAGTTTTATGTCCTTATAAGTAGATTATATCACACTCTCAAATTGGAGTATCACACACACATCTACATTTAAATTGTATTTTCAGATACTACAAATAGGCAAAATAACTATGGTTTGGGTTACTCTTAAACCTAAACTTCGAAGGTATTATTAGGAAATCAACTTTGTAAACTAGTTAGAACACTTTATTACCTCAGACAGGGTCGTCGATTAAGACGTGCAACCAGAACATTGTCATAGGCCCCCAATTAGGGAGGGTCCCAATTTTTATTTATTTATAATATACCTTAACATTTACATTGATATATTTAATTTTGTATATTGAACACTTTAAAATTTTATATTTACACCTTATGCCTAGAATAAATAGTCAGTTTTCCACCACTGAGTCTGTGATAGCGGCTGCAGTCTAATGTTAGAATCTCAAAAATCTTAAACATGAAGATGTACTTAATGATGGAAGGCCTCTTCAAGGGAAGTCGTTTCGTTGACGACATTGGGTTGAAGAAGCCTAGGACCCTGAACGAATTCCTTGCCCAAGGTCAAACCTACATCAAGAATGAAGATGAAATCCACGCTCGAAAGATATGAAGGGGCAGGTCTGATAAGGACAACAAGAACATAACTGTTGATACCACCTAACGATCTCCAATCGAACACAAGCAGGAAGAAAAACCACAAAAATATTTGACAAACCAAGAGTCGGTGTGGTCGATACCTCTCATATACCCCTCTCAACGCATATAGGGAACACATATTGGTTGAGTGCGCCAACGCATAATTTAAGGAATGGGGAATCCAATTCCCTCGACGGGTCCTTCCGAGACCAAGGTCGACAAAAGTAAGTATTGTCGCTTCCACAAGTGCAATGGGCACAAAACCGATGATTGCATCCACCTGAAGGACACCATCAAACTTCTCATCCAAAAGGTAAAACGAAGGCAATACACCAACCAAGGACGCAACTCTTCCCCATAAAGGAGGAAACTAGAGTCCCCATGCCTTGCCAACAACACGCTAGCTAGCGTCATCCTCAAAGGCGAAGACGATCCGCAAAGACTTCCGATTGTCATGTCCATCACAAGAGAAATTCCTCACAACATGACTTTCCCAACAATGATGCCCATCAATCATGATTTTAGCTCATGAGAGAACTTTTCCACCGCCCTCTTCGTATCCGGCGGATGCTCGAATGCTAATTTCTCCAATATTGGCCCCTGTCAAGGGAAATCTAGAGGACATGGCATCCAAAAACCCGCATAGAATCATAGTTAGCAAGGAGGGATCTCAACTTTCTTTATCTTTTCACGGGCGTACATGGCCACCTTTTAAATTTGGAGGACATGATTTACAAAGTTTCAACAAATCAACCAACACCCTATGGGACTATGTCGAGTTACTTGTAACTTTTGGAGAAAACAACTCCAAAAAGACGGTCAAGACCCAATTCATAATTATCGGTTGCGAGTCAATCTACAATTGCATAATCGGTCGTCCAACCATGGCTGAGTTAGGCGCAATCTCTTCAATTGTCCACCTTAAGCCTAAGTACCACCTGAGAACCAGAGAGGTAGCTATTGTGCATGCAAACATAGATGCAACAAGAAGATGCTTGGTGGCCTCCCTCAAAAGTCAATAAATATGTACGAAATCTGCAAAACCGAACAAGAAAGGAAGCCAAGTCCTCGCCATCACCAACCCAGTTACTGAACTTGATGTGAGGCTTGACGAGTTGTAGGTAGAAGACGACCCCGCTGTTACTGGCAAGTCAATGAAGATGCCTAATTTAGTTGGATAATTTACCCTAATCGCGATATGAGACATTCCGAGAAGGGCCATATGAATCGAAGTAGATGTACCTAATAAGGTCAAGGGCAAGCTAGTCGATTTCCTCAAAGGGTATGCCGATATCTTCGCACTAACTACTAATGAGATACCCAACTGTGCATCTGGATGCTCGACCACGCGTCCCATCTCTGTGAAGTCTTCAAAAAAGTTCAAAAACAAAACATAAGGTTGAATCCTAAGAAATGTGCTTTCAGAGCACGAGCTGGAAAATTCTTGGGATTCTACTAAACCGAAGCCAACCCGACAATGCTGATACGAGACTGCAAAATAAAAATCCAACTCCTCAGCGACATACTTGCGGCTCTATCAAGATTCAAAGCAAAATTTGCACAATACACGCTCACTTTTACAAGTTGTTAAGGAAAGAAATGGCCTTCCAGTGGACATACGACAGTGACACCGCCTTAACTCAACTAAAAGAAATCCTTTCACAACCACTAGTTCTATGTCGATCGATCGCTAGAGAAAAACTTTATATTTACCTAGTTGTTTCTTCGGAAGCCGTAAGCGCATATTTAATCCGAGAAACGATCATAGGACAAAAGCTTGTCTACTTTGTCAACAAGGCACTAAAAGGATCGAGCTAAGATATCAACGATTAGAGAAATTCTCATTAGCCTTACTTGTCGCAATCAGAAGGCTTAGACAATATGTTTTGGCTCACACAGTCGTGATCAAGACGAATCAACCGATTCACCAAATCCTCCATAGACCAGATCTTGCAAGAAGAATGACGAAATGGTCGTTAGAACTCTTGGAGTTGGATATCACCTTCGATTCGAGGAAATCCATAAAAGCCCAAGCAATCGCTGATTTCATCGCATAAATCACCATATTGTCATCCGATCCAAGGATTAAGTAAACCGTCTTTGTTGATTGGTCTTCCAACACTAAAAGAGCTGGAGATGACGTACTCCTTGACAACGAAAAAGGTCTAGCGCCGGAGCCTCTGTTACCTTTTCATTTGTAGCATCTAACAACCAACAAAATATGAGTCTTGCATCTCTGGATTGCGATTAGCACATGAATTTGGTGCTGACGAGGTCACATTGAACACAGATTCACAACACTTCATCTCTCAAATCAAAGGAGATTACCAAACAAAGGAACAAACTCCACAAAAGTATCTCACGAAGGTGAAAGAAATAATGGCCAAATTCAAAAAGCAATTACGGTCGAACATATCCCTCATGAACAAAACACTATAGTTGATATCTTATCAAAATTAGCTAGCACAGATTAGTTCTAAGTGATATGTAATCAATGAGTGAAAAATAAATATAGATAAGGATAAGAAGATCACACAAAGATGTATCCTGGTTCACCCAAGGTGGGTTACGTGCAATCCTCACAATTTGTAAGATTTTCCACTAATGTGCTTAGCACCATAATGTTTTGCTATTGCACTATCTTTCTTGATCACCCTTGATCAATTACAGCTTTCACCTTTCAACCTTGAAAGGAATTTTACAGTCACCTTTCAGTCCATAAAAGATTTTTACAAGTACCTTTCAATAACTAAAAGGATTTTTTCAACACGCTCAAACTAACTTTAGAGAAAGACTTGAGTTACAAATGATGTGTATGATAAAAGTGTTTAAGATCTAAAAACTTCTCAATACTTGTTTGAGATTGATTACTAGCAAGAACTTAATAAAATGCTCCTTGAATGTAATAAGAGAACTGGAGTTTTGCTTGAGATAAGAGCTTTGTTACTTAAGTATGAACGATCAAGTGTAGATTGATTGTCTTTTAAACTCTTACATTTTTCTTCTCTTCAATGTTCCTTTTATAGATGAAGAGAGGTTCGAAATACTCATATTAGTTTGAATATAATCGTTAGAAAACCTTAGTTGGCTGTTAGTCTTAATTGAAGTCTATTAAACACATGTTCTATTTTGTCTAGATTGTTCTTTGATAAACCTAGAATGTTCTTGTTTCCGAGTTTAATGGATAACATGAATTAGTAAGTGAGTGGGATGTGATATGTTAGTTTTTAGATCAGAAAAGTGTAGAGCTTTCTGCAGAAAGGTGCAACACCAATGTACATGCGTCCTTGCTCACAACTCATCAATCTAGACATCAATCTAGAGGCCATTTTCCTTCTTTGGGCCTTCAACTCGAGTTCTAGGCTAGATCACGGATTTGAGCAATTTTGATACTCTTAACTTGTAGTTTGGACTAAAGAAAATGATATGTCTTGACTTTGTATTTAATAGGGAACATCCAGAATGTTCTTCTGATCACTCTCCAATTCATTTTGATATTGATTTTGAGGATTCTTTTAAGAACAACTTTAAGTAATATGTAAGACATGATAAAGACAATGATGTTCTTGATTTTTTTCAAAGAGAGACATGTGATATTTGCATGAATATATTTGATCACCTATCTTTGAATAAATCACTCAAAAACACAAGTTAAATAGTAGTATAATCAAAATTATAATTAGTGATCAATTAACTATTTGTTTATCCTCAAAATACTTGATTTGAGATTTTGCCTCAACACATACACTATCCCAGCATGGGAGAATTTATGTTGACAATCGAGTTCAAAAAAACCCATCAAGAACACAATTGGATGGCACCGATAAGAGAATACATACTCAATAGAACACTACCCTTCAACAAAACTGAGGCGGATAAGGTAAAACGTTGATCTAGTTTTTACTCATTTATTGTAGGAACTCTGTATAGAAGGGGATTGTCCTCCCCCATGTTGAAATGCCTAGCCAATGAAGATGTTGACTATGTCTTAGAGAAATGCACGAAGGCATGTGTGGGCTTCACCTAGGGGGTAGAAACCTTGCTAAAAGAGTCTTACATGTCGAATACTACTGGCCAACCATCCAAGAAGATGCCAAAACATATGTCTAGAGATGCGATAAATGTTAGGGTCATGGAGACCACCACTTAACGTTGCCAGTTGAGCTCACCAAAATCACCTAACCATGGCCCTTCGTGTGGTGGGGAATGGATATACTCGATCATTTCCCACTAGCACAAGGACAATTAAAATTCCTACTCACAGTTGACGATTATTTCACCAAATGGATCGAAGGAGGACCACTAACAAAAGTCACAGTAGTAAATGTAACAAAGTTTTTTAAGAAAAACATACTGACCATATTTGGCATTCCCCAAGTCTTCATAACATAGAACAATACACAGTTTACCAACAATTATTTTTTGAGAACTCTTCATATAACTCATAATAAAACGTTTCACACGTGTTTGGCATCCTTAAATGAACGGACAAGCAAAGGCTGCCAACTGCGTCATCCTCCAAGGGTTAAAATGAAGGTTGAACGATGCCAATGGGAGATGGAGCGATGAGCTCCCCTCAGTCTTGTAGGCCTACCGAACAACACCCATATTCCACCACGGGCGAAATCTCGTTTCAACTAACATACAAAATCGAGGCAGTTGTCCCTATCGAGCTTGGAGAATTGAGCTAAAGAGCCGCATACCCACTGAACCCTTAAACAAATAAGGATGAGCAACTTAAAGAACTCGATTTCATTGACGACGTTACAGACACAACTACCTTGAAAGAGCTCACCATCAAGCAAAAAATAGTTGTCAAATACCAAAAAAAAAGTACTCCGACGCAACTTCGGAGAAAGCGACCTCGTACTACGCAAAAATATCAAAATTAACAACCAAGAAAAACTTTCTCCTAATTGGGAGGGTCTATATCAAATTGTCACAAAAACAGAAATGGGGGCCTACATCCTAGAAACCCTTTCTAGGGACCTTAACCCATGAACCTAGAATGCATCCAAATTGAAAAGATACTATAGTTAATGTACATCATATACATTGACACGAACTCACACAATTGAGTGTAAACTCTTAAACACAAATTTTAAGTCAATGTGTACTGATGCATTGACATAAACTCGCACAGTCGAGTATAAGTTAATATACACAGATGCTTTGACGCAAAATCAGACTGTCAAATATAATGACACATGACTAATCCCAAGATTAAGATGTGATCGCTCATATTGTCGAGCATAATCTTCGCACTTAGCACTCGACTCATATCCAACACAACAAAACCTCAAGAAAAAAAAAAACACAGACACACACATTTGCAAAAAAGTAAAATATATATAAATAAACATTGTACTTGCTCAAACCCAGCAATGTGACACCCTAAACCCCAAATAAAAAATAATTTAATTTTCTTATTTTTAAAACAATGAAATCCTTCAAATAAATAAATATATAAACTTCCAAACATTTTTTTTATTGAGGCAAAGAGTATCACGTAATCATGAACATGTCTCATTAATTCAAAATTTCCATCCAACTCAACAACTTGAAATCATAGCAGTAATCAACAAAATCCATTTGGAAACACACATACACAAGTTTAATGATAATTGTAAATGAAGTCCCAACCCGATGTCACTATCAGAGCGGGAATTCCCAAAATAAACTATGTTCAAAAATGACGTTAACAAAAAGGTAGAAAATAGAAGTCTTTGAGATAATACGACTTCATACACTTCAAGAGCATTAATCTTCACCTGCAGCTTGCGGCTCGTTTGCGTCCATCACAAATGCCAAACACAAACATCGAGGGGTGATTTTCAAAATTATGTAACAATATAAAATACACGAGAAGAACACGCAATCAGTCAAAACAACACAAATAAAGAGAACATTCAAGAACATAATATCAAAGGTTAATCTAATTCAATCACAATAAAACAATTACAAGGATGAAATGTTATGCATGTCCTATACTCTATGCTTAATCATTTGGTACCATTCTACTCTGATGTACTTGGTTAGGAGGCCTGATACTATGCCACTACAAGAGTGAACGGAAAATTCATGAATGACCAAGTCCTCATAGATCCCCTCAACTCAACCCGAGACACATATACACGACGGTCGGGGTACTCTTGTGTTGCACGGTATCTCCCCGCCTTAGGGCATAACCCACTAATCCACTTAGGAATTCCCCACTAGATGTACCCCCAAGGTCTATCAGTCTTACTTTACAGTTCGACTGTAGCCCTCCACAATCAGGCTCATTCAGTTGTACTTCCCCAAATCACTAGGTTTGTCAGACCCTCCCTATATGATGACAAAATAATCCTAACTCCAAAATCTACAACACATATCTCAGACTTACTCGATCATCACAACTCAATAAATTTCAGTTTGACTTCACAATATTCATCATTATATATGTATATCAGTCAATCACAATACAATCCCAATATTTGGTTTACACTACTCACAATACACAATCCAGTTTCATCAATCACATAATAAGGAATCAATTTAGGTGGCACATTCAAGTAATATCACAATTTCAATCAAGTAACAAGAACACTCAAGTACATATCATTCAAAAAATAACAACCAGCATAAGATTTCATAAAATCAGACAGTATGCAATCTTGATATAAATAGATTCACGGCAATTCTATAGGTTGCTAAATTATATTTTAGTCCTCACCATTACCACTCATATATTATTAATTAATTATTATTACTCAATAGGGCTCAACCATACGCAGTAAGCCCATGATGAATATCTGGGAATTTCGGTATTCCCGTTCATCTCACGTTATTTTATACTCATAAAATCGAACCTCATCTCACCCCTTACCTTTGCTGAAGATTCCTCCCAACGAAGCCGATCCGCTGATTTAATGTGTCGCGTCTTCGCCAAACACTGTCTCTAACAGTCCGCGAAAGAAAATAAATCAACGCAACAACCAATACGAATTAAGTACTTGTTCCAATATATATATAAATTATTTATTAAAATTAATTAAATAAACTATCTGCTACTTATAATATAACTAAAAATATATTTAATATAATCAAACATCCATATTAGTATACCAACATAAAACAAACGTCTAATTTTAATTAAAATAAAACAGACTCGCATATTTAAATAAATATGGCATATATCTATAGTTTGGGTGTTAAACAATTTGAGATTATTTATTTATTATTAATACATAGATAATTTATCTGCTAAGTAAGCACTACCTAAACTAATGTCTACTACGGATCACTGAAGCTTAATCAACAACTAAAGCAAAACACATTTCTCATACCACACTTAGACACTCACTCAATAGACATATATATTCCATCCAGACACAAAAAAATGAACAAAATGCGATTCTACAACTTTGGCAATTTCTAATTAGCAGTTATATTCTCGACAAAGCATTTTGGAGATTAACATTGAAAATAAAATTGAATTAAAAAAAATGCATAGAGGAAGCAAAAGCATACATAAAAGCAATGTATTAGGCAAGCAATAAGTCTGAATCAATGAGAGTAATTCATATTAGTTTCAGCCTAATGTAGCAAGTCTGCTACTTTTAAAAAATATGTAGAGAACAATACTTGCTAAAAACATACTTATAAATATAATAACATCAAATATTGTATACTTTTAATTAAAATACGGCAGAATCGCATAACATATATATATATATATATATATATATATATATATATAATGAAATTGATGGTATTTATTTAATTGGATGTGTACCGCAATTTACTTTTAATTATAGACAAAATAAAATGAATTCTTTAGATGCAGATTAATTTCAAAATATATGTCTAATAGTATAATTCAATCATATGCCTAAGTCTACTATTACTAAAAATTGAAATAAAAATAATATACGCTTAGGCTTGAATACATGATAAAGTATTACCAAAATCCAAATGTTGTTTGCCATCGCCACTAAATTTGTGAAGACATTGCTTCAGGGATATAATTCAAATGGAAGGAAATTGTTATTATAATAAAACTATATGTAATGCACAAACAATTGAATATGTTCAAAATGAAGAATATAGAAACTGCATTTCAATCATAAATTGCAAAATAAAAAACTATAAAATAAACCATCAACATAACAAGCATTAGATAAAAAGGAAGAAATTAGGCAAGGATTGAAGTGTGTGAACCATATCATCAAATTACAAAGTACTAGCCAAATTAAGCTTTGGATTAATTCTGAATAAGGCATACCTGGTTGTGGTTTGGAATTGGAATTTGGAATTAGAATTTTTGGTGCGGCAGGAACAATCACGAAAGGGAGCTTTGGTGCGGCTGGCGTAACTTTGCCTTCAACTAGTTTAGCAAGAGTATTAGTGCCTCGGATGCTAGATAAGAAGGTACCGCTAAAGAGTGGTGTTTTTAATTTCTTTTACTTATTTGTTTATTATTACTATATTTATTTGATTTTAAGGAAAAATAAACAAAAATATTTTTATTACTAATAGTTTAGATAAATTTTAAGGTAACACGAAGAATTATCAATTATATCAAACACACATATAATAATAGCAATATATCATTATACTATTAAAATATAATAATAAGAAATTGGGGTGTTACAAACAACATCATGACTTTGACAAAAATCTACGTCAGAAAAATTAAAAAGGAAAGTTCAATTGCCCCCAGCGAAAAGTAGAGTCGGCACAACAATGCTCCCATCCACAACGATCTTTGTCCAATCCAACCCATTCAAGTTGAGAGCAACCTTATGATTCAAAATGCGAGCTTGGACGATGGAATTGTCAAAGTACTCCTCTCCAACTTTTAGAACGTTCTATTCTAAGATGTCGATCAAATTTTGCGCGTCCTCCTCCACCAATTTAAACCTATCTAATTCTTCCTTTAGCAATGAGATCTCTTGGTCTTTCACTCGTAGTTCAACATCAAGGTAACCATTATTTTGCATTTGGAAATCTTGGATCAGAGTAAGCACTTCCTTATCCTCGAATCAACTTGTCAACCTCTTATTTAAGTCGACTGTTCTTTGTTGTCATCCTAACAAAGACTTCAACTTTGCCCGACAAGCCAGCAATCTTGATCTCATAACCAATCTTCCTAGATTCATATTTACAAACATGCTCCCGAAGCTCCTCGACTTCTCTAGCATAACCTTCATCGCCAATCACCATCGTGTGCGCCAACGACAACACCTAGAGGCCCGTTGGTAGGTCGACCAGTAGTGCTTTCTTACGACCAACAGAACCCAAGTCCCGTAACATTGCTAAATCGGAGGTTGAACATCAAGGTTTGGTGAGCCAGAATTCGCCCAAACAATAGGGAAGAATGCGAGGCCCATTTCAGCAACCCTCATATCATGGTCATCGACAGTAGACCTTGAATGCTTGTGTCAGGTATTAAGGTCACCTACAACAAGTTCCTCTAACTCATCAACTTCTTGAGTCATCTTCGTTTGCTGAGAATTCACGATGATGACGTCCTCCTGTTCGGGCTAAATCACTTGAACCAGGGTAGCCTACGCAGGGGCCGAAGAAGACCCCTTGTTCTTTCTCATATTCTCCCCTAGCACAATTTCCATCTGCAAAGCCTTCATTTTTCCTACAAACACCAGTAAATCACAAATAAGCATGTCGTTAAATTAACGCTAAAAACAATCACATATGAGAAAACACATATGAATACAAGTGTCAGCCTCCCTTTGAGAGTGACAAGTCACCAACTCTCGAGTTTCAATAAATCTTTGTTCGAGAGAGACGTTGACATCAAGGTTGATACGTTCCGTCTTCAGAGAGCTAACAAAACTACAAAGGGCATTGCGATATGAGGTTTCAAGAACACTTAAGTCCTTCAGTTTTGTAACCATGTCCTTCCTCTTCCGATGGAAATGTCTATTTGACTAGAAGAAATGGAGCAAGGGGATGTCAGTTTCCATGATATCCCTCTCCTTGTTGATAATAGGGGCACCTTCATTGTCCAGCACCTGTTCACATACTACTACTCCATTCGTAGCCTTCTGAGTTAAAGGACGGGCAATGTTGCACCTATCCTTGAAACCACAAAGAGAACCCATATAAGGAGCGAATAAATGCTTAGGTTGCTTGAAAGAGACCCAATTCTGAATAGTGGTCTCTTCATTCTAAAGAAGACCAAAGATTAAAAAAATAGACTCACTGTTACATTCGCGTCCATGTAACCACAAAACTATTGGAAAACTTTCAAGTAGGCGAGATAATTTGGATGAATTTGGGAAGGACACAGGTTGAGGTGCTGAAACACATTCTTCTCAAAGTCAGTAAAAGGCAACTGAAATCCCATATCTTTGAATATGACCTTGTATACGGGAATAGAGACCATAAGGTACTCCGAGCATATACGTTTATCGTTAGTCGGAGCTAAAACTTCCCAATCGCTACTGTACATGCTTCGGTGAACCCACTCTCCTTGGTAGTCGTAAAAAAATATTCAAAGATAGCAAGAGAGAAAATATACTCCCTTTCAATTATGATTTCTCAAAATAGAGAGAAAATGAAAAAGATGAAAAGGAGAATAAATAAGAAGAATATATAGATGTAGAATAAAAATGAAAAAAGAAATAAAAGAAGAGACGGCGTAGTGTGAGCTTTCTTGTCAATATAAAAAAGTTATCCGCAAAAGTGATAGAAAGATGATTGAAAAAAGTGTCGAACTCAAAAAATAGTAAATAACGATAAACACCCATTTGGTTATATTGCTTTAGTATATGAAAGGCTTTAAATTAAAATCGGACCATCCAAAAATTTTAGATAACAGAGGCAAGAAAATAATTTATAATATATATAAAATATTTTTTTTAAGTGGCAATGAAATCTCTTAAATTTATATTATATTAAATTGTAAGGTACTTTTTTCTGTGTCTTATAATGAATATCATTTAAGGATTTTACATCCGTATTAAAAAATATAATAATTAGAAGAAAGATATAATTCATTTTGTCAAACTATTTATCTTATTTATTGATTCTTTCACTATTATTAATATAAAATAAAATAAATGTTTTATAAATTATGCACATAATAATTGTTAAAGAGTAGTATAAGAAAAAAATAATTAAAATTACATTAAAGTGTGAGATACAGATAATAACATGAATAACATGTGATTTTCAAGATAATAACATGAATAACATGTGATTTTCAATTATTTGTCTTTCTTATTATACTCCTCATGTGAATTCTTATTATACCCTATATTTGTGGCAGTGAGGGCGATGCTCTAGTGATATGCAGCATACTGCGAATTTGGGATGAGGCAAAGTGTGCGAGGAACTATAACAAGGAATAATATTGCTTTAACATTAACAAGATAAAATAATTTAATATTTTATTGTAGCATTTGAAATACACTATGATTAGAGCCTTGTGCAAATTTTGTTTCGACTCATTGAAAATTTGATAAAACGAAAAATGTAATTTTTAAATTAATACTATATGAATTATTTTTTGTTTAAATTAATAAAAAAAAAACTGATAAAAAAAAATTAAATCCTTTTAATATTATTTTTTGTTATGGGTGATGAAAATAACAACTTCCAAAACACCCAAATTACAACAACTCTCAGGGCTTGTAGCATTATTATTATTCTTCGACACTTCCAAAGCTCCAACTACTCTGAACAACTCAACATAAAAACACAACAACATTGTTTCCATCGACACAATTCCAAGGTTTTTTGTTCTACTTCTCCATCTAATACACACTTTTGCCTCTTCACTTGGAACCCTCTCATTTCTCTCTCTCTCTCTCTCTCTCTCTCTCTCCACATTGATCCCCTTTGTTGGTAAAGGTAACAACAACACTCACATTTCCTATGTTCTTCTTCTCGTTCTCATTTGTTTGGTTTTTGTAATGAAATTATGTAAATGTTGGTTCTATTGTGAAACATAGCTTTAATCTGTGTGCATTAAGGCTTATTTTGATTTAAACACTTTTAATAGGATCAAAAGGTAGAATTTTTATTTGGATCTAATTATTTAAATTGAAGGTTTTTTTTTCTTCATGTTTTTCTTATTTCTTTGCGGTTAGTATGAAAAAAGATAAGCTTTTGTTGGAACCTGGGACTAAAGAAGTAAATAGCTTTTGTATTTTTTTGATGCTTTTAATTGGTTTGAGGTTTTTTGTTTGTTTGTTTTCTTATAAATGAATTCTCAGGAAATATATGTGAATTAATGTAGTAAACATTGAATAATGAGCGAATCAATTAAAATTAGATGCATTTTGATCCCTTTGAAATTCGTAATATTAGATAAGTTTATGAATCTAAGCTATTAGTATAACATCAGGGTTTATGTTGTGATAATTATAGTTAAAGTTAGATGTAAAGTTGGAGGCAAATTCTGAAATCAAATATTTTGGGATAAACAGGGAAATTTTCAAGTGGTGACCATTTGAAACTTTTTATCAAGGAGTCCTAATTTATCATCTGAGATTTAAATTAAGTGTGTTCAATAAAGGGTTTGGAGTAGTGAAAAAGATTTGATACTTTCTCAATTTATTATAGTTTTCTGTTTTTAATGTTAGTTTTTTGTGCAGATTAAGGCATTCTACTCTCAGATTACATTCATCCGAAATGGCAACAACAACAGTTTCTAATATTTCGATGGCAATGTCAAGACCTAGGATCGGCTCATCACAAAAGTTTTCAAATTTAGGTCCTGCAGTTCTTGGAGGCAGGATTAAGGTTGGCTCATGTGATAAACTTGGAAGTGTTTGTCATGTTGCATCGGTGAAACCCTTCCAGAAGGCGTCAACATCATGTAGCTTAAAATTTGACAAAATTGTAACAAAGGCGATGTCTGAGTCTAGTTCAGACAAGCAAGTTACAGGATTGCCAATTGATTTGAGAGGTTTACCTTCTTTTTCCGCGAATCCCTTGTATCTATTTTACATATTTGACACAGAAGTTATTTCTAATGCATTTTACTTTTAACAATGTCTAATGTTATCATTGATTTGACACAAAACACATTTAATGGTATGGCACATAGTATTTAGTAACCATATCATAAGAACAAAGTAGCACTCCACTGAAAGTAATGTTATGTGCAGGTAAAAGGGCATTCATTGCTGGTGTGGCTGATGACAACGGATATGGTTGGGCAATAGCAAAATCTCTTGCAGAAGCAGGAGCTGAAATTCTTGTCGGCACATGGGTACCTGTAAGTAAATATTACAGAGATCCAAGAATAAATCGTCATTTTGGTCCCTAAATGTGGAAGGCGCTGTCATTAAAATCTCTGAAAGACTGAACATATCGAAATTACAAACACATCTCCAAGTGTCTCTTTTTTTAGTAATTTTAAGGATCAAATTTACTAACCTAAAACACATTCTAGAACTAAACTCACTAGCAAAAAACACATTTAGGTATGTTTTTGGTAATGTCGATACATTCATGAACTATTGTCACTGTGCCTCACAAATTTATGACTATTTGCCCGAGTTCCAATGTTGTCTGTTTGAACATCATTATATTAGTGCAATGATTTATACAAGCAGTCAGGGACTAACTTTGAACATTTTCATGTAGGCTCTAAACATATTTGAGTCCAGTTTACGGCGTGGAAAATTTGACGAATCACGCAAGTAGAACTTTTAAACATTGCTCTGTATTGATTTTCCTTTGTCATTAAATGTAATATTTAAGTATGTTGTTAACATGTAACTCCATTTTTTTCAGGTTACAAGATGGTTCATTGATGAAGATTACTAAAGTGTATCCCTTGGATGCAGTCTATGACAGTCCCGAAGATGTCCCGGAAGATGTAAGGGAGATGTTCATATATTTTATCAAAAGATATAAAAACAATCCACAAAACATATCGTCATCTATGTTTTTTTGTGAAAATTTTGTAGGTCAAAGCTAATAAGCGCTATGCTGGAGCTTCAAATTGGACTGTCCAGGTATAGATCGATCATTCTGTTATCTATACTTCTCTACAGTTACAAATTTACAATACACTTTCAATCTCTCTTTTGCGAAATGAGTTTCAATTTTGTTCTAAATATAGATTTTTGATTCAATTTATAATTAACTTTGAATGTATTATGAGTCTTTTCTGCTTGTTTATTTTCTGCCGATAGCTGTTTATTTTGTATCATAAATATTAAGAAATCCGTCATGTGTTAAGAACTTAAGATGTTTTAACAATAACATCTTCTTTTCTCATATTTTTATTTGAGCTGATAATTTTAGCTAAATATGCTTGAAAAGTTATTCTAGATTTACATTGTAAGTTACCAAAAACAATTTACAAATTCCAATAAAATAGGCCTTATAACATGAAGTTAACATTCAATTGGTGTATATTCTACTCTTCTCGTACAGTTTGGAATACATATCTGATTTCTGCTCTACATATGATTCTATCACTTAAAGCTTTTATTATTTTTTCAGTAATGTACATGAATAGTCTCATAAATTCCTTAGATGATGTAAATGTCTACAAGCTAGAGGGATTTCCATTTTCCACGTTTCTCCGATCAAGCCTGAAGATGAAAGCTTCAATTCATCTAATTATTTCATTTGATTACTTGATTTTTTTCTTCTAATTTTTATTATATAATTTTTCACGAGTGAAAGAATTTTAGATAATGCTTTTTGAAACATTTTCTGTTAGCAGACAAAACTTAAGCTCACTAAGTATATAAAAAACTGAGTAGAATCTACTCTATGATTTCAGTGTGACATGCAATTGAAATATACCCCTCAAACCTGAAGGAAAATTTTATCACACAACTATAAGACCAAAAATGTTGTATTGTAAAGAATTTAATTTAATGTCAAGTGTTGAAAGGTCAACAAGAAAGTAAACTTAGTTTTATAGAGATGAGAATGTTATGATGGATGACTGAATGACATAAGAAAAGGAAATATAATCATTAGAGATAAAACCTGTGTAGTTCGCGTGGTAGAGAAATGGTTTGTGTATGTTTGAAGAAGACCTATAAAAGCATTAGTACAGAGGATACTCCAATAGTTAGAGACATTGGAGGTAATCTTTGGACCAAATAGTAATACACACAACATGGCCTTATGATGTCGATTGATCTTTATAGCCTACTCCACCTGTTCGGAAAGTCTTGCTTGTTATTGTTGTTGTTACTCTATGATTCATGTCTCAGCTTGTGTTTGAATAAGGCTAGTTCTCATAACTCCACTGTGCATTTGTATTTTCTTATAGGAAGTTGTTGAATCTGTCAAGAACGATTTCGGCACTATTGACTTACTCGTGCACTCACTTGCTAATGGACCAGAGGTATTACATTACAACAATAGATTTTTTGCTAACTTTTGTCTTGAGTCTTAACAAACAAATTGAATCTTATAGGTCAGCAAACTATTGTCTGAGACATCTCGGAAAGGATATCTAGCTGCCATATCGGCGTCTAGTTACTCTTATATTTCTTTGCTAAAACACTTTCTTCCAATCATGAACCAAGGCAAGTTCATTACCTAAGAGGGTCGGCATTTTGATTCTATATCCTTCAATATATTGTTCTCACCATTTGTTTTGGTTATAGGTGGATCTTCGATCTCTCTAACATATATTGCTTCAGAGAGGATTATTCCCGGGTGTGTATGATATGCTAAACGCTCAACATTTTGTATTTTGATAAAAAAATTATTGACAAGTTTTGAACTGCCTGATATGCAGATATGGTGGGGGTATGAGTTCTGCTAAAGCTGCTTTGGAAAGTGATACAAGAGTGAGTTTACTTTTTTCTTTTTAAAAACTATGATATTTACGGATTTGGATCTGGTGCAGTAACTGCGTCGCACAGTTTTGGATATGAACCTTTCTATCTCAAATTAATGGCCGATATTGTTTAAAACTGATTTATTATTGTGTAATCTGAGTCATTTGATCTCAGATTAACGATTGAAATCGCTTACTGCGTGTAAATGCATGCTTTTCTTACTGCAGAGAATCTAGGTCCGTTATTGACGCACATAAATGTTGTTTTTGGTACTTTCATGATCCTAACCTCCATCCCCTTCTCCTTTGGATTTTTTAAATCAGGTGCTTGCTTTTGAAGCTGGTAGAAAGAAAAGAATCAGAGTCAATACTATATCTGCAGGTACTGATGATTTTGTCTGCTTTCCTTTTCTTTCACTTGCAATATGTCCATGATTTAGAGCATGTGGTACCAATTGATACCAAGTTAGAGATACGGTGACAAGTCTTGAAATCAATGGTTTCCTTCTAAGTGGAACTAAACTGGATTATATGGAATGCGAGTTTAGCAAAGGATGAACAACTTATAATGCAGTAGTGAAAATTGTAGAAAATACAATACCACAAGTCTCACGTTTTAAGTACCTTTCATTGACTCGAACCCATGAACACATTCTACTTGGATCCTCCATTTAGGCTCTATTTGGTAAAATTTAGCTAATAGCTAGCTGATAAGCTAGCTTATGACTGATAACTGATTGAAGTGTTTGGTAAAATTAGCTGTTCATTTAGCTTAAAAATGTAAAATGACATAAAAGGACATTCTTAATCAATAATACAATTTATATCAATTAATATTTAAATATTTTAAAGTTAGTAACTAATTTTTTTTTATTAATTTAAAATTTATTAATCTGATATATTTTTTATATATTACTATTACATTAATTTTTATTCACTAAAATTTACTTCAAAATATATTCAACACATATATATCAATATTGTAATAGTGAAATAACCTGCATATTACATATATAGATAACATATTATCATGAAAAAAGATAGCATAGAAGGTAAATGGGGGAGGAAGTCATGATGCTGTCCCTAAAAGGAGAACGAGACCTTTCATATTCCAATTATAGCTAATTAGTTTTATTATAAATTATAATAATTAATAAATAAATAAATTATAAAAAGTAAAAAAGGAATTTAGTTAAAACAATAAGGGTAAAATTGAAAGAAAAAATGATAAGCTATAAGCTCATAAGCTAATTGAAGTAGCTTATCAAAAAACGCTATAAGCTATAAACTCAAAAATGAGTGTTAACAAACACGAGCCTTAAAGTGATAGGGAGATAGAGAGATATTGACTATGGGATTCAAGTAGGGTGAAATGGAGGAATATTTCAAGTGTAATATGCGATAAGAATAGAACTCAAGCTTAAAGGAAATTTCATCCCAGAGATGAGAATGTTACTATGTATGATTGGTTACACAAGACAATATAGGAATAGAAAATACAATCATTAGAGAGAAAATTAGGATAGCTTCCATAATAGAGAGAAAATCATAGAATATCGTAGTATATGGTTTGAGCATGTATGGAAAAGACTTGTAGAAGCATCAGTAGGAAGATTAAACCAAACAGGACAATCTAATAGTTAGAGATAAAGGGAGATCCAAAAAAACTATAGGTCAAACTGTAGTGTGTTATTAATTTTTCTCCTCCGAGTTGGACTTTGGCTTGTCAATGAATTCAATATATTATTACGTATTTGATCCATGCTACAGAAATTCGATTATATTTTACATTGGTTGTCGATTGCCTAACACTACCCTCTCTTTTTCCGATGGTTGTTTTTGTTGTAATGAATTCAGTTTATGTTGACAAACATTTGACTTAAAATGTCCCCAATGACCAGGTCCACTCGGAAGCCGTGCTGCAAAAGCAATTGGTTTCATTGACATGATGATTGATTATTCATTTACCAATGCACCACTACAGAAAGAACTACATGCAGGTAATATAATATTACCCTTGAGATTCATGATTTCTGAAATGAACATTTGCCGCATTTTTTGTCCGCAATTACTTACACTTTAGAGTATTTGTAACAGAGGAGGTAGGCAACACTGCCGCTTTCTTGGCGTCGCCCTTAGCATCTGCGATCACAGGCGCTGTTATATATGTCGATAACGGACTAAACGCAATGGGAGTTGGAGTTGACAGTCCAGTGTTTAAAGACCTTGACATTCCGAAAGACCAGCATTGAAATCGAAATTGAACTGATTTGTTTTTCTTCCATTTCAAATCCTAATCCTTCTACTCAACTAAGACTATGCAGCATAGGATGGCGAAAAAACTATTAAGAGTTAGTTTTTACAATTTGATAAATTAGTAAATGGTTGTTTGAACTTCATAATCATTGATTTTTCTGATCTACTTTGCATTGTCCTCTACAAAATGTATGGTATAATTTCGAGAGTCCTATCTTTTGAATGGGCACGCAAATGTGTCCTCACGGCTATGGATGGACTAATTTGATTAACATTTAAGACTTTTTATGGCATTTTTCATTTTTCAGAGACCATATAGGTCTTATGATCAATTTAGTGTTTGTTTGGATCGGCATTGAATTTTTGTGTGAAGTTGCGGTGAAATAGCACGGCTGCGAAGAAGCTTTTTACATTTTAGCTTTGTGAATATCATGTTTAACTTACATTGGGATTTGAGATTTGCAATGTCAACGCTGATCCAAAAACATTTTCTCTACTAATGAAAACAATAGAATTCAAGTAAATGAATAAAGTCGATATTTAATTTTTGATTCAAAATCACCTCTTGAGCTTAAGCCAACAATTTGCTTTTAATGTTGTTTGACTAAATTTTGAATGGTCAAAAGTCAATATGAACTAAAGGTCAATGTTTCTAAGTTTTGATCTCATAAATACTCTAAATCAAACACACTTAACTATGTAGTATCACTCAATGTTTATAAGTCATTTTTCAAATGTATAGTATACACAATTTTAGAATTCCTCGCATTCTGATATGAATTATGTTTGTGTCTATTTACTTAAAATAATTTCAGGAGCTACTCATTGAATGTCTTATGCACATGAGATTGCTTCTTTAACATCATAAAACATGGTTAGATTTAAATGATTTATCATAAGAAAATGTTTGGGAGCAACCTGCGCCAAATATGCACTGTTCTTTGAAAAAATTCTTCAATATTATATATAAATATTAAAGGATGTAATTTGAACAAAAAAAAAAAGTAATTCAAGCAATGGTGAAAATATGAAATTTATATATATATATATATATATATAAACAGGTTTAAATATGAAAATTAAAATATATTATCTTCTTCTCAAAATAATTTATCCATTAGTAAACAAAATTTGTCCCAAAATAAATGACTCTTTCAATTTATAATATTTTTTTTTCTTCCAATTGTAACATTTAATTAATACTATTTGCATCATTTCCAATGCACTATCTTTTACTATACATTTATGACATTGATAATATATCAATACTTAACAAGGATAATTCAATAAAAGTGATATTTTATTTCTCTTTTATTTATACATTTTTTTTTTAATATGTATGAAATAAACAAATGACTCAATTATTTTGAGACGGAGAGAGTAACGTTTAGGCACAAGTAGTTAATACCAAATTTAAGCTCGAATTATATGGGTAGTATCCAAGTTTAAACTCTAAGTGAAACAATCGTTTGTCAACTTTACTTAGACAACAAATAACTTTGGATTTTAGAACTTTTTTCCTCTAAAAATTGGAGGGTTTAAAAAATTATGAAAACAAACTACCCATTTCATCATGTTAGAGGGGTAAAGTAATTTCATAACTAGCTCAACTCTTGAGATGGAGCCATTTCTCTATTTATTTGTGTCGTGTAGCCCAACAATTCCTTACTGAAGATGTCAAATAATGAAAAGGAGTGAGAATCATGATCTCAAGAAGAGTTAGGAGGGATATTAGTGGAGGTTTCAATTTTAAAAAATAAATTAAAAGATGTGTGGTGGATGAATGATTTAACGGAAATAAAAAAAAATGAAATTATAACCACGTTATTTTTATTATTGGCTATTTCCAAGACCGTAATGCATTAATATAATACTCCCACTTATTTTTTATTTTTTTATAAGAAACAATTAAACTAAAATTTAGTTAATAAAAATTAATATATCTAATTTATAATACGAATTAAATACTTAATTTTTGTTGATCAAATTTTATCTCAATTCTTATAATAATGAATTACGATGTGTGAATTACAGTGTAACTAATAATGAATTAAAATTAAATGATGATATGATGTGGATAACTTCTGATTTATGCCTATGACAGTTCTCAGAAAATAATGATTTTGGATTTTACTCTATGATAATGATTTTTCCCTCAATTTAGGATTTGGAGTCTTAGTTCTCATGTAAATTTGTATTATATAATTATTGATAAATTAAAAGGTATGCAATGTATTTCAAAAATATGGACTTTTGAAAGTTAATTAGTTAAAAGGTAAATTACAAAAAATTGGCCCTTCTGTCTATCAAAATTTTTTATTAAAAGAAATTGTGATATTTTTTCAGTAGTTTCTAATTTTATGTCGTGATTTGTAAAATTTGAATTTCATCATAATATATCTTCCGTACTATTTTATTTATAAGATGCATTTTGTTGTTGTATGCGCCAAATTCACAGTATATTACTTGAAACCGTTATATAGTGTTTATTTCGCTATATATCACATATATTCATAGTTTTTATTTTTTATTTATTTTTTTATTTTTTTTATAATTTAAGCTAATTAATTGCATTACCCGTAAAGATGCACAGATTTTCAACTAGTTGTTACTAAAAACAAATCGGTTCATATGATGTAACTTTACCAAAATTATTTTATTAAAATAAAGTTAAGTCTTTTCATAAATAAATAAATAAAAGTTACGTCTCGATTAGTATTAGAAAACCTATGATAAAAGTAAGCATCATGGTTTTAATTAGGCAAACTAAATGCACTAATATGAATTAAAGAAAGGCAGAGCAACACAATAATATAACATTAACAATAGTATATATATAAGGTATTGAAAATTGCAACAGGAGCCTAGGCACTTGGAGACTACAACGTAGCTCTGCCCCTAGATGTGGTATTGCATTCCTGTTTGCATATCATAAGAAATTGATGTTGTGTGAATATACAAATTAGAAGTTATGTTGAGTAATATATGAGAAAATGATGTACGTTTTAATTAAAAGTTGATGAAGTACAACTATTATTGTATTTTATGATTTCTACATAAATTCTTGATACCATATTATTCTTCATGTTATGTAGCCATATGATATCTTTGTAAAATGAAATTAATTGCCAATAAAATATAGTGTTATGACAAGACTTAGAGATGATAAATGCAAACATAATAATATGCCATGAGTAGATTTAAGCAGTAATTGTGAATATATGACATGATTAGATTTAGTAGTAATTGAGAATATGTCATGATATTATTATATGATGTTACAATGATATTTGATGTTAGTGTGTGTTGGTATTTATGTTTATTGTACCATTAACATGATTTTAATCGATGACTTACGTACTCCTTCGTTGTTCATATTTGCTACTGCGACAACGCATATATGTTATATGCTATAGATGAAGTTTAGTGTGTGAGGTCAACCTAAAAGCTATTATAGGAATTAAAATGACTATTGAAAAATATTGCAGGAATTAAAGGTAAAAAAAAAATTATAGAAATAAAAAACAAAACTTTAAAATTTTATAGAAAAAAATTATTTAATATATCATGTCTGTGCATTAACAGAATACTTAGATACCATAACCATCATACATAATTCTAAAACTACAAATATAATCCCCGCACCAAAATCAAACTTAAGAATCGGGATAGGAGAAGACAAAAAATTTAATTCTTACTTTTAAATTTCACCTAACGAGAAAAATGAAAATGAAGTTATAAATATGGATTTTATCGGAATAATCTCAAATCATAAAAAAAGTGAACACTTATATAAATAGAAATTTAAATCGAAATTGCGACTTGATAGATAATAGAAGAAACGGTCTGACCACAATATACAAAATAATGATTAATTGTCCAAACAATAGTAATTGTTATAATAAAAAAAACAAAAGTAGTTGTTTTTATCAAATAATAATGTACATCATATATAAAGAGATTAGCAAATTTATGTGTTACGGTTTTCCTTCAAATTTTATTCTCCATTTGATTTATTTATAATTTTATTCTTCTTTATTTAATTAAATGATTAAATATTTCAAATATATGCACATATATACTATATAAAAGGATTCTTAGTTTTGGTTTAACTATAATTTCTTTTAATTTTAACCTTCTTTAAAGTTTTATCCTGCTAACTAGCCCCAAGACACTGTCGTTGTCATATAGTTAAATGTGGATTTTTGAATTGGACACTAAATTGGTAATGGATAGCTTCCATTTTGTCACTCAGAACTTGGAGGGATTCTTAATGATTGTCGATATCTATTTCATCATTTGCTTCAAAATTTTCGTGTTTGATTTTATTTAGCGACAATAAAACGAGGTAACTCATATTCTTGCGAGGATAGTCCCGTATCTAGTTAATATCTACATTTTTATTGATATTTCTATTGGGTATTGGGCTCCCTTCCTATGTGGAGAAAAAATCAAATATTGTAGTCCATGTGTCTCACTTATTTAAGTGGAGAGTGGTCTAATTAGGGTTAAAAGAGAGAGACTATTTTGAGAGAAAAGGCAGCCACCAAAAGAGAAAAGGGAAGAGTAAACCCTATTCCCGATTTTGTTTAATCAGTCTTAGAAAAACATCGATTGCGCATTCGTTAACCGTTAGATCGGGCTGAAATTTGGACAGTAGGTTCGTAACATTCAGGGCTTCGTTTTCAACGGTCAGATCGGCGCGAAACAACTTCGGGAGTGGGAGGAATCGAGCTCGCACAGTAGCAGGTTTTTTAGATGTTTTACTTCTTTTTGCTTTTCATTTGTAAGCTTTAGTGCTTTGTTATTTTTGCTGGTTGTAAGCACACTTTGTGCATTTTTTGAGACTCTCTTGTACCCTTATTTGATTATAGTTGGGCTATTTCTTTGGTCTGGACGACCCATGATTTTTACCCTTGCATTGAGGGGTTTTCCACGTTAAAATATCCGTGTTTTTTACGCTATTTTATTTTGATTAATTTGCTGCCATATATGTTGTTGCTCCTCACGGGTTCTGGGGAATTTTATATCCGCTGTGTTTCTGTATTTATTCTCCATCAATTCCATCGTACATGTAACAACTTATCATTAATGAAATGAGTTTATCTTTGTAAAAAAATTTATTATAATGGAGATATTTATTTTATATAACCTATTTTTAATTCCTAAGTTAGGTTTAATCATTTTATATAATGTTTCATTAACTAATTATTTATAATCAATTTCATCAACAAATAATAACATGTTTTTTTTCTAACAACTTACAATTTTATTTTTATGTGCATATATCTATGTATATTACAATTTCTACTACATTAATGTATCAAACACATAAATAACATGTAAAACATAATTAGAATTACAAAAAAAAAAATATAGTAAATTACATTCATTTATTAACGCAATTAAAAAAAAGCTAGTATTTATTAAAAAAATATTAAATTTTAGTATAACATTTTTCCTATAAATTTTCGTTTTTATCATTTCTCATCGTTCAAATGTGCAATTGATTTTTTTTAAAAGAATTGTATAAATTTGGTAACTTTTATTATCTTTTCTGATCGGAAGGTAGTGTACTCATATGCACCTTAGTTATCTATACTAATAATGATGGGATATGGATATTTGCTTTAGCCTTTTCTTTTACCAAAAACACCTTATAATTTCTTTTTCCTAACTTCTCACATAATAATAATTACTATTCAGAAAAAAGAAATACCAATGAGTAAGAGATAAAAAAGGATTAGAGAGAAATATTGAATATTTAAAATAAAAATAAAAATAGAATGAAAAAGACATGACAAAATATAAAATAATTTAATATCATTTAATTTTAACTATTCAATTTATCACATCTTATTATACAGTTTTTTATTAATGTTAATTACTTAATTATTTGTTGCCGTGACAAACTGTAATTATATTGTAATTAAATATAATACAAAATAATTTTATATGATCAATACATTATCTATATTCTTATAAAAATATTATAGTAATTTGTTATGATACAACATGAATAACACGCATTAGTATAATAAGAAGGCACAAATTGTTTATCACTAGTAAACTCTCGCCATTTATAAAAAACTAGTAAACCCTGCCGACATAACAAAAAGGGCACGACTTTGTTGGCATCTTTCGTAGATTTGAGATCATATAAAGTCGAAGTGTTACTCTAGATTTTTATAAATTAAAAAGTGTTACTTTCCCATTTGACGGTGAGTATCACTTTAGATTATTTTTTATTAGGATTAAATAAATTAGTAATTAAATAGTCATAAAATTGTTTGGTGGTATAGAGGAATTGGAAGATAATGAAATTATAAATTTAATTTCTTCTAATAAAATTAATAATTAATTATTAGTTTATTAATATATTTTTATTAATAATTAAATGTTAAATATTATTATAAATACATTTTAAAGTATTACAAATTTGAAAATGATATATATTGATTAAAAAAAAAGGTGATATAATCCTAAAATACTAATTCAATTAAAACTTTGATATTGTTAGATTTCGCGTAAAAAAAAATGATATATACTCTTTCGTATAAGTCACACGGTAAATTAATTTAGGTGGGTGGATATACTGACATCAATTAAACAATAGGATGACATTATTTTTGGACCTTTTGCATGCCAAAAAAAGCCCTTCAACTCAGATTTCATGACTCCATTGAATTCTCTGTCAAAATTTATACAATCTTGAGAGAAATGGGTGAGTGACATATAGTCTTTTTCAATATTTGTGTACCCCACCCTCCAACGATTGGCATTGGCAAGCACCTTTCTTGTACTTTAGGATATTAAATTCCGTTGTCTAATTCAGTGGTCCTTTGATTTGGGATACCACCTTAGAAACTTTGCTCACCATTTCCCCGTTTAAGTAAAATGCCCATGATATCCGTTTCCACTTCAATAATGTCAATTTATGCCTATGTTCTTTTAAATTCTCTACAACTTATGATCTCAACTACATTTGTGTTGTCACCTTGTAAAGTGTTTTGTACATGGAAACTGTGCGCAAGACTCATACATGCTACATACTCTCCTATCTTCATCAAGAAGGTGTTGGAACATGTCATATAATTTGAGAGGAATTGAGTTGAAAAGAAGAAAGAAGAAACTGGAATGGTCTGAAATGAAGATTGATAATCAGTCTTGAAAAGGAGACTGATTATCAATCTTGGATTAATCCTTAATCTGAAAAATGAATACAACTTACACAATGCTCTTGGTTCTACTACATTTATAGGATAGTTCTCTACTACACAAGTTTATAACTTTCTTAACCAACTTCTAACAGCATTTTAACTGTCTTCTAACTACCCTAACTAACTCCTACTTATTACACTTTGAATTATCTTCAACATGCCCCCTAATTTGAAGTGTTTCAATTTGATATTAATCCAAGTTTGTTCCTCATCTCTTGGAACTTCACTCTCTTCAAGCTTTTGGTTAAGATGTCAGCCTTTTGATCATTTGTTTTGCAGTGCTCCAGCTTTATCTTGCCTTTTATTACTTGATCCCTTAAGAAGTGGTATCTAGTTTCTATATGCGTGCGCATACCATGAACACTTGGGTGTTTTGCTAGGTCTATTGCTGATTTGTTATCAATCTTCATATTTACAGCCTCATTTTCTCTTAGTCCCAACTCTGTCATTAGCTCAGCCAGCCACACAGCTTGGCATGCTCCCATGGATGCAGCCACATATTCAGCTTCACAAGTAGATAATGCGACTATGTTTTGCTTCTTTGAACACCATGAGATTGGTGACTCATTTATCATAAAGACATAGCCAAAGGTGATCTTCCTATCATCTTTATCTCCACACCAATCTGCATCAGTGAAACCTATCAAACTAGCTTCAATTCCAGCCTGCTTCTTAGCATAGTGCAGTCCCAACTTGCTTGTTTTCTTGATGTACGTCAAAATTCTTTTGGATTCCAAATAGTGAGATGTTCTAGGCTTTTCCATGTACCTACTAACCATTCCAACACTGTGGCTATGTCTGGTTGTGTGTTGCACAAATATCTCAATGAACCTACCAATTGCTTGAATGTGGTAGGGTCAACCAGCTCCTCATTGCCTTCTTTTGACAGGATCATTCCTGCTTCTAATGGAGTATCAGCCCCATTACGGTCTTGCATATTGAATCTTCTTAGTACATCATTAGCATACTTCTTTTGGTGCATAAAAATTCTATTTTCTTTGATTACAAATTCAATACCAAGAAAATATGATAGCATGCCTAGATCAGTCATCTCAAATTCCTTCTCAATCCTGATTTTAAATTCATGAATTTATGCTTCATTACTGCCAGTCAGCAATAAATCATCTACATATAGGCATATCAGCAGTGCAGGTGCTGCTGCTCTCTTCTTAACATAAACTCCATGCTCATTGACACATTTTTCAAATTGCTGCTTAATGAGGAATCTATCAATCCTCTTGTTCCAGGCCCTAGGAGCTTGCTTCAAGCCATATAGTATTTTCTTCAGCTTATAGACACTTTCTTCCTTGCCTCTTACTTCATATCCTGGTGGCTGATTTACATACACTTCTTCCTCCAATGATCCATTGAGGAATGCTGATTTAACATCCAGCTGATGCATAGACCAACCTTTGTAGCTAGCCATTGAGATTACCATCCTTACTGTTTCAATTCTAGCTACTGGGGCAAATACCTCATCATAGTCTAGCCCATGTTTCTGCAAAAATCCCTTTGCCACAAGTCTGACCTTGTACTTGGCAACCTGCCCATCAGGTTTCAATTTCAGTTTATAGATCCATTTCACATCAATTGGTCTCTTGTTCACTAGCAGAAACATATAACAATAAACAAGTAATTATGTTTACTAATAGAGTAAGTCATCACATAACAATAAAGACATTTGTTGATCCTCTAACTCAAAGATCAAAAGAAAACATCTCTGAATAAAGCATCTGATTAAGTCAAATGTTCTAGTACAAGTTAAATCCTATAATTAACTAATCAAGTGCACTTTAACTATGAAGAATACGTTGAAGTTGTGTCTCACTATGCTAAGTGCACTCTCAACGCGCATCTGTTGAATCTGATTACAAGTGCACTATGATGATTTTTTGTAAGATAATTATAGTAAAACAATTGATCGTCTGGTCAACGCTTCAAGTCAACACTTTGATAAGAAGTCGACGTAACATCCTCTACTCATCATAGTGGACATATCATTTGACTTAAGAAGTGCATAATATTCTTTGATAGTGTCATCCTCTGAGATATGTCTTCTTAAATCAAGATACACAAAATTAATTATGAAGATATATATGGATGTGTCTTAAAGGTTGATTTGCCTTAAATGTTGATTCAAGATCTCCAATGGTAACATTCTTAACATATACATTTCTACTTTATTTAAGTAGAAACTAATCAATAAGAAAAGAAAAAAAGTGACTGAAAGAATGAAAAAGACAATGTTTTAAGAGTTTTCGTAAGAACATAGAACACATCAAAAGAAAAGAGTGAATGTAAAATTCTCTCAGTAGAGAGTTATTAGAATTGATGTAAATCAATCAAAGTATTTCATACACTTGATTTGATATAGAACTTGAAATGTAATATTCTCTCAATGAGAGTTAAAGTCATAACAACAGACTTTGTGTTAATTTAGACACAAATTGAAAGTGATGTAAATTAGTCTAATAGTATCAAGAACTCTTTCATTCATAAGAGGTATCATAAGACGTATAAAAATACTTATTAATTTCAACGACAGCTTGCTAGACAGTTGATAAGGATTTTAAAGGTAACTTCCTGAAAAGACATAGGAAAAATACTCAAAGTTTGAAAAGGCAAAGTAAATAATACTTGTATGCTACTATTTAAATAGTAGTTTAAGTCATCGACTCTACAAATGGAAAATCTATTTGATAAGGGGAGAACTAGATCTAACAACAGTCTGTTGTGAACTAGTACAAAAATATTTGTTTCCTTTATCTCTATTTGTTATTTCAATTTAAATTCTTTATGATTCAAATTTATTTTTACTCGGTAAAAAAACTTTTTTATGTTTATAATCATAAGTTGAATGATTTGATAAAGAATTTATCTTTTTAATTAAATAACTTATATAATTTTCTAAAATGGCAAAACACAATTCAAATTCATCTTTCTTATGTTTTCTAGCAACTTCAATACACCCCATTGATAATTGCTATGTTGTCTCTAACAATGTTAAACATCTTCGGTTGTCATTGAAATTTCCTCTTCGAATTATAATCCAGCAAAATAATGTGTATAATAAGGACTTAATCGAAAAATGAAATCTTAAATGTCTTAAAAAATTCTAAAATATTACATTTTATTAGAAAAAACAGTAAATTATATGGAGTCATGGATAATTTAATAAAATGATGTTTAAGAATGTATGAATGGAAAGGAAGAAAAAAAAATCACATTCACAAGAAGAATTTCCACATCCCTGTCCATGCATGCAGGGGCATCTAGTAAAACAACACAGTACACACAATGCCGAATCCAATCGGTTCATTGAACCCGGTTCTTAGCTGGTTAAATTTAGACCACCGTTTTCCGTTACTCGTTAAAATTATTGATGGGACCCATATGTTTCTCCTTCTTAAATTAATGTGACACGGACGCACCACGTGTCGGTAACAAGCACCTTACGTGTACAAACTCGAATAATGCGGCAAAGTGCGACGGCAGAGCAGAAGCTAATCATAGAAGCAGATGCAGCTAACTAGAAGCTAATTATAGAAGCGGATGCAGCTAACTACGACCCCGCTACTAGAGGTAGAAATAGGTTACACAGATTAAGTTTTACAACGTTTCAACTTGGAATACATTGAAAATATTAGGTTTTATTTGATCTCTCAAATGCTCAATTTTAAAATCTGACTTAGTCTTTTTTAAATTCTAATAAGGTTTAAAAATTTGTTTAAAAATTTAGTTATTTTATGAAAACTACACCACTCACCACTAACATTTTATAAATAAAAAACAAGTTAACATAATAACGAGTTTAAATTTTATTTTGATATCTAATATTATATTATATTATATTTTAATTTTTATTAAATAATTCATTTGAATATTCCAAATACTCATCTAGAGCGATATATTTAGATTACATAAAATGGCAGCAAATTTATAATTTAACACAAATAAATAATAGGAATAATATATTTAATTAAATATGTCGATCGAAGCTTTTTTTAGTGGCCTTAACCTCTCATTTTTAGATAAATAGGCTTTTGAAAAAGTCTTGGTTTGACTTATACAAAATAAAAATTGGCTTAATATGAATCTATTGTAGACTTGAACATATGCCTCTATCGATCAATTATCTGACTTATTTCTACCCCTATCTTACGTAAATAAATAATAAATAAAATAATAAAACATTATTTTATGGTGTGTTTTTAACATTTGTTTTTAAATAACCATTTTTGTTTTAAAAAAAACTAATTACTTTTGAAAATTTTCATCTATTTGTTAGATCTTTTAAAAAAAATGAAAATCTAAAATATAATCTAAAAATTATTTAAATAACAAGTTGTATTTAGTAACTTCTAAAAAAATTATAATTGATATTTTAAAACAAAATGAATTTTCAACTAACAAACATTAAATAACTTTTTTTTTTCTTAAAAATTTTCAAAAAATAATCTCTAAATT
>JBBPBP010000003.1:14714335-14738816 GCA_037974735.1 Cicer chorassanicum
ATAAAAAAAAAATTAGTTAGCCTTATTTGATGATGATGATGATGATGATGATGATAATAATGATAATAATAATAATAATAATAATAATAATAATAATAATAATAATAATAATAATAATAATAATAATAATAATAATAATAATAATAATAATAATAATAATAATAATAATGATGATGATGATGATGATGATGATGATGATGATGATGATGATGATGATGATAATGATAATGGTAAATATCACCCTAATTTGAATAATTCAAAAGTTCTAATTCAAACTGAGTACATAAGATGCCAATTTGCTAGCTCAAGACCACACTTGAATTTTACTTTCAATCGACCAAAATGTGACTATTTTTTGTTTAAATTGGACTCCTTTGCAAGCAACTAATCATGAATTTGTTTTTTATCTCTGAAGTTGCTGGCCGCGATTACATGAGCAAGTGTAGTACTCTTACTCTACTACTCTGCCTTCATCTTACCGATTTCTATTTATTTTTACTACCTATAAACTCAATGTTTTATGCCACTAAACACTAACACTTGAACATTAATCATAGCTTCCATGAAAAACTATTTCACCCATTGTTGATTTTCCCGTTCCCGTTGAATTGCATGAATAATAATGTACATTATCATATATCAATCATCACACTCAACATGACTCTCACATTGTTTCCACTTCGTTTATTCCTTCTAAAGTCACTAATCAATACAAAAACTTTACAACTTGCACTCAGATTCACCTCTTCCCTCGCTTATCTTTCAAACCCACACGTTTCACCCATTAAACATGAAGACAAATACACTTTTTCCAACCCTTTTGTGATATTGCGTGATTTCAAGTTTTCAGGGAAGCTCAATGCTAGGAACACAAAAATCTTGCATGCCCATTTGCTTAAAACTCATGATTTACAATGTGATATCTTCTTTGTGAACTCTTTGATTGATTTCTATTGTAAATCTGCTGACATGGTTATTGCTCACAAGCTGTTTGATACAATTGCTGTTCCAAATATTGTTTCTTGGAATGTTGTGATATCTGGTTACAATCATAATTCAATGTTTTTGAAGTCGTTGGAGATGTTTTGTAGGATGCATTTGTTTGGTTTTGAGCCTGATGAGTTTAGTTATGGGAGTGTTCTTTCGGCTTGTGTAGCTTTGCAGGCTCCATTGTTTGGTTTGCAAGTTTTTTCACTTGTTGTGAAAAATGGTTTTCTTTCAAGTGGTTATGTTCAGACTCAAATGGTGGATATGTTTTGCAAAAACTGCAACTTTAGGGAGGCTTTAAGATTTTTTAATGATGCTGCTTCATGTGATAATGTGGCAAGTTGGAATGCAATTATTTCTTTGGCAGTTAAAAATGGTGAAAACCAGGTTGCTTTGAAGCTGTTTCGTCAAATGTGTCGTGCGTCTTGGATGCCGAATAGTTACACATTTCCAAGCATCTTAACAGCGTGTTGTGCGCTTAAAGAGATGCAGATAGGGAAAGGAGTTCACGGGCGGGCAATCAAATGTGGTGCAATGGATGTCTTTGTGGAGACCGCTATCGTTGACTTGTATGCAAAATTTGGATGTATGAGCGAAGCTTACAGACAATTCTCCCGAATGCAAGTCCGTAATGTGGTTTCTTGGACTGCTATAATTTCTGGGTTTCTGCAAGAGGATAATAGTATTTTTGCACTAAATCTTTTCAAAGAAATGAGACAAATAGGGATGGAGATAAATACCTATACTGTTACTAGTGTACTTTCTGCATGTGCTAAACCTGGGATGATCGAGGAGGCGGAACAAGTTCATTCCTTGGTATTAAAATTAGGGTTGATATTGGATGTTAAGGTCAGGGCTACTTTAATCAACATGTATGCGAAAATAGGAGAAGTTGGACTATCCGAGTTAGCCTTCAGCGAGACAAATAATACGAAGGATTGTGGCATTTGGGCGTCCATGCTGTCTTCTTGTGCTCAGAACCAAAATGCTAGAAGGGCAATTGAGTTATTCACTACAATGTTAGGAGAAGGAGTGAAACCTGATGAGTATTGTATTTGTAGTTTGTTAAGTATTATGAACTGCTTAAATCTAGGGTCACAGGTGCATGGTTACATTTCGAAATCTGGTTTAGTCGCTGACGCTTCTGTAGGCTGTTCGCTTTTTACAATGTACTCAAAATGTGGTTGTTTAGAGGAATCTTATGAAGTTTTTCGGCTAGTTCTTGTCAAGGATAATGTCTCATGGGCCTCCATGATATCTGGTTTTGCAGAGCATGGATATCCAGATCGAGCTCTTCGACTATTTAAAGAAATGCTATATCAAGAAATTGTACCTGATCGCATTACATTAATCTCGACTCTAACTGCGTGTGCTGATCTTGGTTTCTTGCAGAGAGGTAGAGAAATTCATGGGTATGCTTTTTGTTTAGGACTAGGAACTAATACAGTTGTTGGTGGTGCCCTTGTAAACATGTATTCTAAGTGTGGAAGCTTGAGTTTGGCAAGTAAGGTGTTTGATATGCTTCTCTATAAGGATGCATTTGCTTGCTCTTCCTTGGTCTCGGCGTATGCTCAAAAGGGTTTAATCGAAGAGTCGTTTTCGCTATTCCATGATATGCTCCTAAATGATGTAACAGTTGATGCTTTCACAATTTCATCCATTCTTGGGACTGCTTCACTTTTGTGTCGATCAGACATTGGAACTCAATTGCACGCCTACGTTGAAAAGGTGGGGTTACAAGGCAATGTATCGGTTGGAAGTTCGCTGGTGACAATGTACTCAAAATGTGGAAGTATTGAAGATTGTCGTAAAGCGTTTGATGATGTTGAGACGCCCGACCTTATAGGTTGGACATCCATCATAGTGAGCTATGCTCAACATGGTAAAGGTGCAGAGGCTTTATCTGCATATGAACTTATGAAAAGTGAAGGAATCCAACCTGATGCAGTAACTTTTGTTGGGATTTTATCAGCTTGTAGCCGTAGTGGCCTCGTTGAAGAAGCCTTCTTCTATCTTAATTCAATGCTTGAAGACTACAACATCGCGCCGAGTCATCGTCATTACGCTTGTATTGTTGATCTTCTCAGTCGATCGGGTAGACTAAGAGAAGCCGAAAGTTTCATTAACAACATGCCTGTTGAACCCGATGCTTTAATATGGGGAACTTTGCTTGCTGCTTGTAAGGTCCATGGCAATTTTGAGCTCGGGAAGTTAGCGGCAAAAAAAGTAATGGAATTGGAACCAAGTGATGTTGGTGCTTATGTGTCTTTTTCAAACATTTGTGCAGATGGAGGACAGTGGGAAGAAGTCACAAAAATTAGAAGTTCCTTGAACAAAACTGGGATGAAGAAAGAACCTGGATGGAGCCTCGTGTGAAAACAAGGTTGTCCTGATTCACGACTCTTCATCATATCGGCTAATTTGATCTCTTGGATTACTTACATGAACATATGGAAACAGAATAGTGAGCTGACATCTGAACACTAGATTATTTAAAATTTGTTGATGGAACTTGTAGAATCAACTCAATTCCATTCCATCTAATAATGACTCAATTTTTCTCCTCACAATTTTGGAGTATAGGGTGGGAATGGGACTAGCTTGTTTATTAATCTCCCATCCATCATGTAATATCCAAACAATGTATGCTAATTTTACTTGTGTATTGTCTCAACCAAACATATGTCATGTGTACCCTTAACATTGAATTATGCCAATGATCTGAATATACAATTCATGATTATACGTCTACAACCTTCCTCGGTCGAAAACATTGTTTGGAAGTTGAAACCTTAATTTGTTTTAGTATTCTGCTATTTTGATTTAGTATAGCTTAGAAGGGATAATTATCCATGGATCTCCTTGGAAGCAATATGTACAATCCCAGCATTCACTACCTCAATGAATGCAGCTCCACCACACTATGATACAAATAATAATACTGTAAGTCATATAGATAGACCTAACATTTTTGTGATTTCCATTTCCTATGATAATCTTACATACTTTTGCATGGAAAATATTTATTAATAATTTACATATTTGCATGGCAGATATTTGTTGGTAATTTAGGCCTTTAATGTCGCAGAGAAGAAGCTGAAGCAAAACTTTCAACTATTCAGAGAAATTGTCTCTGTCAAAATCCATGCTTGCAATGGGTGTTGTTTTGCTCAATTTGAGACTAGGGCTTCTTCCCTCTAATCTTTTTAAGCATGTGAAATTTTAATGTGAAATATTTTGAAACTAAAAGGTAAACTTTTTACATGTTGCCTTCCAAAGAAAATTGTTCTAGTATTGATTTTGTTCCTTTTTTGTCTTGCCATGCTTTGCTGTAGAAAAATATTTGGTGTTGGGACATGTGGAAGATGAGTCTAGATTCTATAGAACAATCTTGAGATTGTGAAGATGGTGCGTGTTAAGGTGTGAATGGCCAATGTGGATCATTGATTGCATATTTCGAATCACAGTAAGTACAACGAAATCATGGTAGCATTGTGGTTTTGTTGAAATTTAAAAATATAGTTTTCGTCAATATCACGGTCATACACTGTATATCCGTTAAACTCACCGTCCACCTAATCATGTAATGAGAGTTCTATAATGGGCCAATGACAGAAAATGAAACAAAAAATTGATGATAGATGTCATATGTAGAGAGATACAGTTGTTAAATAGTTAGTAAAGACTGTAATGATGGATCTTACTTTGGAATTAATTTTTTGAAGAATGTCAAATAGTGTTTCATCAAATATTTGTGTAAACGATCATTTGTATTTGAAGTTTAGGCATGGCCTTGACTAATATTTTATGACCATTAGCAACAGTTCACAAGGCATGGCCTTGACTAATATTTTATGACCATTAGCAACAGTTCCCCTTATGACGACAATCACGAACTTCTATTATAATAGTTTTTATCTAAGTGTTAATAATATTCAAGTTTGTATATGAATGGATTTAAGTTCTCTGATTAGCTCAATAAGTAGCTGACATGTGGAGTATTATTATATTTGTGCTAACTGATTAGCTACATGATTCCAAGTCAATGAAGTGTCTGCTCTGGCTAAAGTCAAGGTTATGAAGCGTATGCCTTTATTGTATGCATAAATGCTGGCTTTGCACAGTAACCCAACAGTTAAGCTGTCTAGTTTTAAATTTAGTGTACATATTGCAGTGGGTCCTACAGATAACTTATATGAGTACTCAAAAGATTACCTATCAACAAAACCTTCATTCAAATTGACATGAGATTTGAATTCCCGGGGAGATATGAGTCACATCCTTACCATACCAATGGATCAAATTTAGTTGGCCAGTAAAATGATAAAATTGAACTTATACTCATAAAGACGAGTTCATATTAGGATTGACAAGAGTGGTTCTAATATCTAGTTTTTTTTAGATGGCGTGACAAACACCACCTAAAAACTTACGCACGCAAAGGGGAGATCCCAAATTTGAATCCGAATAATTACAGAAAATATTCAGCTTAAGAAAGTCGTCATTTTTAGTTGAATTAGGTCTTACGAACATCTACTTGTTTCTTTCTACCATGAGATTGAAATGAAACAAGAAAGTAATGTCTTAGAGTCAGATTTTAAATCCTTATCTTTCTTCTTCCTCCTTGCATTAAAGAAGCTTTTGCACTTGCACAGATGGATTTACTTTTTCACACATTGCAGATAAAAAAAAGGTTGTCAATGGAGGTTATTAAAAGTCTTGGAAATGTAGGCCGCTTGAGATATGGACTGATTTTTCCCTCTTTGATCATCAAATACCACGCAAGCAATGGTTAGCAGCCTCAACTGCCAAGTAAGCAATTTAATGTGTCACAATTGAAATTTCTCTAAGATTAAAAGTAGACTTTGTATCTCATATAGACCAACTTGAGTTTTCAGATTTTTTTTTCATTGACCAAATTAAGTATTTATTCTTGTTTTATTTTGACGTGTCAATGTGAATTGGGAGGTTGAACAAAAAAAAAACTCATGATTAGCTTGTATTTGGATAATATGGAAAACCATGAATGATCATGTATTCAAGAACGAAGAATTGAAAGTGGATCAAATAGTAAATAATAATTTTGGGTAAATTTACTCCAGAAGAAACAAATAAAGAAAATAACCGGGCGAAATTGATTGATAATAATTGAGAGTGCAGAAAGGAAATCACAAATTTGGATAATCTGATATCACACTTCTGTGCATAGAAATATCAACAAATAATTACTTAAATCTCACCTCTAGTAATCCCTCACACACAAAAATTGACTGTACACATACACATACACGAGAATTGATGTATGCACAAAATATCAAGTGCTTGTAAACGAAAATAATAATGTTACAACAGATGAATAATGCCACTAACTTTTACTTGAGCAAAAATCTTCATTCTTACTATCTTGGCAAATGTCTGATACCAACAACTGTTCTTGAATACAAGCTGCAAGCTTAGAAACTTTCTCATCATCTAAATTAAGGGGACGCCTTAGCAAACTCTATATAAACAAGGGATTTTATTATCAATTAGTACTCACAGTGCATAATAAATAGGATCATGATGCGCTGCTGTAAAAGAAACACACAGTAAACAATTTCCGCAGTTAATTTGAAATCGGATGACTCAGAATCTCTGCCATTGATTTAGATTGGACAGTTGAGATTGAAAACTGTGTGACGTGGTTAATGCAGGGAATCCTTTCCATAATAATAATATGTATATTAGATAAAACATGAGATGGAAATGAAACATTACCTCAGAAGTCCACAAGCAATCGTATGCTTTACGGGGTATTATGTGGATATGAGTCTGAAATGAACAATGTTTTATATAGTAAAATAAATCAAATTTCACAATTTGTGAAGTAAATATATAATCCCACAAAATTACTAGTAATAGTAGAGAAAATACAAAATCTTACATGAAATATTACTTGGCCAGCAGCTTCTCCATTATTAATCAACAGGTTGAATGAATCTGCAGAATTCAAACATCTGGTGAAACACTATGGTGTAAGATATTATGTCATATGAAAGGAAATAATACAAAAATGACAATGCGCAGGGTGATGATAATTTTCTCCAAACAAAAGTTTGATACACTGCATGACAGTGTTGTCAATTGCCGATAACAGAAAATAGTAGTTTGTTCAAATTTGCAACGCCATAATGCTATATTACCACTATAGCCTCAATTTGACAATATTTTGTACTAAATAGCATATTTTGAAACAAGAGCTGTTCAAACTCTGTTACACTATAACGCCTCTATAGCTGCTAGTTCACAACACTGCTGCATGAAAATGGTTATACTATGAATGATCCATACGAACTACATTATGAAAAGAATCTAGATATATATATGTTAGGAAACCAAGAATTGGATTCCAAGGATTTAGAGGAAGAGCACTAGTATTTAGAAAAAGATAAAAAATAATAGGAGAGAATCTCTCCAAGAACAAGATACACAAGAACGAATACACTCCTCATGGGCAAATGCACCCTTCAACCGGAATACCAGTTAAGAAAATTCTGATTTGCAAAAGATACTTCTATAAGGGATGGAACCTTAATTTATAGGGCAAAAGGTCCCTAACTACCAACTAACATTGAAGTCTAACAAACACCTAATTATTCCTGTAACAATCTCAACCAATGAACTACTTCTATTTCTACCTAACTAACTCTCCTATATCTAAGTCCAAACAATATATATATATATATATATACACACACACACACAGAAGTTAATAACTTTTCATCATTATTGCCAGAAAAGGCATTGCGAGGTATCTGTCGGATATCTACCAGCAGAGTTCCCCAAATGAGTGATATACAAAAACAAGACAAGACAAAGCAAAGCAAAGGTAAGATAATGTATGAGTATGAGTATGGAACTACATACTGCAGCCAGTAGCCTTCATGATTGCATTGCTAATGAAGGGCACTTTGGAACACATTGCACCTACCACCTGTACCATAAGTCAATCAGCCTAGGCAAATAAAGAGGACCATTGTCTCGCATGTACAACTAATAAATTTAAATTGGTTAAAATCACAAGCACACAATTTTGTGTATCTTTCGGTTTTACACGTCATTGAGCAACAAATTTAGCAGAGTTTTCAAGCTTGAAGGCATTGAAAGAAACCAAAGGATCGAGGGATTATGACTTATGAGTCTCCAACATGTGTTTTATATGGTCATCATACCCTATCCATGCATTTTATGTGTCTTGTAATTTAAGTTGTTTGTTTTACTTTAGACAAATCTAACACAAAAAACCTTTGTAAATGAATTTTCCTTATGGAAAAAGGATTTATCAACTTAAAAATCAAATCAGTGTGGCCGGTAAAAAATTGAGAGCAAAAAGAGACCCAATCTCCTTGTACCTATTGAAAATTACTTACTGATGGAGGAGTAGCATCCAATGAAGGGAAGTGAGATTTCGGGATAATGAGAGAGTGCCTGGTAAACAAAATGCAGAAGTGAGATGTAGATAGATATACAATGGCATGCAGGATAGTTGAAAAAATGATTTGAAATTGGATTGTCAACTTGTAGGCATGATTTCTGAATCAGACAATATGCCATTGACAAACTAGGTAATCATCCAATATTTAACCAATTCATTCAAAATGGAATAATGGATATTTCGATGTTCTTAAACAAAACTTTACATCATTTTCCTTTCTCTTCTGTTCCACATTAACTTGAATATAAACAATATCATGTTTCAAGGTATAACACAGCAAAAAAAAAAAAAGGCTGAGTGGTATTTTTTGTGATTAACTAAAAAAAATTACCCTTCTATGCTAGTATGCTTAAACCCTTTACCTTCTTCCTTTAAATCTTCTTGTTATCTTACTTTATCCCCCTTAGAACAGCTATCTATTATAACACTAGTGTTTTGTAAGGTTGCAAACAAAAGGGATTGTGCACATTTGAAGCCATTCTAACTCTCTTTGTGGTTAACACTATTCTCATGTTAATTTTTTGTTACTTAGAAACGTAGTCATGAAACCATAACTGCATTAGATGGTTTCTCAATCTAAATTTTTTCACTCTCGCTGTTCATTTTTAGTTAATAATATTAGAGGTTCAATAAATTTAACTTTGTTTACCAATGAACCATTTGAAATATTTGAAAAATATATATTTATAACTTAAACTATTTCTTATATGTGTTCTCGTACGTTACAGAACATGGGAAGAAAAATTAGAGGTATCAAACATTAACTTATACAAGTATATTCTATATTCAATGCTACAACTCACAATAGATAAAAATTCAAATGCATACTTCTTACATATTCCATGTATAGACAGATGTACAAGAGCAGCCAATTTTGTGAAATAACACAACATTAAACGTATGGAATTGAAACTAGGACGTATGATACCTTACCCATGACTCAACGGATTTGTATCCAATATGCATAGGCACATGTCATCTTCATAAAGCTGTTAGAGTGACAAGATATTAAAGAGTCAAGGTCAAGACAAAACTTGGTTGGATTGCAGATCAATAATTAGTAATGAGTATAACAACAGCAACTAAACCTTATGTCACATGGTAGGGTCGGCTAAGTATAACTAATAAAGATTAATAACAACAAAATTTATGTTGAGCACAATGGTTGAAAATGTGAACATGTTTGGAAGGATTTCAAAGAGCATGATTCACAATTTCAAATAACTTTGTATGCCTAAGCATTGAAGCTAAGGGCAGCCTGCTGTTATAGAACTACTGCCGCCTTTCCTAACATTTGCAAACGGACGATTCCGCTACTTGAATTGAACTAGTAAACACAACAATGGAAAAAACTAGTTGATTGTTTAGGGCTCACAAAACTTCCACTTTAATCATTATTTCACTTTTTTTGTACTTTTAAACAACAAAATTCCATATATAAATTCTGTTAATATGCACAAAACCTGTAAGCCCTAAACCAATAGCTGCAAAAAGTTTAAGTTCTGGAAACAAAGTATCACTAATCCCAATTCAATGACACTCCCTCACCCTCTTTTTCAGATTCATTTATCAAACAAAATGCAGCTTCAAGAATCAAGATGAAACTCCCATCAACCAAATTTGAAACACTACTAATAACCTATGAAACATTGACACAAACATTGTCACACGACACCAACACTTTGACACCGACAATAATTTCAAAAATGAAAGTAATTGGATGTAACTACATGTGTCGGCGTTGTGTCGATGACAGATATTGACACGCATCGAAGTTGTGTCGATGTCAGACACTGACATATGTCGGACACCTGATCAGACATGCCTTCAATTAGATGAGTCAGTGCTGCGAAGCTAATTACCAGTCCTAGCACTGACATATGTATTTAATCACACATCAGTGATACAATTTCCTATCTTATCATACCCAAGAAGTTGGAGTAATTGGTTTGCACACACCTAAAATTGATTCTTACTCTTCTAAAGTGAATTGTAGGCAGTAAAACACTAAACCTTAACAATTGATGAAAAATATCAATAGTTCACACAATATATATTTTAAAATAATATCAAAGTTTGACTTTCTCATTCTTCATCATGATATCTTACTTTATCCTCAAAAGTGAGAACTTTTCACTTTAAAGAAGCGAAATCCACTTAAATGACAATTTCATATCATTGACTGAAACAATTTAGCTCCAAATTAATTAAAAATCAAGGTAGTACACAAAAAATAACTTTTCATCCATTTTATTGTAAAAAATTATCCTTTGATTTGGAGGATCATATTAATCTCAACAATCTTCTTATCATTATTTACTCACTAAAAATAACTGTTCACTAAAAAAAAAAAAAGGAAAAACAAACAGGTTTAAGCTTAACCAAAAATAAATTTAATAATGAAAAGAAAAAGAAAAAAAAAACCTTGAGAGCAGGTGATTGACCACGAATAATGTTGCAAAAGACGCAATCGTGTAACGAATTCTGATTTTGAGTATCATCTAATCGGGTTTCGGAGCAAACCGAATCCGAAAGGGAGGAAGAGCGTGGATCCGAAGTTAAACGGGTCGGGTTGAGATGGGAACATAAAACGGTAACCCTTCTGGTTGCTTCAACGGACATCTTCGTATGGTAGGTTGGAAATTAGAAAGAGAGAGTTTTGAAAGAGAGGAGAGAGATAGTAATAATGGGGAGGTGCATTTCGTGGTTGTTCGTCATGGGGGGGTTTGAAATGGAAGCACGAGAGAGGGAGGAAAATGCAACGACCACGCTTTTGATTTTTTTAATGTTGCCGCTGGCTGCTGTATAACACAAGGATTATATTTATCTTCTATCTTATCCACGTTTGAGGGTGGTGTAGGAGCAAATGGACTATGGTCATTAAATAGTTGTTATTACTAGCATCTCTAATGGGTTATTTTATCTCACAGGGAGCAGTATTTTTTACCTTTTAAGTAATATTCCATCCCAAAATATAACAAAAATGAATTACATAAAATTAATATATTTAGTATAAAATTTGGATAAAATATATGGACTAACTTAACAATTTTGTTTTGAAATAGTTTCAGAATTTTATATTTTTCATAAAAATTAAGTGTTGTCACCATTAAATTAATGATTTATGAAATATATTGGTATAAATTAAAATATATTGTGTATCTAGTGTATTTACTTATGCAATTAACTTTGATTTTGAGAATGACAGCCACAACTAATCAAAATAGTTTATTTTGGATGAATTTTGTGAATAATCAAATGTATATTCTTATAGGATATTAATTATTAAATGATTATTTGATAACATATATAGATATATACTTGTTTTTTGGTATGAGACATACTTTTACAAATGTTTGAAAATAAATTAACTATACAACAATTTGTGTGAAATGGTCAAATGTGATTGTTATTTTAAGAAGGATGAGTAATATTGATTCGATCTAGACCGAGGAGGATGGTTGGCTTCGTGGATTGGATGAAGATTTGGATTTCGACAACAGGGTAGTACCTGTAAACACTCTAACGTTCAAGTAAGTATTGATTCGAGAAGAGTAAGAGATATCATGATAAGAAAGTGTGTGTGTCCCTTTCAGGTGACTGAGGTACTGTTTATATAAACTTGAGTACCAACGTGGAGGGGGACAAAAACATTGCATGGTCATTAATGTGGGCAAATTTGAAAGGATAATGAACTTGGGGCTGTTACAACTAGGTTTAGTTGTTTGAGGGTTGGGAACCCTAGTTGTCCTTTGCAGGTTACGATATTGGTTCGGGTTAGTGTGAGAAGACAATTGGGCTATGCTCGGTCCGGAACAGCTACCCCCAAGTCATTGTTGGAAGATGAGGCTATGACTTGAGAAGTCGTATAGAAAGTTCTCCAACATAGATGTTTGATTGGTTTTTATAACCGACAGGTCAAAGTCGTCTTGATTGTTAAGTTGTGCTCGGTTTTAGTTGTTGCCTAAAGACTTGTTATCGACAGAATGTAATCCTTAGTTTTCATCCACAATGTTTACCCAGTGTCTTTAGCATGTTCCACTAGCTTTGTAGCCAGTATGGTAGAAGATGCCATATTAATTGGTTCTTTGTCGACCTAGGAAACTCATTTTGTTTCCAAGGATTGATTGTTGGTGGTTTATTTTTCCAATTGAAAGGATTTAAGGGATTGGAGAAATGACGTGATATGACGCCTCTTATATTCTTTCTTGGCATGTGCCACCCCATGGAGTAGGCATTTGAGTACCTAATTCTACATTGTATTGTTTCGAGGTTTGATTCATAGATTTGTGCCTTTTGAATTTCCACTATTTGATTATTTTGGGTATATAAAGGGTTGTTTCAGAATGTTGATGGGGCCTTTTTGTTTCCATCATCTTCCTTTTCTCTTTGTTTTCTAAGGTTTGTGTGAAAGGAAGTCATCTCATTCGTTTGAGTTCGTCTATATAAGTGATGTTTGTCGCCTACTTTCATTATCTTCACGATCTTTCAGCTCTATTACGCACTCAGTAAGTCGCCCTACCATTTTTCTTTACCTTATTTCTTGCTTTTTTCGAGTTTTCATATTTTGTGACGTTTTTTGGGGAATGTTGTGTTCCTATTTTGATCGTGGATTATTTTAGGAAGTGTATCTTTCTGTTATGGGCAATCGTAAGTTAGAGGATTCTTAATTCACGTTGTGGTGGTTACCAGCAATGCTCTGTTGCTCTGTTGTGCCCATTGTTTAGTGGTACAATGATTCTCTCTTTTACCTTTTTAATTCTAAAACGACGGTTGAATTGAGGATTTGGATGTCGAACTCATCTTCTTCTTCGTCTTGTATCCCGAATAAGCATCCATAAACGAAAGTAATTTGAACCTAGATGACTTGTCGACTAAGGTATCAATATTGGGAAGTGGGTATGCGTCTTTGGGACACACATTTTTTTGAGATCACAATTGTAACACCCCGGCTATTATCGTTATCGGCGGTGCTACCTCACGATCTTCTCACCCCCTAACCACCCAGTGGAAATAGTGAGTTTTTGTCTTTCGTGGGATTCGAGCCCTTTTTGAGATCACTATTGTAACACCCCGACCATTACTGTTACCGGCGGTGCTACCTCACGATCTTCTCACCCCCTAACCACCTAGTGGAAGTAGTGAGTTTTTGCCTTTCGTGGGATTCGAGCCCGATACCTGGGGGATAAGTACCGCCTCCACACAGTCCCACTACCAATTGAGCTATTGGCTCAATTGGTAGTGGGATTGTGTGGAGGCGGTACTTATCCCCTTTTATGTAACACCTCGGCCATTACCGTTACCGACGGTGCTACCTCACGACCTTCTCGTCCCCCCTAATCACCCAGTGGAAATAACGAGTTTATGCCTTCGGTGGGATTCGAGCCCAATACCTGGGGGATAAGTACCGCCTCCACACAGTCCCAAAGTTCAATTGGTAGTGGGACTGTGTGGAGGCAATACTTATCCCCCAGGTACTAGGCTCGAATCCCACGGAAGGCAAAAACTCGTTATTTCCACTAGGTGGTTAGGGGGGACGAGAAGGTCGTGAGGTAGCATCGCCGGTAAAGGTAATGGTCGGGGTGTTACAACTATAGTCAACACAAAGATGCCATTTAATATATATATTTTTTAACGAGTACAACATATAGTGGTATACTTAGCCTCATAAATAAAATTTGCAGCGAGTAAGTTAGAAACAACCTTTTTAGCGGTTTTAGCCTTCTCTAGAGTTTGTTTGCGATGGGGCTGGACAATTGATCAAGCATATGGGGTGCATAGTTAGCTAGTGACAAGCAACTTTAGGATCTATGTCGAGCATCTCGTTAGCAGTCGATGCGAAGATGTCAACATACTCTTTCAGGCAAGTGACCAACTGGTCCCTGGCTTCATTAGGCACATCTAGCTTGACTCTTATGGTTCTTCTCGAGATGTCTCCTATCGGGATCAAGGTAAATTATTCGGCCGATGTTGGCCTTTTAATTGCCTTGCGAATAGACGTGAGATCGTCTTCTATCTGCAACTCGTCAGTTTCGCGGACTGGTGACAATGAGGACTTGGCTTCCCTTTTTGTCTGACTATGCATATTTCGTGCGTTTTTCCCAGCTTTTGAGGTCGGCTATGAAACATCTTCTCGTTGCTTCGATGCATGCGTCCATGATAACTTCCTCGCTAGATTTCAAGTGGTACTTGAGCTTCAAGGGGATAATTGAAGAGACTGCACCAAACTTTGCCATGGTTGGATGACCGATAATGTAGTTGTAGATCGACTTGCAAAGAATTGGATTTTGACAGTTTTCTTAGATTTTTCTTCTCTGAAAGTTACAAGTAACTTGACATAGTCCCAAGAAGTTATTGTTGATCCATTGAAGCCTTGTAATTCGGGTCCTACATATGATAGCGTATTGTCTTTGGTGAGACGGAGTGTGTCGAACAACCCTGAGTACGAGATGTTGCACAAACTCTTTTGATCGATTAGGACCCTGCAAACTTCAAAGTTGGCCATGTATACTCGTACAAGCAGTGGGATTTTGGAGTTTGGTATCCCCCCTAATGATTTATTTATCGTAAAAACATAAAGGGAGTTGGGACCCCTCCTTGTTAATCATGATGTTGTGCAGGTTTTCGGATGTCATGTCCTCTAGATAATTGCTAATCATGTTATGCCCATTGCACTTGTGGAAGCAGCAGTACTTGCTTTTGTTGACCCCTGACCTTAGAAGGACCCTGTCAAGGGAATTGGACTCCCCTTTCTTATATTCTGAGTTGGTGCACTCGACCAATATGTGTTCCCTAGATTTGTTGAGAAGGCTATAAGCGAGGTTTTGAACAAGTTGGCTCCCTCAGTTTGTCGAATCTTTTTGCGGATTTTCTTCCCACTTACATTCAACAAGAGATCGTTGGAATATGTCACTAGGTATGGTCTTGTTGTCCCTATCTAATTTGCCCATTCGTACCTTTTGACTGTAGATTTCCTCTTCGTTTTGGATGTAGGTTTTGTTGAAACCAAGTTGGTTTTATACTTAGAGTTTTGAGGATAACAAAAGTATTTAATGAGAACAATATATTTGACTTCATAGAGTATGAAAGAAGATTCGTGTTTTTGAAGAAAATCTAAAATAAGATTTGATTCACATTTATAATTGAAGAAAATGTAAAATAAGATTTTATTCAGATTTATAATTGAAGGAAATCTAAAATAAGATTTGATTTAGATTTATAATTGAAGAAAATATAAAAGAAGATTTGATTCAAATTTATAATTGAAGAAAATCTAAAATAAGATTTGATTCAGATTTATAATTGAAGAAAATCTTTGACCAAGCTAAAAAGAAAATATGGTCAAAATTTGAAGAAGATTTGATCAAAATTTATATACAATAAAATATGAACATAATCAATCTGAAGAATTTACAAACACAATCTAAACAAAATACGAACATAATCAATCTGAAGAATTTACAAACACAATCTAAACAAAATACGAACATAATCAATCTAAATGAATTTCTCAAATTGAATTCAGAAATAAAGAATTGGTTAAAGAACATATTATCAAAAAACATCTTGTTCAGAATTATTTTTGGATAAGATCATTGTTGACCATGCTATGAATGAAATACAATTCAGAATTAAACAATGACTAAATTGAATCCCTAATTTTATCTATAAATAATTACTCAAGGTTGAAGAAGAAGATCATCGAAAATCAGAAAGAAAGAAAAGTAGAAGAACACATAAGCTCAAATTTTCAAATTCATCTTAGAGTTCAAAGAGAGAAACACTTGTTCAACTTAGAAATATTTTCTAAGTGTTTTTTTCTTCTTCTTAGAGTGTGAGAGTTATTATTATTATGAGCTTTGTTATAAACAAACGCTTAAAGTTCCAATATTTTGTATCCAATCCGATAGAGGTTTAGTTTCTTCTTCAATCTAGGGTTGTCATACAGTTTGGGAAGACTGGTTTGGAGGGCCAGGTGCTTTGTAATTCAAGGTATTTGAATTAGTGGATTAAAGTCTTCTGAATGAGGGGACTAGATGTAGCCAAATTAGTGGTGAACCAGAATAAATCTATGTGTCTAATTATTTATGCTTCCATTGTTTGCTACCTCTGAACCCGATTGCTTCTTATATAAGTAATTCCTAAAAACCAACTTGCCTTCATCAAAATAGCAAAAAGTTATCAAATTTGTCAAACACAATTTAACCTATCCTTCTCGTGTTTGCACCTTCAGGTTTGGGCCTAGGCCAGGAAATCGTTAGGCCTTAACCCAATGTCAGCGAAACAAATTCCTTCGAGGAAACCTTCCTTCACTAGGTACATCTTCATGTTGTCGTTCACTTTTTTAACGAACACGACTTCTTTGTTGAAGTGTTCAGTGTAGTTTCGAATGGGTTCATCTCTTCCCTAAACAATAATTCCTCCCAATAATTCCTTGGGGTTTGGAGGTAAACCCTTAATCCAACTCTTTGTGTGTTCCTTCAACGTGAGTGCGAAGAGATGACATTTGATGGGTCTTTCCACACCATGGTAATCGAAGATGGCGACCAAGTTTTTGATATGTTCGTCGAGGTAAGTGGTTCCATCGTATGAGTCCATGTGCGAGGACTTCTCCAACGCCTTTGATATCCTTGAATTCTTGATCCTTGCTATGAAGGGTCCCCGAGATTCGTGAGATCTGTGTGGTTCCAGACGAGACGAGTCTCACAGGTTGGGGATGAAATGAAACGTCACCTAGATCATGAATGATGTCAATGCAGTCGTACCTCCATGAACGGGGAGTCCTCATAAGACCTTATGTGGTGTCCTCTATTTGGTGACTCCCGTGGGAAACACCTCCTACGTTCCGGAGTCAATTACTCCTTCTCCCTCGCCTTATAGGCGGAGTGTCGTGACGATGTCGTCCCACTGAACCTTTAGTGAATTCTTGTGTCTCTTGGGATGTTACCACGATTGGGGCAATTTACTATCGATATGGGTATCCGTGGTGCGATTTAGATCAGTTTTGGGAAAAAAAAATCATCTGGTCTAAAGATTAAAATATTCGCGGTAGTGTTCAGTTTGGATGACAACCAAAAAAAAGTTTTGATCTGATCCAAGTTAATGCACTTTAAATTGATTAGTTTTCAGTTAATCCAAATTACAATTTGTAATATATTATTTTAAGAGTCATGCTAGCAAGTGCTTTAAGGGAACTTGTTAAGCAATCAAAAAAGGAAACAAGCAAAAATTTATATATACAAAAGATCACTTTTTAAAATATCAATGGATTGAATGCACAACTTCCAAAAATATATTTCCTCTTTTGATCTCTTAACAAATTCCTTTGGGGCACTCGTTAGCATTTCCTTTATTTTAATAATAATATTATAAAATTACATCAATGTAACAAGTTTGAAACAAAATATTATATATTGAAAATTAATATTACGGAATAACATAGATTGATTATGTTTGAATTAAATGAAATAGTAATAAAAATATTTCTACTTAAACAAATAAGTATTATTAAAAATTAATTGAAACTAACAAATAATAGTTTAATGCAATACCTCATACTAACAAAAATATAAATAAGTATTAAAATTTATAAATTTGATTTAGTTTGGGTTTTAAAAATGAATCTGAAATATGATCCGATCTGAGCAGTTTTCATAAAAGAAGATCCAAACTCATCCAATAATTTTTGGTTTTGTGCGATTTTCGATTTTTTGGGTCGGTTTGCGGTTTTTTTCTTGGTTTGGATATGAACACCCCTAGTTGTCGGTTATCCACAAGGTTGAGACGATGAATCTGTTTCAGGATCATTCGAGATTGTTCCCGAATCAAAGTGACAAACTCATCGAGAGTTGTTCCTCCATTCTGAATCACCGCAAGGTCGATGTCCACGTTAGGCCCGTCATAGCTAACTGGGAGCTCTTGGGATGGAGATGTTGTGGCCTCATCCTCCGGTTGTTGAACAATGGCGTTAACATTGTCTATTGTTGTTATGTTTATTGTTAGCTATCGGAAAGTTACAGACTAGGTTTTTAGCAAAGCAAGGGAACCTTAAATTCGCATAGACGACACCAATGATCTGATTTAGATCGAGGAGGACAGTTGGCTTCGTGGATTGGATGATAATTTGGACCGGGGTGGTATCCGCAAACACTCTGACACTCAAGTAAGTATTGATTTGAGGAGAGTAAGAGGTATCAGGATAAGAAAGTGCATGTCCCTTTTCAGGTGCTAGAGGCACTATTTTATAGACTTGAGTTCCAATGCAGAGGGGAACAAAGACATTGAATAGTTATTACTGTGGGTGAATTGGACAGGATAGCGGCCTTGGGGCCGTTACAACTAGGTTTAGCCGTTGAGGATTGGGAACCCTAATTTCCCTTTGCAGATTACGATATTGGGTCAGATCGGTGTGATAAGACGGATTGTGTTTTGCATGGTCTAGAACAAATATATAAATGTCCCCACTAATCAAAAATTATATTTCGTCCCTGATCTCATACGAGGAGTGAAATAAGTGAGTTATTATTAAGAACACTCACTATCCAAGCATTATCATCTCATTTGTTTTATCATCTTCACTTAGTAATTGAATGTTGTTAAAATTTTAATGATATAAAGTTATTGATAATAACTATTTGGTTGTGAGAATAAATTGATAAGAAAGAAAGAAGTGATAAAGAGTGTAAGAAGAGATAAAATATGAGAAATTTAATATATTTATATATTGTTTGTGGCAAGTTCTATGTTGCACCATTTTCATAAGTGATCTACCATGGATTAATATTTAAAAATCATTGAAAATTCTAGCGATGATCTACAATAGTTTTCTAAAGTAATAATTCATGACAATCATCGTCTTCATGATAAGATGATGAGTTGATTGTTATTGATTCAATACGAGATATATATTTGTTTTTTCCTTTGTTTTTATTGAACTAGAATTATTTAAGTCATTATCTTAATCATATAATTGAAGATGGTCGTTAACATCTACTTCTAAAATATGACATATGTGGTCACCATAGATTTAAACATTTTTCAAAATATTGTTTCATGGTAGATTTGGTCCATATTTAGAATATGTCATTATTTGGTAAATGGGAAAAATCACATAAATAGAAGAGAAAAAAACATTTATTTGATTGGTTGAATAAAAATTGAGAAAAGAAAAGTATTAATATTTTTAAAAGACAAAAATACTCGTAAACTAAAAATTGATATATAATTTAATCATAAATTTAATTAATTAATTTGTTATAATTAAATCATCACTTTTAAACAATTAAATTATAAATATGTATTAATTTAATTATATGATAAACTTAATTTACTTAATTTAATGTGAATTGTTTGTTTGTGGAACCACATGATTTCCCTAAAGTGGTTAAACGAGTTCCAATTCAGAAAAATACGAGTTCGCTCATAATTATAACTATTTTTTATTAGATTTTATGTATCTCTTAAACGAATACTAGATTGTTAGGACTCAATTTCCTAGAAAACTATAGGAGTTAAGTTAAAAAAAAAAATTGACAATGTTTGATAGAATTGTGGTTTTGCATAATTTTTGTATGAGAAGAAATAGACCACGTTGCAACATTTATATATTGTGCACGAGAAATTTTAATATGAATAGATAGGTTAAGACAAAAAGAGTGACTATATTTGATGGAATTAAGTTTTTGCATTAGTTTTTGCCCAAGAAGAAATAGACGAAGTTGCAACTTTTATATATTGTATTCGAGAAATTCTAATATGAACTATAGGCAACATTTAAAAGTATTTTAAACTCCAACTATCACATATATCATTTTCTATAAATAGATATTAATAGTCAATTTTATTTTCATGACTGAGATAATAAATTAAATTATATTAATTCTATAAAAAAAAAAAATTTATAAGTTACTTGAGTCAACAAAAAGTAAATTAAGCAATCATTTGAATATCTCTCCGTTAAAAATGCTCTAATTAAGCACAAAACAATCAAGTGAATAATGCCAAAACAAAGTGTATATTTTTTTCTTCATAAATATTAAAATAGAAATGACATTTACAATAAGGAAAAATAAAAGAATTTAAAAAATAGAATCAAAAAATCAAAAAATTGTCATTTTTAGTTTGATTCTGACTTAACTTCTCAACCCACACATTCTTCTTACCATTGTCATTGCTATTACCTTCCGTTTCTTTTCCATCTGTTTTTCTCACCTCCTCTTTATTTTTCTCTAATTCACCATTATTACTATTCTTTGGAAAAAATATTCCATGAACAAACGACTCAACATCTTTTCTTGAAAATCCATTTTTATCCTCAACTTCATTATGCGGAATATACGGCGGACGTGCTATTTGCAACACAGTGTTCCAATTCACACCTTTAAAAAAATCATGACCCTTTATTTCATCAACCTGAATCCTACGGTCAGGATCTTTCTCAAGCAACTTCGTGATCAAATCCTTCAACGGCGTCGTTTCACAATTTTGTTCAGGCTCATTTGTCAAAATCTTGTGAAACGTTTCCTTTCTATTAGGACTATTAAACGGCGTCGTTCCGTAAAATAACTCATACAAAACAACGCCGAGTGACCACCAATCAACGCCAAAGTTATGTCCATTTCCTAAAATAACCTCAGGTGCCACGTAATCCTCGGTTCCCACGAACGAGTTTGACTTCTCAACCGAGTCTGACTCGCTCCTTTTACACACCGAGTTTGGATCGAGTTGACTCTCCGAGTCGAAACTTGGTAATCTAGAATGGCAATGAAAAGAATGATAAAACCGCACTAACCATCTCTTCTTATCTGTTACATTTGGCGAGTTGGAACCTGGTGATGAGTTGCAACTCAGTGATTTTGGGTTAAGTTTCTTGGATAGGTCGAAATCTACAAGCATTATATGACCCGTTTGTTGAATCATGATGTTCTCTGGTTTCAAATCTCTATAAACTACTCCTAAATTGTGTAAATACTCCAATGCTAAGACCAATTCCACAGCGTAAAACCTTCACACACAAAAATAAATCACATCAAATCAAACAGAAATTCATCATTGTTGTCCACCTATGAAACAATGTAATACATATATACATGGTAACATATGTGGTAATTTAAAAAAAAAATAATTAAATGTAATTAAAGTATCATTTAAAAAATTAATTAATTGAACATAATTAAAATATTATGTAGTAGACACTAAATAAACATTCCATTTGAGGCACCGTGATACACGTAGTCCCAAAAACGAAGGAAAATTTGAACTTAATTTTTCACCGTTCTTAAACACAAGTAAATCAAAATTTTAAACACAGCCCATTTCTCAAATCATGATTGTTTGTTATTGGAAAAAAACAAAACTATAGAAAAAACTAAACCACAAAAACCCAGAGAATTTTTTTTTCACATTTTAAGATTCCACCATGCACGAGAAAATGATGAAAAAAAAATCAAAATTTTATAATTCTGGAAGATTAATATGAATTTTAAGCAACACCCATTTTCTAGAATCATTTTAATTATAGAAAACATATTTAAAATTGATGAATCTAAGCAAAAAAAAAAATTCATTTCGAAATTTTCCAACATTTATTTGGTGAGAAAAAAAAGTTAGTACCTAATACTTTCTTCAGAGAATATCTTCTGAGGCTGTTTCTTTCTAAGAGAATGCAAATTTCCACCATGACAATAATCAATGCCAAATCCAATAAGCTTCTCAGTTTCAAAAACACCTTTTAATCGTGGCAAAAGAGGATGATCAAAACGACGTAGTATTTGTTGCTCAAACGTGACCCTTTTGCATTGACCTGTTTGGTTATTATTTTTCTTCCGAAGAAGTTCTTTAGATATAACTTTCAAAGCCATCCATTCCTCTTTCGATGATCCATAGGTTCTCGCAAGGAACACAACGCCTTTTGCGCCGCGTCCCACGGCCGATGTTACCTTAAGATTTCGGAAGTCCCATGTTTCGCCGCTGTAACTCATGGCGGAGGTAACCTCGTACCTCGGGTCGACCCGAACTCCGAAACCGTTTTCACGTTCTCTGTTGTTGGAAATAGAATGGAGCTTCTATAAATATGATGGTGTTGTAATCCTGTGTAACGCTTTCTACGCTAAGATAGTGGACCTGAAATTTCTTAATTGACACGTGGAATTTTGATGACGTGGATGGTATTTATTGCGTGTGCTGTGTTGATTAGGTGTGTTGCGGATGTAGGGGGATTTAAGTTATGAACAACTCATTGAAAGATGGAGGATTACGTGTGATCTTTAATAGGTAATTACGTTCAAAGTTCAAATTCTAGAAAGAGGCTATAATCAGAAAACCAACAACACGAGATTAGTACAAGAAGGAAATGTAATGTTGCGTAACTGAACAATCTGATCTGATTAAAACGTGCTTTATTTAAAAAAGATTTTATTATTTTTATTTTAAAATATAATTAGCATATAAAATTATTTTTCCATAAATATAAAAGATTTTTGTTGAATTACAATATGTTAAAGAAATTAAAGAAGAAGTTAGAGATTTTGAGACTAGTTTAAAAGCATATGCATTCCTCCTAATTAGAAGCAAATCAGATAATTATATGGAGTGCAAATTTAATTTATATGGGAAAGTTGAAGATCATATTATACTAAAAATTGCACATTTGAAAATCTTGGGTACATATAGATAGTACACAGGGAAGGAGAAATAAAAGGAGATGTATATCGTAGAATTTAAGTAGAATAGTTGAAATGACGGATGTGAATGTTGTGTTGAATGTGTGGAAAAATTAGACAAGATAAGATTAAGAATAATAACATTAAATAAAGAGTTGAGGTAACATCTATGGTAGAAATGACGATAAAATATCAATTTAGATGGTTTGGGTACGTAGAGAAAATACTTATATATTTCATTGTAAGAAGAGTAGATATCAAATATAGTCAAATCAATAGGGGTAAAAGAAGATCTAGAAAGACTCTAAGATAAATTATTAATAAAGATCTAAAGATAAATGAATGACATTAGGCATGGCAATGAGGCGGAGCGGTGACGGATTTCGCCTCCTACACCTCCGCACTCGACTAGTCGGGGAAAACCCGCATCCGCACCCATTTCTTATCGATAGTGAAATTTAAGCCATCATTCTGGTCTACGACAGGGTTCGGGTTTATTCGTCCGCACCGGCACCCATTCATATCTATAAGATAATCAATTTAAAAGTCAAATTAATTATAATTAATATAATAAAATAATTATTATTATATGTTAAAAAAATTAAAATCATATTTTTTATAAAGAGAAGATTATAATTTTTAATATTTAAAAAATATTAAATATATTGAATATGTACATACAAATAAAATTTAAAAATGACAATAATATTACTGGCGGAGCAAGTTCGGGTGCGGGGTGCATATCAACACACCCAAACCCGTCCCCGCCGCGAGTTTTAGTTTCAAAAGAAAATCTGCATCTAATCAAAGCGGATTTCCCTACCCAAATCGAGACGAATTTGAGAGGGTATCCGTAGATAAAATTTTGTTGTCATCTATAAACGAAATAGAGATATGTTAAATGATAAAACGTCGTGACATCATTTAATCCACACACCTACTCTACTTAGTGGGAAAAGATTTAGTTGTTGTCGTCCTAATACTAAAGTAAACAAAATAAGATCAAACATTGAAGTGGTTTAACATCAAATTCAAAGTTTAAAGGGTTTAACTGATCGAACCAAAGATGAATTGGTGATAATTAAATATTCTAATTTTAATTTTTATATGACATTTAAAATAATAATAAACAAAAAATAACATTATTAATTGTTTCAGTATTTGAACAACAGGAAAAAAAATTGAGATTAAATTAAACTAGACAAATATTATTAAAAATTAAAGACAAGTGAGAAATTCAAAGAGTTTTTTTATATTTTGTTTATTTTTACATATTTTTAATGGTGATAAATCGAACGAAACAATAATAATATCCTTTGTACCAAAATAATAATAATCTCTTTTATTTTATCATTTTGTA
>JBBPBP010000003.1:14739139-14764811 GCA_037974735.1 Cicer chorassanicum
GAATACTTTAAAATTGTGAAGTATCCGGTTCAAGTATAATATTTGTGATTAATTTGTTTTGTTTTTTTATTTATTATTTTATTGTAAATTAAATTAATATATTTTTATATTAATATAATATTATTTTGATGTTTGAGTATATTTATTATTGTAGTCAAATATAATTTATGATTTTTAAAATTTTTTATTGTGATTTTCAGATTTTTTATTATAAAATGAATTAATTAAATTATTTAAAATTTATGTTTCTCATTAATTGTATCTGATTTTTTTTTTAAATACAATATTTCATACTGATATCGGTACCGTTCCCATATTTATGCATGATAGGGTAGTCTGATATGCTAGGTTTAAATAAAACACGCGGCCATGCTGGCAAGTCTTATATCGAAAACTTTTAACAACAAGTGCAAATTATTATAAATTGAAGTGTATATTAATTTTAAATACAAAATGACATTTTGACTTGATTTGAGTTAGCTGAGATTTGCAATTGCAAAGCCCACTTCAAATACAAAGCAAAACAAAATGATATATATTTTGTTAAAATTAGTTTAATTCTTTTATTAAAAAACAAAGAGGATATAAGAAAATTTAGTTCAACCATTATAATTGATTTTAATTGATACAGGTCAACCCGTCAATTTTAATTGATTTTTCCGATTTTTGTTTAGTTCTCGTGCTATCGAATTTTAAAGTGTTTATGGGCTAGACATAGGTTCAGTTCTCTATCAGTTCAATCAATTAATCTGATCTGATTCGATTTAGGGTGCGTTTGTTTGAGATGAAATAAAAATAATTTTTGTTTTAAATAATTTAGAGATTATTTTTTAGAGATTTTTTTAAAAATGATTTATTAACTTCCATTTGCTTACTATTATAAAAATGATTTTTAACTTGTATGTATACAATTTTGTAAGCACATCTTAAAATTTTAACTTGTATGTATACAATTTTGTAAACTATAATGACCATTTAGTAAGCACATCTTAAAATTTGATCAATGTAATCGAATACTCTTAAGAAACCAATAAATAAACACACACAACTAAAAAACAAAGATATAGAAAAATCGAAAAAGAGAACAAAACTTATTCGATGAAAACTTAGATAAGGGTCGCATGTAATGAGAAAACTAACAACGTCTTAGAAAGAAAAAAAAATGGCCAATGAGAAAAATACAATTAATGAATTTGATGTAAACTGATATATAAAAACTTATTAAAAATAAACGGAGCACAATTTGGGATTTTAAAAAATAAGGTAGGGATAATTGCATCATTTTCTCTCAATTAACGAGTTAAGTTCCGTATTTTTCAATGGTGTTTCGTTTTGCTCTCTCATTTATTGCAAGAGGCAAATGCGAGATATTTTTAGTTTTTTATTTTTAGCCAAAAAATAATTTTTTTAACAAAACCATTTTTTAAAAATCTAAAACAAACCCCTTCAAACCATACAAAATAATTTTTGACTTGAAAAAATCTAAAACAAACGCACTCTTAATTATCCTGCTTAATGGCCTAACACAATTACAATGACCGAACACATTAAATTTTTCTTTTATATATATATATATATACTGTTTCTTTGTTTCAATTATTCAAATTCTTTTTAAAATTGTGTTGGATAAGAGAATCTTTTAGATAGTATAACTTTAGAAGATAATTCAAATTCTACTATTTAAATTTTATTGTTTGAAAAAAATTAGGGAATATTGAAAATGAATTTTCTTTTATGAAATATTTAATCAAAGTTAAATTTATGAGATTTCAAATAAATTTTCTCTCTCTCTATATATATATATATATATTTATTTTGCTTCCAAAAAATATACCACAACATATTAGAAAATGTAAATTCTTTCTTTTACGCTATAAAATATGAACCTCAAATTAATTCTCATATTTCTTAAATTATGCAAATCAGTCACTACATTTAAAATATTTGCACATTATTTTATATTTTTATTTTACTTTATTTTATTAATTGGTTCATATATTTTACAAATTTTTCAAAAATTTGTACACCGATCCATAAAAAATTCAAATTTTTTAACATGGTTCCCTAAATTTTAATTTTTTTTGCAAACTAGTCCATATAATTCTTCATACAGAGTGACTAGATGTTATTCCTCGAGCAACAAAAGTATCTGAGAGCTAAATTTGGACCCAAGACCTTTGAATAAATTGAAAGAGACTTTTACCATCTCATTCAAATGCTCACAGTAAATTTCTGTGTAATTGACATCCATTGAACTGCTAATTGTGTAGTTGTTTTTTTTTTTTTTTTGTGACAATTACAATCATCCGGTGAGATAAAATTCAATAGTTCTTAATAACTATTCATGTAAAATTGTTTTCCACCGATACAATATTTTTTTCTCTACTTTTATCCCAAAACTTTTAAACTTCATAAAAATTAAAAACAAAAATAATTCAATTGAAGTATTTAAATTGCCTACAATTCTAATCTCTCTACAGTTTCCAATTACCCCATCAAACATACAAGTATATTTTCCAAACTTTATATTGTAAGATTGTGTTAAGTGTGCCAGAGTGGTGCATAAAAGATAACAGATGGTATACAATCCAAAATCTACTAAAGTTCAGGCAATTTTATGTCATACGGAATCATATGTGCACATTGTCTATTAGCACCATCTATGCACAAACAAATGTTGTGCATTCCTTTACAACTATATGTGGAGAAGCTAGCATACAGATGCAAATTCAATGTCAGTATTCATTACTAGAATCAGCCAACTACAATGTACAAGAATGTCGAAGCCACATATATCTATAATCGACTTCTCAAACTACATAGTCAATTATCATCAAATGTGAACCCAAAAATGCATATTTTGTAGGTGGAATATAAGATTGAGTGATAAATTATTTCAAGGGCTGGGTTGTGTTAGAACCAGATTATCTTCAGGTTTGCAGCAAAGAATCCATTAATATCACAATGACTTTTAAAAAGATAGCATGATATCAAAATCACTAGTAAAAAAACGGGCACAAAAAGCAATCAACATTGCAATATTTCATCAGATAGCAAGAATATGGGAAGAAAGCATAAGATGAAATTAATACGAATGTGTCAAACCACTTGAAACAAATTATAACTTAAGTAGTCAATACTCAATACTAAAGCACTAGATTCAAACACAATAATCCATCAGACAACAATTCTGAGAAGGATTTTCTGACATGCTCATACTTCATACCATAAACAACCAAAGCAAAATAAATTTGTTATATAGAAAAAGCAATCACTCGTCCTCTTGGCTGCGCAACCTAGCCAACTTGTTGGTGACAACAACATCCAATTGTGCTGCACGTTCAACAATCTCCTTTCTTTTCCTGGTCGACAGATTGTGTGCTATCTCAGCACAGTAGGTCCTGATGTTTTTTCATGTAAATAAACAAAGTTAGGATGTATCTACTTGGTTTATTTGGATCGACTTATTTGAGCTTATCTACTAGCATAAGTACTTGTGAGACTGCTTGAGAGATCTTATGGAAATAAGTACTTGGAAATAAGTTGTTTTAAGCTTATTTCTGTAACCTCTCCATGATAGCTTATGAAAACAACTTATAGTTTAGATGAAAACAGTAAATTCACTTTCTCTAGTTATATAGAAATAAACACTTATATAACAAGTGTTTGTACTATAAATACTTAATTTAATTGTTTATCCAAAAGGGCCTAAGGGGCACTAAAAAATTGAGAAAAAAATGCACACTATACCCAGATACCTGTTGTGCATCATCAGAAGTTCCAGATCTTTGACATTGTGGACGACAAACTTCTTGAATCCATTAGGAAGATAGTGGCGGGTCTTCTTGTCTGAACCGTAACCAATGTTTGGCATCAAAGTACATCCTTTGAACTTTCTCCTTACACGTGAATCAATACCCTTTGGCCTGCGCCAGCTTGGCTGCATACCAAAACAATAATAAGGTCAAAATATTATAACCCGTGGAATCAATTTGCACAAAGATTCAACCAGCATATACAGAACAGCAAATAAAATGAAAGTCATAAATAATAGATGATAGGTATCAATAGTAGTAGGTAGGAGCATCATAAAACATGTTTTTGTTTTTGCAAAATGCAACAGAAAAATTGGTAAACAGAAAAATATGATCACTGCACAAGTTAAATATAAAGCACTGACAAATATGGAAATGACACAATTTCCATTAGAAGTAGTAGATTATACTATAGGAATTGGCAAAGCAAAGCTTCACCTTACCATATTTATCTGACATGATCAAGCACATTTTATGCTTGAATATAAAATATACTTTCAAATAGTTCAAAAGTTTTTAACTTTATAAAGCTCTAAGAAAATTTCTGGGAACACAGCACTAACTTTAGTCCGATATCTGGATATTACATTATGTTAGTGGAAAAATGGGCTAAAAGAGTATTTAGAAATGAAAAGCATTTCAACTTACCCTAAAAAAGTTACAACATTCAATCTACAAGTATTTGTCTATTTGGATTGATTGATTTGAGCTTATTTAGTGATATAAGAACTTGCGAGGCTGTTTGAGAGAGCTTATGGAAACAACTCATGAACATGTCCATAAGTTGTTTTTAGGTTATTTTCATAAGCTCTCCATAGCTTATCTTTGGTTACATAAATAACTTATACATAAACACTTACATGATAAGCACTTAAGCTATAAGCACTTGTATAAACTGTTTATCCAAACATAGTGTATTTAGGAATCTGTTTAAGAAAGCTCAAACATATCTTTGAGGTTTCTCCAACTGATTTCCAAACACGCACTTAAGTCATTTGATAAAACACATACCCAATAATTTACAAATAGAAAAAAAACAAACTGGAAATCTCTAACATATAAGCAACTAATCTTTTTTCCACATTACCTTAACAGAAACTTTCCTGTCACTTTGAGGTCTCTTGAAGTGCTTGACACGCTTCTTCACAATTTTCTTCGTTAGCAGAGGAACAGCCATCTTCTCTGTATAAAATACATATAAAATCCTAATCAACTACATAAAACAAAGGTATGAAAAAAACACAAGAAACAAAAAAGTTGAGATCTAAATAGAAAACACCCTTATAACATTTAAAATTACTTGCTCTTGACTCAATTATTAGTAAAAGTAACAAATTGCACATAGATTGAGAATAGTGGTTACTTCCATTTTATTTTCTTGATGTATTCAAAATACTAATTATATTTCCTAAACTACCCCTTCTTTTCATTTAATTCTGTAGGGAACTTATTACATTGAAGGATATTTTGAGAATAATAGCATTAAATAGTGTAAAGTTAGTTAATTTTGCTTATATTTTGGTCCACTAAATATGACTATTATTTGCTTATATTTGAGTCTAGAGGAAGTATAATAATAAAAAAATGAGAACACTAACTCCTGGACACACAAGATAGCAGAAAAGCTAGAACAATGTTGAAATATCAGCAAATAAATAAAATAAATTGCTCAAATATTATTTCAGTTTTGAATAACTAAAACACACAAGGCTCTACCCTAGTTTTGTATAAAAATCAAGTAGGCGAAAAACCAAAACACCAAACAAACGGCATTTCCAGAAATTAGTTTCACTTCAATATATGTCAGTATTTCACAAAAAAAAAAGTAATCTAGAAAAATTAAAAATCAAATCTTAAGTTCCATAATTCAGTTTAAAATTTCACATTTTTCTTCAACATGATTTTCTTATAATACGCACATATAAAATTATCATATGTTCTGTTTTTTTGTGAATCAAAAGAGATAAAAATAAAAATAAAATAAAATAAGGTTTAGCATCATAAAAAGAAAAATTATAGCACTACATAATCAACCTCAAATAATAAAACAATATATAAACAAATAGAAATGGCACTGATGTTGCATACCTGCTTAAATTCAAACGGTGTTCGTGAGATGTGTATAAGCAACGAGGCACTGAGGAGAAGTAAGGTATAGAATTGGTAATTTGGTATATATATGAATGGGTAATGATTCCCTGTTATTTCATCCACCGTAAAACAAAATGGGCTTAATCTTAGCTGGCCCAGACTCATGGGCCAATTTGATTTTTTTTTATTATTATTTTTTATATTTGAGATAGAAGCTTAAGAACAAAAAATAAAAAGCTAAAACTTACTGGTTGCTTGGTTTGTTGCTACAAAAATTGGAGATTGTGTTGGTGTATTTCAAAATTTTCTTTATTGGATACTGCGGACCTGTCTGTTCCCGTTTCTATGACAATAATGTATGTTAATCATAATGATTATTTTTGTGTATTTTTAATTTTGATTTTAAATAAAATGAGTGAAATTAGCTAAATGTAATTAAAAAAAATTGAACATAAATGCTAATCCAGTTGTGCCGTTACCTTTTTTCTATTAGGTGTAAAAACCGTGCGCGCCAATAACCAATGCATTCAATGGATAAAAGTGGTTGAAATTGAACAAAGTATAAGTATAGATATAAAACGATACACAACTGAAAATTAAGGATTTTCACCCAATTTCACTTATTAAGTGCATGTATAAAGTTCATTTAAAACTCTTGCAAATAGACTTAAGTTGATTATCGGTGACGTAATTTTACAATTAGTCTCCTTTTATAAATTTTGAATTAGATCCTAACAACATACGAGCAACAAAGGAAGCAAAAGAAACAAAAGAATATTAGGTTAAAATAAACTTTTAGCCCTTTAAGTTTAATTCAGATCCCGTTTAGGTCTTTTATGTTTTTTTTTTCTCGACTTAGTCCTTTAAGTTAATTCCATTTGCAATGTTAATCTCTAAGTTATAGTTTGTTTGCACAAAACGCCATTTTTTGATAATTTCGTTAAAAAATATCATGTGACCATTAAATGGTGACATTGCATGTACTAATTTAATTAATTAAGGTTGTCAAGAGTTTGAGGCAAGAGGATCACATATCCTATTTTTTGTTTTATTGTAGTAGAAGGTTTAAATTTGATGATAGAAACCGGTAGCTATGGGCCATTTTGAAGATTTTATAGTAGGAGCAGGGAAATTCAAAGATCACACTTATAGTGTGTTGATGATACATTACTTGCGGGGACCAAAAATTGGAACAATATCAATATTATTAAATCCATAATGGCGTTGTTTGAAGTGGCTTCAAAATTAAAAATCAATTTTTTTCAAAAGTGTACTTGGGGATGTTTCGCAAAGGTGGTTGGCGGAGGCGTTTGATCGCTTATATTGCAAGTTAGGAACAATCCCTTTTGTGCATTTGAAATTACTATAGGGATACATACGAGGAAATTAGAGACATGGTGCTTGATGGTTGAAGTGGTGAAAAGAAGATTGTCGACATGGAAGAGCCGACATCTCTCAGTGAGGGAAAGATTGGTGTTGTTAAAATCATTCTTTTTTGCTCTCCCAATTTAATTCTTCTTGGCTCAGTCATATATTATACCTAAACTTATGTCTTTTTAAACAATTTCTTTGGGGATATGAGAATGGTATACTTAGTTAAATGGGAAAATAAGAACTAGGGATAAAGAATTTTAGGGCTTTCAATTTAGCTTGTTGGGAAAATGCCCATGGAAGTTGAAAATTAGTGATGGTGAGCTATGATACAAAGTTTTAAAGTCTAAATATAAGGTGGGAGGATGACAACTTTTTTACTTCATTAGTGTAGTTTAACTATATATTTACCAATCTAGTGTAAGTACAATTCCCACATAACATGCGAGAGTTTACCTTTTTTTAGTAAGTCAGCACATAAAATTTGAAAGTTAACATTTTATTGTTTTTCATAAATTACAAAGAAGTCTCACATGTGAATGAAGACTTCAAAGAAAGTTGTATACTAAGGTGAGACTTCAAACTTTTTCCATGAACTCTTGCTCTACATGAACGACTCAATAAACCTAACAAAAGATTCTGCCATTGTGTAAGACTTTAGTTATATTTAACCTTAAGTTGAAAGTCATAAACTACATGTATGACTTAAGCTTAATTTAGGACATACATGTCAAGTCTTGGGAGTGAGGGTGTGTGTTAAAAGTCCAACATTGAATGAGATAATGTTTGATAATGTGTTTTGATAGTGATTCAACAAGTATATTGAATCATTGCAAGTAATAATAAAATGGCAAGGCCGAGTGTCGAACTCAAGGATTGTGTTATATTATCGAATTATATTTAATTATTAAAATTGAACAAAAAGTTTCTCGATTGATTGAATTATTGTCAAAGTAATAAGAGTAATAATATAGAACTTTTATAATGAGAAAAATGTCAGAGATAAGTTTCACTTTGAATCGATTCTTGGTTTCTAGTTTGATCCTAATGACCACATTTCTTTATTGAATTATTATCGAATTCTCTTTACTATTCTTGCCCTAATTCTTTAGTGGCAGAACCTTTAATTTCAAAGTAACCCCTCATTCTTTAGTGGATTTAAGATTAGAATTAAGCTTAAATGTTCAAGAATTCTCGTACTGATCTATTGCCCTTGCAAATATCTCAATTGGTTTCACGCGTATGCATCTATTCTTATATTACAAAGTCATGAATTTCTCATCTCAAGCATTCATAAAGTCCACTTCTGTTTCAAAATATGAATCGTAAAATAGTTTATAGGTGATCAAACAATAATAAACATTAAGCACGTAGATGAGAAAAATAATTAAATAAACTCATTCAAATAATCATAAATCAAGTCACATATTCAAGGGTTTCATCAAGTTCTACTCATCCCTAACAAAGAAGCTTCAATTATTCATAACAAAGGAATAAAAGATAGAGATTAAAGAAGAATTACAAGAATTATTCATGAAAGGTCCTTGATAAAACTCCTTCAATGGTGTTAGAACCAGTCTCCTTGTAGTTTCTCTGTTAGGACACAAGCCTCCATACTTCAAAATAGCTAAAAAGATCCATAAAAAGTGAGAAAATTTTATTTTTATACATTCTGCAGCGTGTCGTGCGCTCTAGTGCTCTTGGGACAAAAAAATATTGTTAAAAACTGCATAAATGTGCTCTAGACGCATGAATTTGCACTCCAGCGCACACCATTTGAGGTCTGAATTCTACTGTAGTTATCACCTCTTTGGACTCAAATTTAGTTTTTGTATCTTCATAAAATTTGTAGATATGGATCTTAACTTTAATTTGCAGCTGTTTTGAATCTATTTGGACATCCACAACTCCAGATATGGTTGAAATACTCCACATAGGTCATGTTAATTTCTCACCAAAATTTAGCATTGCACTGAAACAACCTAACAACGCAAAATTACGAAAAATCTCTACTTAATCGAGGAAATAAGAACATAAGCACGACATTAAACTCAAGAACTAAAATGGCCAAACTATATTAAATAACTCTTAAAGTTAACTAATGACTAAAGATAAATAAGATATTTAAATATTAAAAATAAAGAAAAAATGTGAAGAATGATCATGTTTATAAGTGGGTAATCCTCACCTTACAAGTCAATTTTGTATAAATTGAGTAAGACCTAATTCAAATTTATAAGACTCGTAATCAACAATAGTTCATAATTTATGAAAATGGAAATAAATACTCACAACTATGGAGAAGGGTTTTAGTGGGTTTCAAATGAATTGATTTTATGACGCGATAGCTCGAAGGGTGGGGTAATAGGAAACATTGTTTAGTTTGGTCAGATCCTTGAATTGGCAAAGAACCATTAAAAGTCCACTTCGGTAAGTTATTTGGGTTCCCAAATATTAAAGACTGCAACCATAGTAGATAACTAAGAAAGATGAAGAAGGAGGGTTGATGAAGAGTTGAAGAAGATGTTTATTTGCTTGTGTGGAAGAACAAGTAAGGTTGCCTATGTTGAATTGATAGAAAATCGAGAGACAAATTCATCATCGAGATTTTATTCAGTTAAGGTTGCCTATGTTGTATTGATAGGAAATTGAGAGGCAGTTAATTAGGATATAGAACATGTTTGGCATTGGGTTGTACGATCAGATTGAGAATGCAACACATGTATTCTTGGAATGTCTTGTTATGGAAAATATGTAAAGCAATAGATCAAATGCCTAGGAGCGAAAGAAGTGTTACATAATAACATCACTGCTAGTCTTCAACAATTCAAAAGTTTGAACAAAGATGGAAGTATATTGGAGGAAAATATTAACAATATTTGGTTTTGTTGAGTTTGGGTAATTTTGAAGGAGTACTCAAACATAGTTACCATTATAGAACAAATAAAATTGTTGGCTTAGAGATGGTTTACTATTAAATCACAAAAGAGTGTGTATTATCAATTATTTGCTTGGTTTGCAAACTGCGTTGTATATTTTGTGGCGTGAACAATATTCCTATTTTAGGACATAAGATGTTTAGGACTAATTGGGATTAGATGTACATTGATGGGTGTTCTTGAAAAATGAAGTTATAAGAAACATTGTGAATCTAGGAGAGATGGAAGAGGTGTTCGATTTCAATGCAATGTGAAAATGTTTGTGAAATTATGATGTGAAGAAATGACTAAACAGGTTGGTCGAATGATCAATTTCCAGGAGGTAACTAATTGCATTGAAGTAGGTTCCATTGTTGCTAGCTGTAATTTAGCAGTAACTGAATTTTATAAAGAAGGATGATTTTTTTTTGAAACAACAAAGGAAGTTATATTATTAAAAGATAACAACACAAAATGTGTTTTAAGACTATATACATCAGTTCATAGCCCCTCCATATTGACATCCTAGTACTAAGATATGCACCATATCAACAATCAATTCTACTTAAGTGCTAAATCCAAATCAAGTACCAATCTATTATATTTGATATAAGGCACCCTCGTGCATAAGGCCAAAACCTGCATATTGTTGCACCTAAACTAGCAACAAATAATAGAACCACACCATGGGACGAACTGCTACTACACATTAGTTCTACATCATAACACAAAAATAACAGGAACAACCTTTTGTCCACGCTCATCTACAAAACAACACCCCTTACATCCTCTTCATGTTTCACTACAGTTCCTGGACTGCATCCATCAAGCCAAGACACAAACTAGGATTCAACAATGAATAACTACAACAACCGATCTATTAAGATTAGATATTTTATACTTACTAGTTTAGGAGATTAGTTAGTTAGTGAAGAAGCTGGAAAACACAAGAAAAAATGAGTTGAATTGTGTTTTGTCATTTCTAAAAATTATTTGAGTTTTTTAATCAAAGATATTCTTTTTTATCAAATAATTCAACTTATGATTATAAAACAATTTAAGTAAGAAAAAGTTGAACCATAAAGAACTTAGATTAAAGTAATAGCGAGAAAATGGACACAAGGATTTTTATACTAGTTCATAAGAGATTGTTGCTACATCTAGGCCTCCCCTAATATAAATATTTTGTCTCAGTACAATCGATGACGTAATCTACTATTAAAATAATAACATACAAGTATTATTTACTCCGCCTCTTCAGACTTTGGGTATTTTTCTTATGCTTCTTCAAGAAATTACTGTTAGCATCCTTCTCAACTTTCTAGCAAGCTGTAGTTGATGTACATAAGTATTTTTACACCTCTTTAGATACCACTTATGGATGAAAGAGTTGTTACCATTATTGGACTGATTTACATCAGTTCCAGTTTGTGTCTAAATTGACATAGTTTGTTTCTAAGATTCTAACTCCCACTAAGAGAATATTACATTTCAAGTCCTATATAAATTCAAGTGTATGAAACACTTTGATTTATTTACATCAATTCTAGTAACTCTCTACTAAGAGGATTTTTCATTCATTCTTTCCTCTTGATGTGTTCTAGGCTTTTATAGAAATCCTTCTTAACACATTGCCTTTTTCATTCTCTCAGTCACTTTTTCATATTGATAGTTTTCTACTTAAATACTAAGAAATGTATCCATTGAGAATCTTATCGTTAGAGATCTTGAATCAACATTTAAGACAAATTAGCCTTTAAGACATATCCAGGTATATCTTCATAATTAATTCATCGTATCTTGATTTAAGAAGACATATATCAGAGGATGACACTTTTAGAGGATGTCATACGCTTTTTCCGTCAGAGGACAAGTCCACTATGATGAGCAAAATGTTGACTTCTTATCAGAGTGTTTGACTTGAAGTGTTGACCAGATGGTCAACTGGTTTACCAAAATTATCAGACGCATAATCATCATAGTGAGTTTGTAATCAGATTCAGCAAAGGTGCGTTGAGAACACATTTAATAAAGTCAGACACAACTTCGACAGATTCTTTAGAGTCACAATGCACTTGATTAGTTAATTTTATTTCCTTGTTCATCAGAAGATTTAACTTGTACTAGAATATTGACTGTAACAGTTACTTCATTTAGAGCTTTCTTCTTTTAATCTTTGAGTTAGATGATCAACAAGGGTCTTTAGTCAGAGGCAAATAGTCATTGTAGTATTCTTTTCCTTTGTGATTAAAGAGTCAATCATTGACTTGTATTTCTTTTGTCTTTAACACTTTGACTCATAGTGTAGATTATCAGATATTTAATGCAATGCTTCTTATTACTATAATATGACTTACTCTATTAGTAAACATAATTACTTGTTTATTAAGTGATAATATTTTTTGTATTAAAACACTCTGATTATTATCTCTAATTTACTCATAATTTATGCTAACTTAAAATAGATTGTCATTAATATAAATATTTGTCTTCTAACTTAATCTACACACTTAACAAATTAGTTATGAGATAATTGTTTTTATTTATTTGTTTTGTTATTATCAAAACATCAACTAGAGAATTGTAGCTAAAACCATTTTTGCACTAACAATTAGATAATTTGGTTTGCGAGTTGGTTAGAATTAGTTAGTTATTTAAGTTTAAATTTTTCTCTCGTATCAAACTATCAAGCTTATTTTCAATATGAAATTATCTTCAACTGAATTACTAAGATGAAGAAATTTGCTTTTTCTGACTGTGATAATGAAAGCTTCGGCGAAGAAGAAGATTCTTGCAGCAAAGATAGACATGTTTCTTAATCTCTTCAAGAACCAAAAGCCGCTGTTCTTGAATCTCTTCGGTAACTATTATGTTATTGCCGGAGAAAAAGATGAATGGGTGCATGGGTGCAGAAGAATCATTGTTGTATTTGATTCTGGTGGAAAAAATTTGAATCCGATTATCCATCTAAATTTGACAGTGTTTGTAGGATGACCCTATTGAATAGTAACTGTAGGATTATCTAATGAACAGTAACTTTAGCATGCCTCTAATGGACCATAACTTTAGGGTGCTTCTAATAAACAGTAACCTCAACACGCCTCTAATGAATAGTAACTTTAGCATGCCTCTGATGAATAATATCTTCAACATGCCTCTAATGAACACTAACTTCAGCATGTCTCTAATAAACAATATTTTTGAGCATGTCTCTGAAGTTTGAAGCCACTATTCAAGTCTACATCTGAAGCATATATTCTGTTGACTATGATGACTACGACTCGTTCCAGAGTGCTGCCTCTGATACACAACACACTCTAAAGTTGCACTAACTCTGATAATGCAACAAAGGTGAAGTTCCCCTTAGCACTAATTCTAAGTCACACAACTTTGCATTTGCCTGTGACTATAATTATTCAAGCAACACAACATCTGACTCCAACAGTTAAGTCAATGATTTTGATGAAGAATAGTCAACATCTCTGATGGAAGGTCAAAGGCTATAATAGATTGAGAATCATATTGAATTGGACATAGCCGTATCCTTACTTCTGAAGGTTCAAAAACAAGCCCATATTTTGTTTCTGCCTAGATCCAATCAAACATATGAAGGATGACTCAAGTGAATCAATTTGCAAACGTAATCTAAAAAAATGCGCACAATATATTTATAGAAAAATTGCTCAAATTAGATTGAGAAATAAAGATTGCCTAACAGTCAAATTATCAAGATCAAATTAATCATGATTATATTTGGAAGAAATTTCTATTGACTAAGGTGAGTTTGATATACGATTAAGAAATACAACAATAAATTCATGAACCCTAATTTCATCTATAAATAGTGGATCAAGGCTGAAGAAGAGCAGGCACACAATGAACAACAAACTCAGAAATCCTAAAGACCAAAGTTATTCAAAAAAAACTAAAGAGCTCAACTTTTCTAAGTATTTAGAGTTTAAGGTTTTAAATTCTACCAACGCACTCGTTCAAAGTAAAATACTCTAAGTGCTGTAGTGTGGGAAAATCATTGTATTAAATCTGTTCAGTAGGAGTAAAACCGAATCGATTTCCAACTCACTGTAACCTAGCCCGAGAGTGGCTTTAGTGTGCCTTAAGAAAACTGTGGATCTCATGTGGTGTTGAGAAGACTTGACTTATAGGGTCAAATGGGTAGTTTGCCTCTAACAATTTGTGGATCTTAGGTTTTGTAGAGAAGACTTGAATTGTAGGCTCAAGGTGTAGTTTTCCTGAAAAAGTTTGTAGGTTCAGGTTGTTTTGAGAAGACTAACTTGTAGGGTCAGGTGCTGTTGTAATTCAAGTTTTGAATTATTGGATAAATCCTTCTGTGTGAGGGAACTTGAAGTAGCTACCAAGTTAGTGGTGAACCAGAATAAAATCTGGTGTGCTATTTTTACCTTCGCTCTTTCTATTTATTATTGCCTCTGATTAGTCCAAACATTTAAATCACCAAACCAGAATTAGAATTAGAATTAGAATTAAGAAAAGAGTTTCCAAATTAGACAAACACAATTCAAACCCTCTTCTCATGTTTGCGCACCTTCAACATAGACTTAGGCTCTCTAGCACCCATCCTCTTTGCATCAAGTATTCAAATTGCCTTTGGTCTCCTAGGGATTAGCCTTATATACTGTCTTGTTGGGCAATGAAACTTCTGGAATGAGATCAATTTGATGTTTTATAGCTCTTATAGGTGGTAGGCCTTGATGAACCTATTTGGGAATTGCATATTCAAAATCCTGCAACAAAGAAACAACTTCACTAGGAAAAGAATTAGTAAGACCCGCAACCCTTAAGTCAATATCCTTGCTCAAAAGAAATAGCATTGGTTTTTTTTAATTGAATAGCCTTTTTCACCTTTTTTCTTTGATGAACAAATTTTGTGTTTTTTTCTCTTTCTTTTCACTCTCCTTTTCTTTTCCCTCTTTCTTATGAATTTTTTTTCTTTTATCTCTTGCTTTTCACTTTCTTTTTCTCTTTCGTTTTGGATTCATCCTCACCAACCACTCTTGGAGACAAAGGAGCAAGAGTAATTTTGCATTCTTTATGTACAAAAGAGAACTTATTTGTATAACCACATGATTGCTTTTCTTATCGTATTGCCATGGCCTTGCAAAAAGTAAATGACAAGCCTCATTTGGAACTACATCACATATACTTGTATCCTCATACTTCCCAATAGAAAAATTCACCTCCATCTGATCACTCACAATATGTTTACTTTCCTCACTAAGCCATTGAAGTTGGTATGGTTTTGGGTGGGGTTTAGTCACCAAATTCATTTTTGAAACCATTCTTGCACTAGCTATATTAGTGCAGCTTCCTCCATCTATAATTAAAGAATATAACTTACCTTAGATTTGACATCGAGTATGAAAAATATTCTTCCTTTGAGTGTCATCCAAGTCTCTTGATTGGCTGCCCAACATTCTTTTAACCATGAACAAGTCTCCTCCTTCAGCAACTTCTTCCTCATTCTTTTCATCACTTGATGTAGCAGATTCGGAAGACGATCCACTAGTAATATCTCCATTCTACTTAAGCAACATGGTATTCTTAGTTGGACATTCAGAAGCTATGTTATCTCTTCCCAAACATTTGAAACATTTCATCTCACAACTTTTTGTTTTCTATGATCATCATTAGAATTATTTTGAGTTATCTGAGGTGCAACCGTGGATGTGTTTGATGAAGTATTTCCCTCCTTCTTATTTCTATCCTTCCAACTAGAGGACTTAGAGTTAGAAGAGTTATTTCTCATGACACCCTTTCTCTTTAATTGTTGTTCTACCTTAGTAGCTTGATGCACTAAGTCCTCCAACTCCACATAATTTTGTAATTCCACAACATCACTTATATCACTATACAACCCTTGTAAGAAACGTGCCATAGTAGCTTCCCTATCTTCACTAATATTGGCTCTAATTAAGCACACCTCCATCTCCTTATAATGATCATCCACACTTTTGCTACCTTGTGTGAGCCTTTAAAACTTATTGTGAAGGTCTCTATGATATTAAGAAGGAACAAATCTCTTTCGCATTAACCTCTTCATTTCCACCCAACTACCCACCAATGGTTCTTCATACCTCACTCTTTCTTTTTCTATTTGGTCCCACCAAATGAGTGTATAATATGTAAATTATATGGCTACCACCTTTACCTTATTCTCTTTTGGGTAATTATTGTATGAAAAAGGTTGTTCAATTTTCATCTTCGACTTGAGGTAAGCCTCCATATCACTATTTCCTTTGAACAATGGTATTTTAGGCTTCACTCGCTCTATTCTAGCTCCTCTACCACCACCCTCAGTTTCTTTTCTCCTCCTTTTATCTCAACCATCACCGTTATTTTCTTGATTTTCTAATTGCTCAATTCTGACATGTAAAACTTCAGTATGCTCCTTCAACATCCTTTGCACTTGAGTAGTTATAGCCACCACTAACAATCTATTGTTTCCCCCTTGAAGAGGGCTATCATCACCACCTATTCCTGCCATTTTTTAAACAACAACCAAACAAAAGTAAAAGAAAAGAAACTCACCACATAGCTCACATGTTTACACTCTTGAATTTGTCACTCGTGTTTCACTCAATTTAGACTTTTTCTATAATGTATCTCTCTTGGCTTTTTCCACTTAATTTCCCTCTTCAAGTTCTTAATTGAATCAGCGAAAACCTCAAGATTGTTGAACTGAAATTGGTTAGAAGGACTTAAAGTAACATAAAACAGTAGTAATGTGTTGAAAAATACTCTTAGGAGTTTTGCCAAACAGGTAGTGTGCAATACTTTAAACAACACAACAATTTCTTTTGTATTTTTTTTTTGTATTGGTTTTTAACGTAGCAGCAACACTCAAATTAAGAAAGTAAGGACACCAATTCAAACAAAAGCAAAACAACTAGCAATTTATGTTTTAAAAAAATGCATAAATAGAATTTTACTCAATTCCAAATCTAGAGATAAGCTCTGATGTCAAATGATATGATCCTCTTTTTTCATGAGTCCCTTTAAGGGTCGTTCTAGGTTGGAAACTTACAGATTAGAGCCAAAATCGCCTTTTGCCGAAGAATGCGATAACTGAAGCTACGAAACTCATAATCAGACAATTCCAAAACTAGGTGAAAGAAGACGTTCTTAAATGCAGGTTAGCCTTTTGAATCACCGAAAAAGACAATGTAAAATGCGAGACATGAGTGCAAGTTACTGAACACATAAATTAGTAAAATTTGTGTATTAGAGTTTAATGTAAAGGAAATTGGGGATTATAATTCAGAAGATGAACCAAGAACATAATGGCGTCACAATCTAAGGATTGATAAGCCGAAAAGAACGCCACAAGGATCAACAACCTTGTCTTTTATAGTGGCAACACATTACAAGTTCTCTAAATTTAGCCCAACTCAAGTTTTTACAATTTGATAACATAAAGATGCAACCTTTATTCCTTAACTTCAATTTGGATTAAGCAATTTACTATCTTGGGCTTCAATTCTTCATGAGTTGGACTTGCTTCAAATAAAGTGGCTATCAAGTTATTTAGAGCATCCTCTATGCTTCCTTCCTTTGTTATGCTTTCTATGTCCTCATCATAGTCTGAGTCAAAACATTAAAGGAAAGAGGAATACAAGTTATTGTTCTAGTATAAGCTAGATCCTCTAATGAACAAAGAAAAGAGAATCTTCTAAATAAAGATCACAGTTACTATGAAGAAACTACTTTACATGTGTCTTACTCTAATGAATGCACTCTCAAACTTGTCTTAGATGAATTAGCTAATACAAGCAACAATCTTTATGTTCTGCCTCTAATAAGTATGTTTAGCAAAATAATTATTTGCATCTGATAAGTATGTCAACCAAAGTGATCTTCTACCTCAGATAACTTTGACAAACATTATCTGGCTCTGATAAAAAGACAACACTCAAGATAGTCAATGCTCTGATGGAAGTAATCCCTCTAAAATAACAAGCTATGAAAAAGTCAATGTTGAATAGTCAACGCTCTAAAGAAGACAAATAGGTTTATCCGCTAGTCAAAATGTTGAATCTGTTAATTGTTTGAAAGTCTTTGACATCCTCTATTAGTAACATCCTCTTAGATCTGCCTTCTTCAATTGAAGATATGCAGAATCAATCATGAAGATATATATATGGATACATCTTAAAGATGGGTCTGCATTAAATGGTGATTGAAGACCTCCAATGGTAACATTCTTTAACGAACACTTCTTCTCTTTATTTAAGAAGAGCTCGTTCCGTCAATAAAATGTGTGTGAGAGAATAAAAAAGACAACGTGTTAAGAAGAAATTATGAAAAAACCATGAACACATCAAAAGAAAGGTATGAATGAAATATCCTCTCAATAGAGTTATTAGAATTGATATAAATCAACCAAAGTATTTTCATACACTTGTACTGATATAGGACTTGATATGTAACATTCTCCTAATACGAGTTAGAATCCCATAAATAGACTCTGTGTCAATTCAGACACGAACTAGAACTGATGTAAATTAGCATGATAGTGACAACAATTTTCTCACCCCTAAGAGATACCAGAAGAGGTACAACAACACTTACAACGACAAAATGCCAAAATGTTTAAGAAAGGTTCTAACGGTGATAGCCTGAAGAGGCTAGAGAAGAATACTCAAATCCTAAAGAAACAGAGTAAACAATACTTGTATGCTTTTATTAAAATAGTGGATTAAGTCCTCGACTGCACTGAGGCAAAATCTCTCCGTAAAGGGAGGACTAGATGTAGCAACAATATATTGTGAAGTAGTATAAAAATGTATGTGTTTCCTCCATCTCTTTGTCTCTAAAAGTGTTTTAATCATATTTGAATGATTTGATAAAGAATATACATTTTCTGTTAACCAATCAAAGTATCTTTTTTTGAAATGTCAAAACACAATTTAAACCTCCAATTTCTTGTGTTTTCCAGCAACTTCATTGTGTTGATCCTCTAACTCCATTAAGAAAGCTCTAAAAGATGCCTATGATAAAAGTCGAGTCCTCTGTAGTTAAAAATGACTTTGGATTTTTTATGAAGAAATGGTTCCTCTAATACAAAAATCGTCTGGAAAAATTAATGCCTCTAGTCAACAAGTCAACTTTGAAGATTGACTTGTTATTAGTATTCATCTGAAGACAAGATTTTGAGAAGAAGAATTTTATTCCTCTAATGACATGCATCTAGAACACAAAGAATGATGTATATCCTCTAGTTAGCATAGTAAAATTGTTCATGTAGTACAACAACAACCTAGAATAGTACTATGAATGGTACAAATATTTTAACGACTCAATGTATTATGGATTTGTGTCAAGATCTCCAACAACACTATTTTCAACGAATATATTCTTTAGTATTTAAATAAAAACATTTCAAAAATAATGTGCGGTCAATAATAAGAAATAAGACAATGTTCTGAGAAGTTTTTCTTAAAAAACCAAGACCACATAAAAAGAATTAGTGAAAATTCCCTTCGGTAAAGAGTAATTAGAATTGATGTAAATCAATCAAGTTATTTTATACACATGAATTGATATAGGATTTGAAATGTAACATTCTCAATAAGAGTTAGAATCCTAAAGACAGATTTTGTGTCAATTCAGATACAAACTGGAATTGGTGTAATCAGCTCGATAGTGGAAACAACTCTTTCATCCATAAGAGTAACTTGAATAGGTGTAAGAATACGTGTGAACCTTAACTGCAGTTGGCTAGAATGTTGTTAAGACTTGAAAGGTTTCTAGTGGTGATAGTCTGAAGAGTCAGAGGAAGAATACTCAAAGTCTGATGAGGTAGAATAAAGAATATTTGTATGCTATTGTTTAATAGTGGATTAAGTCCTGAACTATACTGAGGCAAAATCTCTTTGTAAAGGGGACTAGACGTAGATATAATTTTATGTGAACTAGTATACAAATACTTGTTTTCCTTCCCAAAATTATATCTTTTTCACACACTAAACTTTTCAAACCAAATAATATACATTATTTAGTTAAAACTAAATAAAACCAATATTTTCCAAATTAAACATACACACACTCGATTATTAAAGCACAAAATATTTGAGTTAATAAAGTACTCTAAACTTTTTCTTTTTAAACTCAGTCCAAGAGTAATTGAAAGAGTAACATTTTTAACTCTAAACATTTTAATTTCAATCTAACTTTTTTGCTCAAATTCTTTAACAACTCTAATTTTTTTTGTAAAATTTCAAATTCAGTTCAAACTCATTTATTTGAAAATAACTCATTATGTAAACTCAAACACATCAAAAATCAAATTTTTTTTAACCATTACTAACAAAATCAACAACAACAACAACAACAACAACACAACAACAAAGATTTGTTAAGAACTCAAAAATTTCACTCATACCCCCCACTGTATAAAGTTTACGAATTTAGAAAAAAAGAGGAGGAAGTAAGTGTCTCACCTTAAATAAATTAACTCACAAACACCGTAGTGTAGATAGGAGCAACTTTCCCTCCTGACATTCTTGAATGGAAGCTTAGATCTAGAAGAAAAATGGAGGTTTGTGTTTTGTTTTTGTTTTCAAAACTACCAACACTTTTTTTTTCGAAACGGAAGAAAGAAGAAAGAGGAAAGGAGGGCGAGCAGCTACAGGGAAAAATGCTTTTTCCTTTCCCTCTTCGTTCACACACATGTATATATATATATTATTAAATATTTAGGTATAATACAAAAATCATGATTACACCCATCACATCACTCACTTCTCAAACTACTTTAATAAAAATATCTAATTTCGTCGCAACCCAATTGACAGATGAATTTTTCAACAACAAGTGACATTTTTAAAAAAAATCTGCCCAATATTAAATTCTTTGTACCATAATTAAATTATTCTTCGACAAATAATTTTAATCGGGTCTCAATATAAGATAATACCAAAATAGAGAGCAAGTAAACATGAACTTATGGGAAGAGAAAAATAGACATATTATTTCAATGAAAGCTTACTTGATTTTAAAATCATTAGTATTCTGAGAAGTCCTATAAATAGAATAATAATAATAATTGTAGTATGAATATTGTAGGTATATATAGTAAAATATTGTACAATTTATGGTTTAGGGTTTATTATTATGTTGCCTATGGTTTCATTACGAGCCACATAATTCTTTTGGCATGATTTAATATGTGATTAATTTTTTTTATATACTATTTATATTTAATATGTGATTCGTTAATTTTTTTTACAAAAGCAGCGATATGTAAATAATATACACATTATGAAATATATATAGAAATAGAACATTAATGCATTGTGGAATATATATAGAAATAGAATCATGTACTAAATGCCTTATTGCTAATGTATCAATTTTATTTTATGAAGAATTTATAATTTTAAAATTAATACTTTAAATGACAAATGAATGAGAGAAAAGAGTCATTGGGAGAATATCACATTTGGTCGGGTTTAATGATAGTATAGATTGTTGCCTACATTTTTTACACACACCCTTTTTTTTGTAGGAAAAAAAAGACGTTGCTATTTTTTCAAATGTGCCACTAAACAAAAGATATATTATGAACTCATACCATCAAACAAAAGTCATGAAAAAGTTGGATTGAATCTACCATATGCTTCGATTAACAAATGTTTTTTTAACTAATTAATGGTAATAATTAATTAATTGTTAATTTTGTTAGATGAGAAAATTGAAACTACGATCTTCTAAACCATCAAATCACTTTATGACTCCTAACTCTAATTAACAATTATTATTTACTCTTTGCCAACAAAAAATAATTTTTACTTATATTTTACGAATGAGCTACCAAAAATAAATTCTTCCATTAACAAAATATGCATCTTAGCTTATTTAATATCTCCATAGTTAATCATCTCATCAATATAGAAAGATTTCACATATAAATTTCTCTCTCTAATTTAATCAACGAGTACTGTTTTATTGTCCACACTCCCGTATATGAAATTTTCTATACCATTCAGCAGAGGCTTTTGGTATACGCTTGAGATTATCATTAAAATCAACATGATAAAGTCCCCAATGTCCAGAATATCCAGATTGAAATTCAAACGTATCAAATGCCGCCCAAATGAAGTAACCACGAACATTTGACCCATTGCTATTAATGAAAACATTGAAGATTAGTTTCTTCTAGTAAAATCAATTTCATATTATAAAATAAAATATTAATAAGTAAAGGAAAAGTTTTAATTCTAAAAATAGATGTTTCATATATGTCCTAGTGATATGATAAGGATAGACTACATACTCAATTGCAAATTTGATAGCTCTTAAATGTGCTGCAATGTAAATGATTCGGTGTTCGTCCTTCAATGGATTTGGAATTTGGAAAGAAGCAATACCTATATGAAAAGGAATTATAAGAAATATAAATCGATTAATATTTCTTTGGCAAAAATTATAGATATTGGTTATAATATTATAAATTTGAAAACAAATACATCATAGATTTCACCTACCATTTTCAGTGATGTAGATGTTGGGATTTTGATACTTTTTCTTAAGGTAAATTAAAAGGTCATATAGTCCTTTGGGATAGACATAGCTTAAACCATAAACATCCTAAAAATTACAAACATTAAACAAAATTGTCAATAAGAAAAAAAAACATTAGACGCATCTCTTAGTACTGAGTAAACACAATAGTTAATATCAGTTGTTAATTTTAAATCAGATGATCTAATTCACAAAGTCAATTTAATTGCTTGAAACGATCTTAGTTGTCGATCTAAATTGAACGACTGAAAGTTGTAACGGTGTGACATAATTATAGGAGGGAATCCAATTCACATTCTTGTAATCATTACTATCTTACCTTGTGACCTAGGAGTTTTCCTTCTGAATTAGTCTCTACAATTGTGAAAGAATGAACAAGAGTTAGTGAAATGATATGATTGTATAATTTTATTTTTCACTTGTGTATATATCCAATAACTATAATGTAGTTTGAGCGAAATTAACTTAAATACCTTCCGATACAGCTGAGGCATCAAAATTGTCAGCACCATTAATATTGGTTCTATTTGATTCATGTCTAGCAAAGTGAGAACTATAATAATTGATTCCAATAAAGTCTGTGCTTCCTTTGATCATTTTTTTCTCTTCTTCGGTGAAATTGGGTAACCTATTTCCCACTAGCTTTCTCATAATTTTTGGATAATCTCCAAAGAACACTGGCTCTAAAATCCTATTTTGTCAAAAGTACCAAAACTCAATGCTGTTATGTATATTTATATGTTTTAACTAAGTTGTAGAATATTGAACTAGTATTTATAAAAGCACCAAAAGGTAAGTTAATTGGGAACTAACCATCCCAAATAGAAATCCATTAGTCTTTGAGTAGCAGCCACATCCTCCGGTTTTGAACTAAAGGGAACATAAATTTGAGCTGATAGAACAAGCCCGATTTTTCCACCTTGTTCTGTCTGCATCAAATGTTTGATGGAATTTAAAATTATCATAACATTATTTGGTTCAGTTTTAGAATACAAGGAAACTATTTCAATTTTGATCATTATCTGTGTCTAAGTTTATTTATTAGACTTAATTATGTGTAATCATCATTTTTTTTTTGTCTAAACATCCTCTTGATATAGTTAAATTTGATCTGTGAAGTATGTGAGTCCAACATAAGTTGCGGAGTCTATTTTTTAAAAACAATCTGTAACAAACACGTCCTTATTCGAAAGACTAGAACATGACAATATAGCGAGATTACCTAATCTTTAAAAAAGTAATTAAATTTACCTATATTTAGAGTCATTTCATTGTGTCACTATATTTGTAATGAAGACAAAATATATAAAACTTACTTGAAATTTCTCTCTGTATAACTTTGCTGCTGTAGCATGACAAATGAGGAAGTTATGAAGGACTGTATATGCTTGTGTACATAATCTTGTTTCTTGGCATTGTTCAGCAGCGATATTATCAAAGCTATGCATGTAAGTGAAGATAGCTGTGACTTCTGCTTCATTGATTGTTGTCCAATGCTTCACTCTATCTCCATATGTTTTGAATAGAAGTTCACAATAGTCCTTGTAATGATTCCTGAAATTTATTTGCTTTTATATTTAAGTAATTGTGAGATTATTTGACCTAGCTTATGGAAATTATTTACGACATATGTGCGTAAATTATTTTCAATATATTTATACAAGCACTCCAAGATAGTTTTTAAATATAACTTATAGTTTATATGAAAAAAATTACTTTATTTTATTTTTTGTTATAGAAATATTTAATATATATATATATATATATATGTGTGTGTGCACTTGTATGATAAGTGTTTATGCTATAAGTGTTTAGTAAAATGTTTGTCAAAACATGGGTTAATTGACTTCAAAGATAAATCAAATTCTTGAAAAAAATAATATATAAATGAGATGATATTGAAAGTTAATTAATTACACAATGCTGCGATTCAAGAAGCCACCAAGCTTTTCTTGAAGTGCTAGTGGGTAGTCAAAGTGCAAGATAGTCACAAAAGGCTCAATACCTATAAAGTAAATTAAAAAATGAAAAATTGTTAACTAGTTATGTTACATGTATTTTAAACAAAGCTTTCATGGAAATGCAAATGAATATGGTTGCTACAACTCATACCATTTGCAAGTAATTCGTCGATCAAATTGCTATAGAATTTGATACCTTCTTGATTTATTCCTCCTTTCAAGGTCCCATCTATATTTGGTTGTTGAAAATAAAAACAAAGATAAGTGTTATTGTTAAATATGGCTAACAAAGCATATATAGTATTACTTTTATTATTATTATTATTATTATTATTATTATTATTATTATTATTATTAATTTGATAAAGAATATTATATTTATGATTTAAATACATAAAAGGCTAAAGAGAAATGTTTTTAATAAGGAAGATAAGCAAATATTAATTATCCTAAAAAAAAAAGAAATATTGATGATGCTAAATACACATTAATAGTTAACTTTCTTTTGTGTAATTAAATATTTAGATGTTTTTGATAAAATAAAGTATTTATTGTTAGGAAAACAAGTGAGATCTATTTGAGAGATGATCTCTCTTTACTAAAAAGTATTCTTTTTAGGTACTTTTAGTTATACTAATTAGATTATTTTGGTTTAAAAAATTACCGGGAATAACTCTACTCCATGAGATGGAAAATCTATAAGAATTTACTCCAAGTGTCTTTAAATGTAGTACGTCCTCCTACAAAATCAAATAAAAAATAAATTTAAAAATTCAAAAATTCAAAATTAAAACACAATATATATTAGTACAATGGTACATATAAGAGAATGCGAAAAAAGATATATGAGATGATAATTTGTCGCTATTCACACCTTATATCGCTTGTAATGTTCTATCATTGTAGAAAATTTATCACCATCGATAAACCTTGCTATAAGATGTTAAAAAAGAAACCA
>JBBPBP010000003.1:14824951-14882893 GCA_037974735.1 Cicer chorassanicum
TTTTTTACCTCGAATTTAAACAAACAAGTTGAGTTGAGCACCCCCACACTTATTTAAGGAAAAAAAAAAACTCCTTTATCCCCCAAGATTGGGTCAATTCATTGTTTTTCACTTTTAGGCTTGTAATGAGCTATATAACAAAGAATGGGATAATTAGGCTCAAAGGGGCTTAAACAAATGGATAATTGAATGGTAGGCTTATTTGGCTAGTAGCTTAACAAGAAACAGATGCCTAGATCATTTCAATATATGCATGTGGACAAGAGTCAAGTCAAGTTCTAGCGTAACTAGCAATCATGAGTGAGATATCACACAAAAAAGGAAGATGGAAAAATGTATTCCATTCATAATAGGCTCAAAATCTCACAAGGGTTAATGACCTATCACAAATGATACGCAATTTAGCATTTTAATCCAACTTATTTTACCAAGAATGCAAAGATAATATCCAATCATGCCAGTCCAAACAAACTCACAACATTTACAACCACAAAATTTGATGAAAAAGCATGCAATGCAATGCACATTTTTATTAATATTTTTTATTTTTATTTTTATTTTTATTTTTTATTATTAGTTTTTTTTAAATCCTATCACAGATAAAATCCTCAATACTACCCCCCCACACTTAAATTACACATTGTCCTCAATGAAAGTAACAAGTATGAATTAAGAGTAAGGAAAGGGAGCTCCCTGTTCAATCTTCAGTGTAGGTGGGTTTTTCCAAGGAGAGTTCTTCTATGGTAGTATCTTCAAGTACAGAGCTCTCATCGAATAGCTTAAGGCGTTGTCCATTTACTTTGAACACTTTGTCGGTGTTTTCACTTTTTATTTCAACTACACCATGAGGAAAAGTGTTAGTAACAACAAAAGGGCCAATCCACTTGGATCGAAGTTTACCTGCCATAATTTTCAGACGGGAGTTAAAGAGTAAAACTTTTTGGCCAATGGAAAATTCCTTCCTAGAAATCATTTTATCATGATAGTATTTAGTTTTCTCTTTATAGATCCGAGAGTTCTCATAAGCTTCTAGTCTAAGCTCTTCAAGTTGTTGCAATTGAAGCTTTCTCTCCAAACCTGCTTTCTCCATCTCAAGGTTGCAGCTCTTAACAGCCCAATAAGCACGGTGCTTTATTTCCACTGGGAGGTGGCATGCCTTACCAAACACAAGTCGATAAGGAGACATTCCTATTGGTGTTTTGTAGGCTGTTCTGTGAGCCCAAAGAGCATCTTCTAGCCGACGGCTCCAGTCTTTCCTGTTTGGCTGCACCATCTTTTCTAAGATCTGTTTGATTTCCCTGTTTGAGATTTCAGCTTGCCCATTAGTCTGGGGATGATAAGGTGTAGAGATTCGGTGCACAACCCCATACTTCCGAAGCAAAGCATCCATGGTGCGGTTGCAAAAATGAGTGCCTTGATCACTTATGATGGCCCGGGGTATTCCAAACCTGCAAAAAATATTTGATCTGATAAAACCTGCAACAACTTTAGAATCATTAGTCCTAGTGGGTATTGCTTCCACCCACTTCGAAACATAATCAACAACAAGCAAAATGTAGACAAAACCAAAAGATACAGGAAAAGGGCCCATAAAGTCAATTCCCCACACATCAAATACTTCACAGAAAAACATAGGTTGTTGAGGCATCTCACTCCGACGAGTGATTGCTGTTCCTGCTATTTGACATTGTTCACAAGTTTTGTAAGTCTCAAAAGCATCTTTAAATAGAGTGGGCCAAAAGAAACCCGAGTCTAAGACTTTTCTGGCTGTCCGTTGAGGACCAAAATGTCCCCCAGCTTGAGAGGCATGATAGAATTTAAGAATGGATTGAGCCTCATGGTGGGGAACACATCGCCTAATCACCTGGTCACTACAGAATTTCCACAGATATGGATCATCCCACACATAATATTTAGCATCACTTTTAAGTTTATGAATTTGTGTTCTGGATGCATCTGCGGGAAAGACTCCATCAACTAGATAATTAACTAAATCAGCAAACCAAGGAATTACCTCACGCAATTGTAGCAGTTGCTCATCAGGGAAATTGTCTTGAATGGGGATGGGATCCTCATCCAGTTCTATTCTGCTCAAATGGTCTGCCACCAGATTTTCAGCTCCACTCTTATCTTTAATATCTAAATCAAATTCTTGGAGTAACAACATCCACCGGATCAATCTCGGTTTTGCTTCTGGTTTCTTCAGCAAGAACTTCAAAGCTGCATGGTCAGTAAAAACAACTACCTTCAAACCTAGCAAATATGATCTAAACTTATCAAGAGCAAAAACAATAGCTAAGAATTCCTTTTCAGTGGTAGTGTAATTAGCATGTGCAGAATCTAAAGTTCTAGAAGCATAATAAATAACATGGGCAGCCCTACCGACCCTTTGTGCAAGAACCGCTCCCACTGCATAGTTAGACGCATCACACATAATTTCAAAAGGGAGGGTCCAATTGGGTGGCTGAATGATGGGAGTAGAGGTCAGTGCTGCCTTTAAGCAATCAAACGCCTTCTTGCATTTGTCATCAAATGTGAAACTAACATCTTTTTGCAGCAAATTCGACAGTGGAAGAGCTATCTTGCTGAAATCCTTGATAAAGCGCCTGTAAAAACCTGCATGACCAAGAAAAGAACGAATCTCGCGGATGCAAGATGGGTAAGGTAAATTAGAAATCACATCAATCTTGGCAGGATCCACTTCCATCCCATTCTTAGAGATCACATGTCCCAAAACTATGCCCTGTTCAACCATAAAATGACATTTTTCATAATTCAGTACAAGGTTAGTTTCAATACATCTATGCAAAACTCTATCTAAATTGTTCAAGCATACATCAAATGAGGAACCATACACAGTAAAATCATCCATGAAAACTTCTATACAACTTTCTATCAAATCAGCAAAAATACTAATCATGCAGCGTTGGAAAGTTCCAGGAGCATTGCATAGGCCAAAGGGCATCCTCTTGTAGGCAAATGTGCCGAAAGGGCATGTGAATGTGGTCTTTTCTTGGTCCTTTGGTGCAATATGGATCTGAAAATAACCAGAAAAACCATCAAGAAAACAATAATGTGACTTACCAGCCAACCGTTCAGGCATCTGATCAATGAATAGTAAAGGAAAATGATCCTTTCTAGTTGCCTGGTTTAGTCTCCTGTAATCGATGCATACCCTCCAGTTGTTCTGCACTCGTGTGGGGATAAGTTCATTATTTTCATTTTTAACCACTGTGAGTCCAGTTTTCTTAGGAACTACCTGCACCGGACTCACCCATTGACTATCAGAGATGGGGTATATAATGCCTGCTTGCAAGAGCTTGGTCACTTCCTTTTTCACAACATCCAAAATTAATGGGTTGAGTCGCCTTTGGGGTTGCCTTACTGATTTTGCTCCATCCTCTAATAGTATCCTATGCATGCACATGGATGGGCTAATACCAGGAATATCAGCCAAGGTCCATCCTATTGCCTTCTTGTGTTTTCACAAAATCTGCAACAACTTCTCTTCCTATTCATCTTCAAGTTTAGCTGAAATAATCACAGGTAAATTGTCACTTCCATCTAAATATGCATATTTCAAATTTTCAGGAAGTGGTTTAAGGTCTATAGTCGGTGGCTGCTCAATGGAGGGTATGATACCAGTGGCTGAAGCTAAGTCTGCAAAATCAATTATGTTAGTAGAAGTATCAACATCAGCATAATGATCAACCTGCAAAGCAGCTTCAATTTCAGCACACACAGAGCACAACTGATTATCTATGCAAAATTCACAAATAAAAGTATCATCAAAATCAGACAGTGAAGGAAAATCAGCAGTAAACATATCAGGGTAAGTGTCATCAACCAAATCAGCAAGTAATTCAATTTGAAAAACAGAATGCTCTTCCATGGGGTGTTTCATAGCATCAAAGATGTTAAATTTTACAATGTTATCACCAAATTCCATGGATAGAGTTCTAGCATGTACATCAATTTTAGTTCGAGCAGTTTTCAAAAATGGTCTGCCTAAAATGATAGGTGCCCTGTTGGATTTATTCTCTCCCTCCATGTCCAGAATGTAAAAATCTGCAGGAAATATTAATTCATTTACTCGAACAAGTACATCCTCCACAAGTCCAGCGGGGCGAGCATTGCTTCTGTTCACCAGTTGAATGGTAACACCTGTACTCTGTAAAGGTCCAAGAGCAAGAGAGTTAAAAATAGATGTGGGCATAACATTAATAGAAGCTCCTAAATCTAACATGGCATTTTCAAATTGACTACTGCCTATGGTACATGGAATGGAAAAAGTTCTTGGATCTTTGCATTTTTGGGGCATTGGCTGAATGAGGGCTGAAACATTACGCCCCATGTTTACTCTTTCATTACCTTTTAACCTCCTCTTGTGTGTGCACAACTCTTTTAAAAATTTGGCATATCTCAGAATCTGTTTAATTGCTTCAAGGAGGGGAATGTTCACTTCCACCTTCCTAAATGTATCCAAGATCTCCCTGTCCCTATCTGCCTCGTCCATTTTCTTAGTCTTCACCGCCCTTTGAGGAAAAGGAAGTGGTATATTTTGGTCATCACCAACAATTTCAGGTATCAAAATTTCTTCAGCAACCTTGTTATTTTTCACAACAGTTTCAGATACCCTTGGTGTTTCAACAGCTTTCCCAGACCTCAATGTAATTGCACTAACATTAGGGGCATTTGGATTTACTACCGATTGGGCAGGTAGTTGGTTTGATCCCTGAGTTTGCATCTGATTAATCGAAGTAGCCAGTTGACCAATCTTTGTCTCCAAGTTCTGAATTGTGGAATCTGTTCTTTGTTGGAATTGAAGATTTTGGACAGCCATTTGCTTGACAAGGTCCTCTAATGAAGGTGTACTGTTTTGCTGCTGAGGAATGTTTTGTTGTTGATGCAGAATGTTTTGCTGCCTAGGCTGCTGTTGCTGTTGTTGTAGTGCAGATGAATTCCCCCATCTCAAGTTGGGATGGTTTCTCCAACCGGGATTGTACCTGTTAGATGACAAATCATAGTTGGCTTGAGGGGTGAATATGTTTGCTGCATATGCTTGAGGAGCATCAGCAACTGGATCATCTTGCAAGGTAGGACATGAATCTGTAGGATGTTCTAGAGAAGTGCAAATACCACATACCACTGCTTGGGCTTTACCTACTGCCAATTTCTTCACTAAAGATGTAATCTCATCAAGTCTGCTTTCCAGATTCTTGTGTGAAGAAGTTTGAATCTCATTCACTCCCTTTGTCAAAACAGTTGAATTGCTTCTAGTTGTAAACTGTTGGGAATTAATGGACATGTTCTCAATCAAAGTTTTTGCCTCTTCTGGTGTCTTATCGACAAGTGCTCCCACACTAGCAGCATCCAAAATACTTCTATCCATAGGCAGCAAATCTTCATAAAAATACTGGATGAGCAATTGATCAGAAATCTGATGGTAAGGACAGCTAGACACCAATTTCTTGAATCTCTCCCAATACTCATGTAGTGATTCTCTGTCAATCTGTCTAATGCCACATATTTCTTTTCTGATTGAAGCAGCTCTTGAGGCAGGGAAGAATTTTTCTAAAAACAATTTCTTCAATTCATTCCAACTTGTAACAAAACCTGGCTGAAGGTAGTATAGCCAATCCTTGGCAGTATCTTGAAGTGAAAATGGAAAGGCCCTCAGCTTGATATGATCTTCTGTGACTCCTTGAGGTTTCATGGTAGAACACACCACATGGAACTCCTTCAAGTGTTTGTGGGGATCCTCACCTGCAAGACCATTAAACTTTGGAAGCAAGTGTATTAAACCAGATTTAAGTTCAAATGGTACAGTAACTTCTGGATATTCAATACACAATGCATTATAGGTAACATCAGGTGCAGCAAGTTGTCTTAAAGTTCTATTATTCATATCAGCCATATTGTGCAGCAAAATGTCACTTTTTTCACTATCACTATCACTATCACTATCACTATCACTATCTGACTCTCTATTTGACACGTTAGCACTAGCAGCTCTATTAAGTCTACGCCATAAATGGAAAGTTCTATCTATTTCAGGGTCAAGGGGGTGCAGATTTACAGAACTAGCCCTAGTCATGCATCATCACAACAGTAAAATGCAAAATCACAATTCTGAAAATTCCAACAATGTCCCTATTGCTAAAATTGAGATGAAAAATCGAAAACACTATCAAATAAAATCCAAAAACTATAAAAATACCACCAAAAATCTCTAAAAATCAAATAAAGGTCACGCAAATTTTTTTGGATTTTTTTGAAAATATCGAAAATTCAAAAAATTAAAAAAGTGGTCTAGATGAAGGAATTTGGGAATTTGAGCCTGGAATCCCGTACTAAGTCCCTTATACGGGAGTCCTGTTCCTTGATTTTTTTCTGATTTTCTGGCAAAAATTCGGAGCAATCCGCCACAGTCGCCTGAAAATCGGATTTTTTGGACTAGCAACGTGCCTACGAGCTAGCACAACCCTATCTGACCTGTATCACAACAGAGCACAAAGAAACAATTGTTAGGATGGTTAATAATAATCTAAAACTGGTTAATATTATTATCAGAGAGTCCCCGGCAACGGCGCCAATTTGATCCGTTGTCGCACACGGATCAAATACGAATTGAAATAACTGCAGAAAAGGGTAATAACCCGAGTCGTTTCACAAGGACTCCTAATATAACGATATTAACCGAGTTAAAAATCTGTATTGGGGGTTTTGATAATGATTTATCAAAATTAGAGATAGTTTGGACATATGAGAAAAACGATTAATCCACTCATTCGAGTTTCGGACCTATCACAGATTCTATAATTTCTAATTCATGATTCTATTATTATTTGACTATAGAATTGATCAAACAAGCGTACAATCAACCCTATGTGAATTCGATTTCATTGACTGGATTAAGCATCACAATCATCAAAATATTACAATTAACGAACAAGCGTCGCAGAATTATAATTTAATTAGAGACTAAAATCAAATTCTGTCAAATAAATTTAATTGATCCTATTGAGATTCAATTTAAGCAATCGAATTATCAATATAATCAAATAACGAAATTAGAATCATAAATTAGAATCGAAGATGTAACCTGAATCTCCAGGTGTGATGAAACTCTGAATTCGCGGATTAACCTTTTAAAATTAGCCTTCCATCGAAATTGAAAATAAAAATATCTTTTTATTATATTCTGATGATTCTGTCTGAAAAATATGTCCATCTAAAAAAAGAAAGAAATCCCAAATATATAGTACTCGGGCTTTTGGGCTTTAAAACAAGGAGCCCGCTATTTAAGTTATTACAAAGGTCCAGAATATGAAATCTGTAATTTAGACTCAGTAGAATTCGGAATTCAGATTTTTTTCAAACACAAAAGTTGTAGCTCTGATTTTTAGCTTTCCAACGACTACTCGCATGCCTCAATCGGATATCCAGAGCTCAAGTTATGGCCTACAAAGCGAGCAGGGGTTAAAATGCAAATAATAAAATTGTAATTCAATTTCAACCCAAAGTTTAGAAATAAGCTAAAAAATTATTCTAAGCTATAAAGTGATTTTAAAAATACTAAAACAAAAGGATAAAAACATGTGCCCGAGTGCTATGATTAGTAACCCGACTTCAAGTCAATCTTTGAAAACACTGCGGCTCCTCTCAACTAATCCATCAAATCATCAATATGCGGCAAAGGATAACGATTCTTAATAGTCGCCTTATTAAGTTTCCGATAACCCACACATAAGCGTGAGCTTCCATCCTTCTTCTTAACTAGCAATACCGGAGCTCCCCATGGTGATACACTTGGTCTAATAAATTTCTTCTCCAACAAATCTTCAATTTGGCTTTTGAGCTCATTTAATTCCAATGGCGACATTCGATACGGTGCAATCGAAATTGGTCCAGTTCCTGGATGCAAATCAATGAAAAACTCCACTTCTCTTACCGGTGGTAATCCTGGAATTTCTGTTGAAAATACGTCCGGGTACTCCTGAACAAGCACCACGTCTTCTATCTTCACATTTATCTTTGCCTCCACATTAGCCAAAGACAAAAACTCATGAGTTCCTTCTCTTAGTGACACTCCGAGTTTGTTAGCAGCTAGATACTTAACAACTTCTGGTTCGGGAAAAAGAACCAGTTTGCGAGCACAATCCAAGATCACATAATGATACGACATCCAATCCATAACAAGAATGACCTCGAGAGATTGTAGAGGTAGACAAATCAAATTAATCAAGAAATCCCTATTCTGAATAGTCACTTGACACTGTAAACATGCAGTATTTACTGTCAACGTCTTAGCAGGTGTGGAAACAACCAAATCAAAAGGTAGAGGCGACACAGATAACTTCAAACGATTCACACAATCCATAGCAATGAAGGAATGGGTTGCCCCCGAATCAAAAAGTGCATTAAGAGTGTTACCTGCAATCTTACAGTCACGTTGAATCAGATTGCTAGTTGCATTCACAAAATGGTTCCACCTTCGGAGCAGTAGGACGAGTAGCCCTAGTTGCATTCACAACTAGTTCCACCTTCGGAGCTCTGCAATCCCTTGCAATGTGTCCTGGTTTCTGGCAATTGTAGCAAGTAAGAGTCTTAGAAGTACAAGCATTAGCATAATGCCTCTCTTCCCCACATCGGAAACATCGAATCACCTGCCCCACTTTTCTTCCAAGGTTCTGGTTCCCCGGGTGATTCTGACCCCTGTTGTTGTTCTGTGGTCGGTTATAAGGCTTAGCAACTTGTTTCCCTTTGTTGCCCTGATAACTCACCCGACTAGGCCCCCCTGAACTAAAGTTCCCTCCTCGGCTAGCTCTCTTATTCTTCATATCTTCCACTTCTCAACATTTTTCCACAAGAACTTGGAAACGTTGAATTCCCAAGGGTAAGACAGAATCCTGAATCTCATACTTCAATCCGGCTTGGAAACGATGACACATGAATGGTTCATCAACCTCTTCACGGAAAAACCTGAAATGCCTCGACAACGATTCAAACTTAGCGGCATATTCGCCCACATTCATATTACCCTGATGAAGTTTTAGAAAATCATCACCCAGCTTAGTCCTGGTACTCATCGGGAAGTATTTGTCTAAAAACTTCCTTTTGAATGACTCTCAGTTCACCTCCTCATAAGTTGATCCCATCAACAACCTTGTACTCCTCCACCAATACTCAGCATCCCCTAGCCGCAGATAAGTGGCATAGTTGACCTTCACTCCCGCCTGACAGTTAATCATCTCAAAGATCTTTTCCACTTCTTGGATCCACTGATCCGCTTTCTCTGAATTCTCATCACCCCTAAACTTGGGAGGATTGTAACGACGAAAGTCCTCTAATCCCCTCGACTCAGCAGCACGGATCTCTCTTTCCCTCTTCTCTAGATCCCGCAGAGTCTTTGCAGCTGTCTGTGCAGCAACAGAAGCTGCCATGTTATTCATTGCTTCAACCATTTGATCATCCTTATTGACGTTGACCCTTGCAGCGTCATTCCTTCTTGGAGGCATTGTTTCCTATAAAACCAACATCAATAAGAAATTTTAACACCCTTTAGAAGAATTCCAAAAGACAACATTCGACCTCAACAACTCAACACTACACCAAACCCGACACTCGGACAAATCACCCCGACACATGATCAGATGACAACCCCCAACCTACAAGTTAACCTACAATCTATAACCAATGCTCTGATACCACAATTGTAACAGCCCGATTTTTTTTTAAACAAATTCAAATTCATATTAAAGAGATAAATACCTTTGGATAAAATATTTAAGTCGTATCACAACGACAAAAGTCAACAATAATTACAAACAGCGGAAACGGTTTTTGAAATGAAAATCCAAAATATTTAAAACAGAAAAATACACCGGGGCTATGAGACATATCCAACGTAGCTCATACCCCTGGGGTATTCTCGGCAGACACCTGTACAAAAGCATTGCCCCTAGAATTTTAACTTCCCCACGTCACGTCAAAAAGTGGTACAAGGACCCATCAAAATAAAAGTTAGGCTGACAATATATGGTATAGGTACAGTCTTCCAGAATGAAATAAATACAACCACAACAGATAGACATTTAGCCCCTATACAGCCATCTAATCTGATCATACTACAAAAAAAACTATAACCCAAGTGATCTCCACGCGCCCCGCAGAAATCCTTCTGACGCAGCAGTGGTCAGGTAAGTCTAACTCCGTTCCCATCTCCAGAGTACTAACTGGTAGGACGATCCTGATTCTCATCTGAGGGCAAAGCCCATATTTCCACAATAATTGTAAAGGTCACCAACCGAAATTAACAAACATCACATAGCATTTAAATTTTAAATGCACAAAATAACCTTTCAACTTAGCATATATCTAGAAAGGGTTTCCATATGCCACACATGCATAATCCAAGTTGAAAAACGAAGTTTTTAACAAATTGCACTGTCATATTCGAATAAAGCATCCTTGTATCCAAATACAACTGTGAAAATGGCATAATTTTCAATTTTGAAAATGTTTCGATATCATTCAACGCTTACCACATAAGGTCAATCAATAACCCTCATCAAATACGGCACAATTACAAACCACAATCAAGTATGTATATACAACCATCCCAGTATATCAAACATGACTCGCGTGCCAAGCACCCTAATGAAATGCGTATATGTCAATGCACATGATTCCGGAATTCCAAACCAACACCCTCCTCGAAAGGGCGTAAATCATAATTGTACAGTCTCTCACAGACCAGTACTAATTATCAAGGTGCAATCTCTCACGGATCAGCACAATTTACTATCGTATAGCCTCTCACATACCAGTACTAATTTTCTATGCGTGCAATCGCTCACAGATCAGCACGACTTACAAGAGTGCAATCTCTCCCATATCAGAACGACGCGAAAATCCACGCAAGGATAAGATGAACCAACTATTCACATGGCATCATCTCGTGGCCCATCACAGTTACCACTATCACTATGGTCCATCGCGATCACCATGAACTATGAAATGCATGAGCATACTCTAACTCTTTTCACCACAACCATTAAGTAAATGCAGCTATTAAAAGATTCCCCTTTTTTAATACTCATTTTACACTAATGATTTTTCAAAACTTTTCACAGAGCATACTCAGACATATTAATTCATAATCCAACAAATCCACATCAAATTCAATCTACAAACCACATTAAATACAACAATCCAAATTCCACAAATCCACACCAAATCACTACCAATTACTCATTTTCAAAACTCGTCATATATCAACCACAATACACCCATTAATTTCCATAATTGTAAACATGCATTTGCACCAAATTTATTTCCTCAAACACATCAAAACAATTTCACATAAAACACCTTAAATTCATTTTCTGCAAACCACACATCAAACACGACAAATTCAATCAATTCGACTTCCAAAATTTCACGCCAAATTTAATCGTGACTCATCCGTGTTCACAACTCCACATTTCAAACACATTAAATTCAACTTCCACAATTTCACCCATAAACACATTAAATTCATTTTCCTCCAATCTACACATAAAATACATTTCAAAATTCATAATATTAATTATGAACACATCAATCACACCAAACATGAATCACCACAACAACATTAATATCTCAGAGTTCTCCCCACCGCTAACTCGGTGTCAACAACCTCGATTCCTTTTCGAGACTCAAGGAGCTAACTACATAAACATGAATATTTGTAACAATTTGTTCACATCTAAAGTTCAAACTCATTTATTTTAAAATAACTCATTTCGTAACTCAAACACGTCAAAATCAATTTTTTTTTGTCAACCATTACTAACAAAATCGACCACATTAATCACATTAATTCAATCTCAGCAAATCGCACACAATTCATATCAAACTACGTCTCAACCGCGTCAATTTTAAATTCCGCTAATTCAAGCATAAACGAATTAAATTCATTTTCACCATTTTACACATCAAATACACCAAATTTCTTTTCCATAAAATCACATATAATGTCCTAAATGCAAACTAAAAGTTTGGAAGGAGCCCTTACCTTAACGATAGCTTAAACAACCGATTACAGTACCGCGATAAATTCCTGTAAAATATTTTGTTCGCACGTCGCTTCCAAAGTTAGCTCACTAGCACCGTAGCGTGGCAAGGAGCAACTTTCCCTTCTGTCACTTCTCGAATAGAAGCTTAGATCTAAAAGAAAATGGAGGTTTTGAATTGATGGGTTTTGGTTTTGTTTTTCTTCCAACACTTGTTTTTTTGAAATAGTAAGAAGAAGAAAGAAGAAGGCACGGGCAGCAGGGAGAAAATGTTTCTTCTTTTTTCTACCACAAGTGTTGTTGTTTTTTTTTTTTTGAAGCCAAGGAAGAAAAAGAAAAAGATGGAGGCGTGAGGAAAGCTGTTACAGGGAGAAATGTTGCTGTTCTTTCTTTTTTGTCAAGTGTATATATATATATATATATATATATATATATATATTATTAGTAAGTATATATATATATATTACTTATCAATTTAATAATAATAATAATAATGATATATATATATATATTATAATTAAACCAAATAAATAAATATCTAAATATTCTTACACACACCTCAACTATTTTGATAAAAATATTTATTCTCATTGCAACTCAATTGACAAGTAAATTTTTTTGCAATTAGAGATATTTTTAACAAAACAGTCCAGTAATAAATTCTCCGTGACGTAATTAAATTATTTCTCGCCAAATAATTTTAAACGGGTCTCATGAAAATATCATTGGCATTTAACACACAACATATCATTAAAATTGGCTAAAAAGCCTCATAATTCAACAAAGAAAAATACTAAAATTGCATAAATTAGAATTTAAAACTAAGGTTCATAATTCATAGAATGGTGATGTGTCATGACCAAAGCTCGGGATCGGGGCTGTTTTAATATATTATAATAGATTAAGGCGTTAAATATTTAAAAATGGATTACTTTGTATTTCCAAACATGGGTTTTTATCTTATTTTATTTCAATCAAGTTCTAAAATTTTCAAACCTCACAATTTATTCTAATTAAAAAACTTTTAAAATATAAAAACTTAACTATATTTAATTTAATATCTTATTTGAAGTCAGGGGGTTACAAATTGGTATCAGAGCAGGTCAGTTCAGTATCAGACTGCAAGTGAAGTGTTTAGAAGTTATCCAGTTAAGAATGGCAGTCCATAGTGTATATGTACAATGATTATTCCTAGAAGTACCTTCGAGTAAAGTATTGAGGATGACCCCCTAAATAGGTTGTTCAAGGAACGGAAGGGAACTATTGTCTACACTGAGATTGTTAGGCCATTAACGCTCTTGTTGATTAAGTAATGCATTATGAAACTTTTGAAAGGATAATTTTTCCAACAAGTTTTTCTTATAAATTTTGTAAAAAGAAAATAGTTTTATTAAATTTTTTGAGATTTAGTAATGTTGTGCTATTTAAAATATACCTATTGATGCATAGTTAATGTATGTATTGATAATTTTGTAAAACATAGTTAGTGGTTATCATGTGCTTGTTTGTTTTGGAGTGTTTGTGAATGTTAGAATTGTCTATGCTCTCATTATATTAGATGATTGTGATAACTGTTGGGTATTGGGCTCCCTTCCTATGTGGAGAAAGACTCAAATATTGTAGTCCATGTGTCTCACTTATTTAAGTGGAGAGTTGTCTAATTAGGGTTGGAAGAGAGAGACTATTTTGAGAGGAAAGACAATCACCAAAAGAGAAAAGAGAAGAGTAAACCCTATTCTCGTTTTTGTTAAATCAGTCTCAGAAAAACATCGATTGCGCATTCGTTAATCGTTGGATCGGGCTGCAATTTGGACAGTAGGTTCGCAACATGCAGGACTTCGATTTCAACAGTCGGATCGGCGGAACGACTTCTGGAGTGAGAGAAATCATGCTCGCACAGTAGCAGGTTTTTTGGATGTTTTACTTCTTCTTGCTTTTCATTTGTAAGCTTTAGTGTTTTGTTATTTTGGTTGGTTGTAGGCACACTTGGTGCATTTTTTTGAGACTCTCTTGTACCCTTATTTGATTATAGTGGAGCTATTTCTTTGGTCTGGACAACCCATGGTTTTTACCCTTACATTGAGGGGTTTTCCACGTTAAAATATCGGTGTTCTTTGCGCTCTTTTATTTTGATTAATTTGCTGCCATATATTTGTTGTTGCTCCTCATGGGTTCTTGCAAATTGGGGGAATTTTATATCCGCTGCGTATTACTTTTTATTGTGTTTCTGTGTTTATTCCCCATTAGAGTGGTATCAAAGCTCTTGGTTAAAGGGTTATTTGACTTGCTTGAAGAATGAAGACAAATATGAATATAAAGATGGTATGCTTGATTGGTACTAACTACCATTTGTGGATGGGCAAGATGAAAGATTTGTTATTTGTGAAGAAAATGCATCTTCCTATTTTAGTTTCTAAAAAGACGGATAATAAATCTAAGGAAGATTGGGAATTTGAACATCAACAAGTATGTGGTTTAATTAGGCAATATGTAGAAGATAATGTTTATAATCATATTGCTAATGAGACAAATGCAAAAACTATGTGGGATAAGATACAGACTTTGTTCGCCTCTAAATCAGGGAATAATAGATTATTCTTACTGAATAGTTTCATAAGTTTGAAGTATAAGGAGGGAACATCTATTTCGGACCACTTGAGTGAATTTCAGGGGCTCCTTGATCAAATGTCTGGAATGAGTATCAAGTTCGATGATGAGCTATTAGGACTATTTTTACTGTTATCTTTACCAGAGTCTTGGGAGACATTTCGGGTTTCTATAACGAGTTCAGCTCCTAATGGTGTTGTTTCTTTGGAAACGGCTAAGGGTGGTGTTTTGAATGAGGAGATGAGAAGGAAGGCACAGGGTTCTTCATCTCAATCTGAAGTTCTTGTCACTAGAAATAGGGGGAGAAGTCAGAAAAAAGAACCAAATGATGGTAGAGAAAACAGCAGAAGCAAGTCCAAGTCTAGATACAAAAATGTGGAGTGTCATTATTGTCATAAAATAGGGCACATACAGAAGAATTGTTTTCTGTGGAAAAAGGAGAACAAAGGCAAGAAGGCTAAGCAGAAACAAAGGGGTCGTGATGATGATAGTGATGATGACCATGTTACTACTGCTACTAGTGATGATCTTGTTATTCTCCGTGACTATGAGTCAATTAATCTTGTATCTGATGATAGCATGTGGATAATTGATAGTGGTGCTACACTACATGTTACACCAAGGAAGGAGTTCTTCACATCTTATACTTCAGGTGACTTTGGAGTTTTGAAGATGGGTAATGATGGTGTATCTAAGGTAATTGGTGTTGGTGATGTATGTTTGCAAACCAACATGGGAATGCAATTGTTGCTTAAAGGAGTCAAACATGCTCCAGATGTTCGCTTCAATTTGATCTCTGTGCATATGCTTGATGAAAGTGGTTTTGATAATCATTTTGCTTCTGGAAAGTGGAAACTCAGTAAAGGTAACTTGGTTGTGGCTAGAGGGGAGAAAATTAGTAAACTGTATTGGACAAAAGCTTTGGTTGCAAAAGACAGTGTGAATGATGTGGATATGGAATCATCTTTGTGGCATCGAAGGCTTAGCCATATCAGTGAAAAAGGGTTAAATTGCTTAGCTAGAAAGGATGTGCTTCCAGGATTGAAGAATGTAGATTTGGATAAATGTTCTCACTGCATAATTGGTAAACAAACTAGAGTATCCTTCAAAAGGCATCCTCCCTCTAGAAAGTCAGAGTTACTTCAGTCTGTGCATTCTGAAGTCTGTGGCCTTTTAAAGGTAAAATCTTTTAGTGGTGCACTTTATTTTGTTACTTTTATTGATGATTGTTCCAGGAAAATATGGGTTTATGTTCTGAAGACAAAAGACCAAGTGTTGGAGAAATTCAAACAATTTCATGCTTTGGTTGAGAGGCAGACATGCAAGAAGCTAAAACGTGTTCGTACTGACAACGGTGGTGAGTATTGCGGACCATTTGATGTCTATTGCAAACAACAAGGTATAACACATGAAAAAACTCCTCCTAAAACTCCTCAGCTGAATGGTTTAGCAGAGAGGATGAATCGGACACTTGTTGAGAGAGTGAGGTGTATGCTCTCTGAAGCTAAGTTGCCTAAACATTATTGGGGTGAGACACTGTACACGGCGGTGCATGTTATTAATCTTACTCCTACTGTCGCTTTGAATAGTGAGGTACCAAACAAGGTATGGTTTAGGAAGAATGTTAAGTATGATCACTTGAGAGTCTTTGGTTGCAAGGCTTTTGTGCATATTCTGAAGGATGAAAGATCCAAGTTGGATGCAAAGTCAAAGCAATGTATCTTCATTTGTATGGTGAGGATGAATTTGGCTACAAGTTGTACGATCCTATAAACAAAAAGGTTATTAGAAGTCGTGATGTAGTGTTCATGGAAGACCAAACTATTGAAGACATTGATAAGGTGGAGAAAACTACACTTGAGAGAGATAACGTTTTATCTAATGGTGATCCAGTTCAGTCACCTGTTCCTGATTTGGATACTACTGATGGTAATGATCAGAATGATGAGCCACATTATTGTGTTGATGATCATCGACTTAGAGATGAGGTAAATATTCCAACTAGTGAAGATCATGAGATGTCACACGATGAGAATTTTAATGATGCTTCTGAATCATCTCTAACCAAACTCAGGAGGTCTAAGAGGCAGAGACAACCATCTACAAGGTATGTTTCTGATGAGTATGTGAATTTGACTGATGAAGGGGAACCTGAGTGTTTTCGAGAGGCCATGGAGTGTGAAGAAAGTCAAAAGTGGTTGAATGCAATGCATGATGAGATGAAATCCTTGCATGATAATCACACTTATGATTTGGTGAAGTTGCCAAAAGACAAAAGAGCTTTGGAAAAGAAGTGGATCTATAGAGTGAAACTTGAGAGTAACTCAAAGTCTCTGAGGTATAAAGCCAGATTAGTGGTGAAAGGTTTCCGTCAAAGAAAGGGTGTTGATTTTAATGAGATTTTCTCACCTGTGGTAAAAATGTCATCAATTCGAACCGTGTTGAGTTTGGCAGCTACTCTTGACTTACAGGTAGAGAAAATGGATGTAAAAACATATTTCCTTCATGGTGATTTGGAGGAAGAGATTTACATGAAGCAACCTGATGGTTTTCTTGTTGAAGCCAAGGAAGACTATGTGCGTAGACTAAGAAAGAGTCTATACGGTTTGAAGTAAGCTCCAAGGCAGTGGTACAAAAAGTTTGAGTCTGTTATGTGTGACCAAGGATACATGAAGACTACTTCTAACCATTGTGTATTTGTTAGAAAATTTTCTAACAATGATTTCATTATCCTGTTATTATATGTTGATGACATACTTATTGTTGGGAAAAATATTTCCAAGATTGACAGGTTAAAGAAGCAGTTGGGCGAGTCATTTGCCATGAAAGACATGGGAGCAGCTAAACAGATTCTTGGCATAAGAATCATGCGTGACAGAAAGGAGAAGAAACTTTGGATGTCACAAGAACACTATATTGAGAGAGTGTTGCAAAGGTTTCAAATGGAAAACTCTAAGGCTATAAGTACTCCTCTTGCTGCTCATTTTAAGTTGAGTTCTAAACAAAGTCCTTCTAGTGAAGATGACAAAAGATACATGGAACGAGTTCCTTATGCTTCTGTTGTGGGTAGTTTGATGTATGCAATGGTGTGTACAAGACCAGATATTGTGCATGCTGTGGGTACAGTCAGTAGATTTTTGTCAAATCCAGATAGAGATCATTGGAATGCTGTAAAATGGATTTTGAGGTATCTTCGTGGTACTACATGTATGATGCTTTGTTTTGGAGGTGACAAACCTATTTTGGTGGGGTACTCCGACTCAGATATGGCTGGAGATATTGACTCAAGAAAGTCAACTTCAGGTTACATGATTAAATTTGCAGATGGAGCTGTGGCTTGGTAGTCGAGATTACAGAAATGTGTAGCATTGTCTACAACTGAGGCAGAATTTATTGCCATTACCGAAGCATGCAAAGAGTTGATTTGATTGAATAAATTCTTGTAGGAGCTTGAGTTTATTCAGGACAAATATGTCTTATTTGTCGATAGTCATTGTGCTATTCATCTTGGTAAGAATTCGACGTTTCATAGTAGGTCCAAACACATTGATGTGAGATATCATTGGATACGTGATGTTTTGGAAACTAAGTTGTTGGAGTTGGCTAAAGTTCATACTGATTATAATGGTTCTGATATGATGACTAAAGCATTACCAAGAGGGAAGTTTTAAACTTGTTGTGATATCGCCGGTTTGACGATTATCTCCACATAGTTGTGAGGGGAAGATGTGTTGGGTATTGGGCTCCCTTCCTATGTGGAGAAAGGCCCAAATATTGTAGTCCATGTGTCTCACTTATTTAAGTCGGGAGTGGTCTAATTAGGGTTGGAAGAGAGAGACTATTTTGAGAGGAAAGACAATCACCAAAAGAGAAAACAGAAGAGTAAACCCTATTCCCGTTTTTGTTAAATCAGTCTCAGAAAAACATCGATTGCGCATTCGTTAACCGTTGGATCGGGCTGAAATTTGGACAGTAGGTTCGCAACATTCAGGGATTCGATTTCAACGGTCGGATCGGCGAAATGACTTTTGGAGTGAGAGAAATCATGCTCGCACAGTAGCAGGTTTTTTGAATGTTTTACTTCTTCTTGCTTTTCATTTGTAAGCTTTAGTGTTTTGTTATTTTGGCTGGTTGTAGGCACACTTGATGCATCTTTTTGAGGCTCTCTTGTACCCTTATTTAATTATAGTGGAGCTATTTCTTTGATCTGGACGACCCGTGGTTTTTACCCTTACATTGAGGGGTTTTCCACGTTAAAATATCGGTGTTCTTTACGCTATTTTATTTTGATTAATTTGCTGCCATATATTTGTTTGTGCTCCTCACGGATTCTTGCAAATTGGGGGAATTTTATATCCGCGCTGCGTATTATTTGTTATTGTGTTTCTGTGTGTATTCCCCATCAATAATTCTGTCAGCTATTAACTGTGTCTTAAATTATGATTTCATATCTTTCATTTACATTTTTTTCTTTGCCATTATTCTATTTTATGTCAATAGTAGTCAAAGTGTATTTGAATTACTTGTGGAATAATTATTGTTTGAGACATTTTCAACTTTTTAAAGGTTAATACATGTATTCATCTTAGTTCTCTGGCATGTTAGAAGATTAGGACATTAATGAGCGAACTCCTTAATAACTAAGTTAGAAAGTCTAAGAATGAGTTATTAGTACTAATATTGTTATTTAAGATAAACTAATCGTGTTGTTAGTAAAGAGGGAAGTAAGTAATGGTAGTTAATTATTGTGAGGGTTATCTTTGGATCTCAAATATTAGGTATAGTAATATCATAGGTATTGAAGTGGGATCTTGTTGGGTTGCTATGATGTATACTAAATGTTATTTTTATCTTGATTGAGTGTATGTTTTGATTGGTAAATAATTGAATTCAAATAAATTGTTTGTGAGTTCTTTATGTTTTTCTAAGCGTCTAACATTTGCATGTTGGATTGAAAATGGGATTTTGAGAAGTCTTGGTTGAGAAAATTCCATTTTGGGATTTTGAAGAAGAAAATAAAGGGTTTTGCTAAGATAGGTTTTTCTAAAAGGAGTTTGAGAGAAAAGTTGTTCATGCATGACAAGATTATGAATTTTAAACTATTTATAAATGCATATATTTTATTTGAAATTATTTATTTTTTCATTTTTATTTGTGTCATGCATTTGAGAGGCTCTAGTAGACATAAATTTCGTTGTGAGGTTTCTATTAATACCTTTTATTTACGCTTATAGGAATTATTTTCTACAAGACCAATAATCTATGCACATTTGTATCTTGATTGTGTGAATCTGTATTAAGTTTACATACGTGAAAAAATAATGAAATTTTCAAAATGAAGTTGGATTATTTGTATTCCTAAAGTTGAGTTCTAGATTGTGTGCAAGATTTCTTTGTATGTTTGAATCAAATGTTAAATGGTAGGATATCAACAAGAATATTATTATGGTTTGTTTAAGTATCTAAGGGTCCGTTTGATGGACAAGATAACGAGACAGGATATGATACAAGTATCCTATCCCTCCCCAATCCTTTGTTTGATGCACCAATTGGATATGATAATGTAATCAAATTTTTTAAATAATCAGGTTGCAGCCGCATTTTGTTATCCTTAATTTGAGGTGGGATAAAATAATCCGTTCTCAACCGGATATCATTGTTCGCGTTTCTCTATTCCTCTAGTATCAACAGTCGTGTTCGAATCTGAAATGTGACACTCTTCCATTTTTTATTTTTTGGCACTATTCCTTTTTTTATTTTTTGACATTATTCCATTTTTTTTTTCATATTTGCCATAATTTCTAGTCTGGTGAATTTAGATTGATTTTTTTTTTTCATATATAATTTTTTTTATTGTTTTTTAATTTATTTTATTCTATAATAATATAAAAAAATTGATAAAAAATAATAATTATTTTCTAATGTTATGATAGTAAGGGCTTGTTTGATTGTGTTTTACTTTTTAGTTTTTGATTTTATAATTAAATTTTAAAAAATTGTTTTTTAAAAAAAAATTTAAGGACAAATTTGTCATTTTATCAAAATATAAATCATATCATTTTGTTATCTGTTGTGTATCAAACACTGAATAGGATAAAACTAATGTTATCAAGTTTGTGATCATGTGCACATCAAACACAGAATATGATAACTCTTTATCCTACCCATATCCTATCCGATCTCTATCCTATTCCTTATCATATCCTGTCCCTATCCTATCCGGTCCATCAAACGGGCCCTAAATGTTTCATCTACCCATATCCTATCCGATCTCTATCCTACTCCTTATCATATCCTGTCCCTATCCTATCCGGTCCATCAAACGGGCCCTAAATGTTTCATCTATGGATTGTATTGTGCGTATGGTTGCCGAAAAGGTTTTATATCGTTGTAAGATTGTGCGTACAATCTAGACCATACATATGATAAATTAAATTATTGCATGTTTGTATCTCCTATATCATCACCTGCTTCCCCAAAAGATTGTTTTATAATTTTTTTTTGACTAAATTGGTTACGAAGTATAAGGTGATATTCTATAAGTGCAAAAGTATTTTTAAATACAATCATCTGAGGTCTCTATTACAATTTCAAACTTTTTTTTCAAAACCTCTTAGAGCTTGGTTGACGGAGGTCCCTATTATTTTAAATCATCATTTCTAACCCTTGTTAAAATAAATTCTTCTCCTAATATGTCTAGTTCCATACTCAGATATGTGACTTGTATGCTCTTTAAAATCGCCCATATGTTTTCTATGGGATGTGTTTGATCTCTTTCCTTGCTTGTAAGTTATTGGTCCCTTCTCCGATACACCCCTACTCTCTTCTTGGAGTAACTATCAAGTATTCCAAATGCTGTTCCAAACATAGTTGGGGTTTGTGGCCTAACTTAGCACTAGTAAATTCACTCAGAGGAAAATATCTAACTTTAAAGAGACAAGTGACAAGACTGAGGTTATTCATAGACTTCCACCCTTGCTTGCCTAACTTTTCAAAGAAAAAAACACTAATACTTTTGAACCCCATTCCACTTTCGTTTAGTTACCACTTTTACCCCACCCAAACAAGTTCATCGGCTTCTCAATCTCATCCCTAGTAATAGGAGGAAGTAGGAAGATATTCATAATATAAGATGAAATTGCTTGCGACTCAAATTTAATAAGAACTTATTTACCAACTCTAGAGAGGATTTACTACTCCAAGAATTATTTCTTTTCCAAACTCTTTCTTTAATAAAGCTAATTGTTGCTTTTTTACTACGATCACTCAAAGAAGGCAGCTTGTTAGGCTTACCTCCAAAGTACTAGCAATAATTTATAAACAACATTTATATATATTTTTTTAATTCTTTTACACATTATGGTGTTGATATAAAATTAAAGATCAAACATGAGATTTCTTGAAACCTGATCGAGAATTTAAGTTTTAATCTACAACTTTAAAGTTTACTTTTAAATTAGAAATTTAAAAGTTACGAATTTTAATTAACGATATATTAAATAAAACATAAATAAATTGTGTATATTTTATATTGTGTTAATATAATTCATATGACATACATACAATCGAAGGTTGTTTTTTACAATTATTTTAATTTGACATGTATCATGAAAATTTATCCCCTTCATATTTCATGTATTAAATATGACTCTTTGGATATCATGTGTTATGTGAGAATAAGTATTATAAATATGTTAAAAATATAAAGTGGTGGAAAATTTGAACACCATTATATATATATATGTCATATATTTTTTGGTTAAATAAGTTTTTAATTATTTTACTTTTAATTATTAATTATAATATTTTTTTACAGTTTCTAAATCATACAAATATCATATTTTTATATTAATGTCTATAATAGATTTAAATTCTAATATATAATACTAAATAATAGTAGGGCCTCATTATGTTTTATACAACATCTAGTATATTATAGTGAAATTTATGAACACATCTTTTTTATAAATTAAATAATTATAGTATTTATGAACACATCTAGTATTACGAATATAATAGCATCTCCCGCCGTGCTGTGCTATCGTGGTTAGAAAATTCTGGATGAAACATTGAATTTTTATAAAATTAATTTAGATTTGATTTTTATTTAAAATTTGAAATTGAAATTATCTCAAATATGTAACTTAGTTGATTTGTCTTTCTTTATCTCAACAATACTCGTAAAGGTTGATTTGATTTTTGTTTGTATCACATTTTCTGAGAAAGGTGAATGTATGACTACCTTCAATTTATTACTAAAACAAAAATAAATTAAAAAATTGCAATTATAAAATAAATGAACTAAGTTATTATATTTAAATGTGTTAATACAAATCTACTTAACTCAAATCTATTTTTTTTTTCAATTTCATATATATTTTTTCAATTTCATATATATCAATTGATGTTTTTGTTTATGATTTCTTTCTTTAATTTAATTTTTTTTCTCTAATTTTATCTTTGAGAAAATATAAAGTTCCGCTTTAATGTTTTTTATCTGTTATAAAAAAAAAGTTGAGTGAAGTAAAATCAAATAAAAAAAAGTTTGAAGTGTGTTTGAACTAATAAATAGAAGTAAAATTAAAACAAGAAATCAAGATAAAAAGAATTAGTTAAAAAACATAGATATGCTTTTTATCAATAAATAGAATTATTTTTTAAAGAAGAATAAAATTAAAACAAGAAATAATTAGAAAATATAAATGTGATTTTTAGCGATCAATATAGAATAGAATTAAAACAAGAAATTACGAATAACAGAATTAAGGTTTAATTGTAATTTTGGTCCCTTTATTTTTACCAATTCACGAGATTTGTCTCTCTATTTTAAAATCTACAGTTTTAGTCCATTTTTTCAGTTTTTTAAATTAAAAAAATGATGATTTAACGTATTTTAAATAACGTGAGATACAATTCCATGATAAAGAATCATCTAAATGCATTAATTATTCATATGTGATTAATTGAATTAACAACATGAAAAATTTCTGAAGTTGAAAGTTAAATTTTTAATAGTGTTTTATTCTAATTTTATGGGTGTTAATCATTCTAAATCATTGATTCATATTTAAACCATGTTACATCTTCATTTTTTAGTTAAAAAAATCATAGGAATGACAAAAATTGTCAATTTTTAAAATAGGAGTCCAATTTCGTGAATCAATACACTACTAGAAATTTTAGCTTTAGTGACCAATAAAACGGTCGTTGTGGTTCGTAGCGACCGAATCAGTGACCTTTTAAATTCCGATGATAAACTACTAGTCGCTAGTTGTTGCAATCAAATGAGCGACCGAAATCAGCGACTGATTTGGTGACCAAATTTTGCAACCGATTTTGTGACCGAATTTGGAGACTGAATTAGTAACTAAAGTTTGAGAGTGATTTAGCCATCACTTTGAATTAATTTGCTATGTCATTAGCAACTAATTTAGAGACGAAATTTGTGACATAAATTGTTATTTTTATCAAATATTTGGTCATCAATTCTGTCTCTAAATGTTACTTTTTTTCAAAAAAAAAAATTCATTACTTTAATGTCCAAAAGAACAATAAAAACAATTTTTTAATTTGATTTCAATATCTAAAAAATTCATACACCAAAATCATTTAAAAGCATTAATCATATCACCATATATAACTAAAGAATATAATATATTTAAGTACTCAAAATAATACAGATAAAATTTTAGTTTAAACAAAATATATTAAGTCATAACAAATTGCAACATATTAGTTCTTCGGATTAACTTATCACTATCCATCTAACTCTTCATCATCATGATCACGAGCATCATTATCACTAATTTCATCATCAAAATCACCGACATCATGATCACCAATCTCATCATCATTATCACCAATCTCATCTTCATGAATTTGATCTCTAGTATATGGCATGGGTTTAAAGTTCAAGCTATTCATCAATTGTTTTATCAAGTGGTTGTTGCGCTCAACTACTCTGTTTGTATTAGCCAATTCATCTCGAAGTTGATCTCTTTCATTTCTCATTTCTTCAAATTCATGCCTTTGTACCAACTCTGTTGATGAAGAACGTGACCCACGATAATATGGTCTCCCTAATAATACAGTAGATTTCATTCTGAGACCATATACTCGTCCTCTTTTTATTCCTGCAATCTCACACCACACATCTAATTCATTTGGTGGGGGAGTTCCTTGTGAAGTTGTTTCTTGGGTCAATTCTTCCAACCTACGTTTAAATTTTTCCTGTCAACATAAATATAAAGCTAATTAATATTTTAAAACGCACTAAAATAGAATAAAACCAAAATAAATAAATAAATAATATACACTTTAAAGTTGAAAGCTCTTACATGAACATATTTAGATCTTTTATCAACCCAAGTTTTATCCTTGCCATGTTTATGTGTGTGGAGAAACAAATCTGAATGACTAGGAGGGATGCCATTCAATTCCATCTCACAACATAATAAAAGCTCAACATTAAAAACTTGTAAACATGTAATATTAATTTGCACAATAGAAATGAAATTTACAAAACAAAATTACAAGAATTAATTTGCAAAACAAAATTGAAATTTACACAACAAAATTTAACACAACATAATTATATTGTATAAAAGTTAAACAACAACACAAACATTGAACTACACACACATTGTTTCCAATTTGATTAGTGCATGCATTTCTTTAAAAATTAATAGAAGTTACACACATCAAAGCACACACATTACAGGAAAATTGAATACTCAACCTTATATCTTCTACAGGGAAACAGCAAGAATTAACAGCAGAGGCAAACAGATTGATTAGCAGAATTAACAGCAAAATGAACAGCAGAAATTAACAGCAGAGGTAAACATATCTTCTAAGTAAGGGGTTGAAATATTGGAAGTACCAAGATAGAAAATGGGCATTCATGAAGTTAAGTAATAATAGTAGTAGTATATTCAAGAAACAAAATTGATAATTAACGCATTAAAAATGAAATACTGTTAAAAAAAAAGGTAATTCTTTTTCTTCTAAATTAATTTACAAATACTATATTTTAAAAACAGCCGTGTGACATAAGCAAAGTATGTAATTTGCATTCAATGTTTCAAATATGTTTCATATTCAACCAAACCAAAAAATCATTGTACTATTTTCTTTTCATTCCATTTCAATGTTTCAGATTGATTACATGGAAAAGCCAATATCTAAGCATGCATTATTGATTCCTACGCCCCATAACAAGGGCTGAAGACGCACCACTATTAATCTGGAAGCTGCTAAACAAAAGACTATGTATAACATTCGTTAGATTAAATAGGTCTACAGATTTTATTAACCCCATTTAGTTAAGTAAGTTCTGTAAACAATGATTATCTAACATAAACATAGAAGAGGAAGAAGAGAAAGGGAGAAGAAAAGGAACCCTTAGCTAGGGATTCATACACAAATGAACAAAGCTTGAATGTGATAGGATTACAATATGTATATATACAAGCTAATAGAAAAGCCTAAAATACCCTTACTACTACTAATAATAATAATATCTAATATCTCCCCTCAAACTCACGATGCATTAATGTAACGCCCCGGATTTTTAATCCAAAACGTTACTTAAAAAAATACTTATTATTTAGAAAAATTTACGATTTTTTTTTTGAATACTTAGCATTTATTCATTTAAATAAATAGTAAGAAACAAGTTATTTAATATCATTAAGAAAATATTTATTCAAAATTTAAAACAAAGTAAAGGCAATTATTCCTAACGGAAGGGAACCACTTCCGTATTTCTAAAATTCTAGTACATTTTAAAAGTTTGTGACAAAAGATTAAAAAGAACTTAGAAATATTGCGACAACTCTATTATTACAAAATTGTCTCGAAAAACCCATTTTTAGCCCACGTTCGCCGCACATCAATACTCATTAACTACTCTTGAATCTCCTCGAACTCATTAGTACCTAAAGTGTTGTTGTAAGGGTCAGTTTTATTCCATCATCCACATCAAACCAAAGCTAAACATATGAAAGAATAACACAAAACATATAAAAGTAAAAACTTCCAATTTAAAAGAAAAATGCGCAAACCGGTAAATTGTATATCAAACATATGCATAGTGCATGCTCCTAAAACTATATGATCCGGATATCAACCTGCCACTAAGGCAACTTCCACACAGAAAGGTCACCCATACCAATGGGGAAATCAAACTTGCCACTAAGGCAACTCCCACGAAGATGCATATGCCATGACATGATGATATAGTATCAAACATATATATACTCCCACACAGCCCACTAAGGATCATGTCATATGCATTCAAAATTACTTTTCAAAATCATCTCTTATTCACATATCACTAAGAACACATACAGCACATCCTTATCATGAGTATCACATAATCATAGACAAATAATCATAAAAATTATGACTTTCACCACATACACATAAAAATAGAAACTTTATATCATATAGGTCACAAAAATTAACACTTTAACATATATGACAAGAAAATTCAAACTCCAATTCATATACATAATAAAAGTTAAAACTTTATCACATATAAGGTAAAAATTCAAACTTTATTTCATATTCATGGTAACACTACAATTTTATCACACATAGCATAAAATTTCATACTTTACTCCATAGAAGTCATATATTACAATTCAATCTCAATAAAAATTGGGGTTTTATCATTTTAATCCATTAGTCTACATTTATTCATTTTAAAATAGAAGCAATCACGATTATTTATTTCATGTTATCCAACCAACGGCCTAACTCTAATTTGTGTGGGGAAAAGCCCTTACCTTGGCCGCTTTTCTTCCTAGTACAAAGCTTTAAGCCCCACGCAGTTGTTCACAAGGAAAAGAAGTTCCAAGCTTGGATACACGAAGAAAATGAGGTGTGAAGGTGATGGTGGCTAGGGTTTCGGAATTCTTTTTGTTTCTTATTAGTGAGTATACAAAAATTGTGGACTTAGGGAAATTTAAAGTGGAAATTGTTGGTTAGGTAATGTTGGGCCTAAATGAAGAATAAGAGGGATAAAATGAGTTTTTTTTTTTTTAACCTTGATCATAAAAACCAAGCCACAAACACATAGCCCAAATTTATACTCATTCAAGTGGGTTGGGTCACACTAAGCCTCGAACCCTTAGCCCAAATTCTTCTTGCACTAAGAAAACACATCTACATATAATATATCTCTACTTAAATATATATATATATATATATATATATATATATTATTTAAACTCCCCATTTAATTAATTCATACTAATAACTTTATCAACTACAAAAATCGAACAAGGCAAATAATTATCACACATAATTTAATATTGAAAAATATTGATAGGTTCAAATTATTTTTAAATAATAATTTAGAGGATGTTACAATTAACATGAAACATCGAGAGTTTGTCAACCAAAAAATAAAAATGTTTAATGGAATGCATCTTTGTGAATAAATCAACAATCTGTAAGGAATAGTTGATAAATGGTAGGGTAATGGTTCCATGCTGAAGATGATGACGAGTAAGATGACAATCAATCATAATGTGCTTGGTGCGTTCATGAAAGACCGAGTTATGAGCAATTTGAATAGCACTCTTGTTATTAGAGTGCATTGGAGTTGGCTCAGAAAGAGAGATACCCATATCAGATAGAAGCCAACGCAACCAAATTATTTCAACAGTAGTGGATGCCATAGCACGATACTCAGCTTCTGTAGAAGAGCGATAGACAATGTCTTGTTTCTTACTCTTCCAAGAAATAAGAGAGTCTCCAAGGAAGATATAGAATCTTGTGGTGGACTTACAATCTGTGGTGTCACCAGCCCAATCAGCATCAGAATAAGCACGTAACTCCAATGAAGACGACGACGGAAAGAGAAGGCTCTGAAATTGAGTTCCTCGTAGATAACGAAGAATACGAAGAACAACTGCCCAATGTACTGTAGTCGGAGAGACAACAAGCTGACTGACAATATGTGAAGGTGCAAACACGAGAAGGGGAGTTGAATTGTGTTTGCCAAAGTTGATAACTTTTTGCTAATTTGATGAAGGTTGGTTGATTTTTATTAATTACTTAGATAAGAAGCAATCGGATTCAGAATCAGCAAACAATGAAAGCATATATAGTTTGACACGTAGCTTTATCCTAGTTCACCGTTAACTTGGCTACATCTAGTTCCTTCATTTAGAAGGCTTTAATCCACTAATTCAAATACCTTGAATTACAAAGCACCTGACCCTCTAAGCCAGTCTTCCCAAACAGCCTGGCAACCCCAGACTTTTGAGGTACTAACCACCTTAACCCTACAAGCCAATTATTCTCCTAACAACCTGACAACCCCAGATTGAAGAAGGAACTAAACCACTGTCGGGTTGGATACAAAAGATTGGAACTTGAGTAGTTGCTTATAAGAAAGCTGATAATAATAATAACTCTCACACTATAAGAAAAGAACATTCAGAAAATATATCTCATTCGAACAAGTGTTTCTCTCTTTGAACTCTAAGATGAATTTGGAATCTTGAGCTTGAGTTCTTATACTTTTTTCTACTTTTTTGATGCTTTTCTCCTTCAGCCTTAGTGTCTATTTTTAGTGAAAATTTGGGCTTCAATTTAGTCTTTGTTTAATTCTGAATTGTATCTTGTTCATATTGAGTTTGTAAATTCTTCAAATTGATTATGTTCCTATTTTGTGTAGATTAAGTTTGTAAATTCTTCAGATTGATTTTGTTCCTATTTTGTGTAGATTGACTTTGTAAATTCTTCAAATCTTCATAAAATGTTGATCAAATATTCTTCAAATCTTCTTCAAATCTTCATTAAATATTGATCAAATATTCTTCACATCTTCATTAAATGTTGATCAAATATTCTTCAAATCATGACCATATCTTCTTTTCAACATGGTCAAAGATTTTCTTCAATTATAAATATGAATCAAATCTTTATTTTAGATTTTCTTCAATTATAAATTTGAATCAAATCTTTTTTAGATTTTCATCAATTATAATTTGAAATCAAATCTTATTTTAGATTTTCTTCAAAAACACGAATCTTCTTTTATACGCTTTGAAGTCAAATATATTATTCTCATAAAATACTTTTGTTAACATCAAAACTCTAAATGTAAAATAAACTTGGTTCCAACAATCTCCCCCTTTTTGATGATGACAAAACTTGTATTTTTTATAACAACTTTTCTTTATATTTCTTTGACTCCCCCTAACTTAGGGCTCCCCCTAAGTCTTAGTATCATTTCTCTCCACTTTATCAAATATCTTTCTCCCCCTTTTGTCATCAGACAAAAAGACTTGAATGTGAAACTTTGCCTTTTTTTTCCATTTATTTTCTCCTTTTTTTTAAATAAAATAAATATAACATAATATAAGATAATATAACAACTAGTGTAAAACTAAACTACTTTGAAGTGATCACAAAATCCGTCAAGTATTAAGGTAAGATTTAGGTTTTTCTTGATGAAGTCAAACCTATCTTCAGGTAGTGGTTTGGTGAATATGTCAGCCCATTGGTGTTCAGTGTCTACAAATTGAATGTTTAGTACCCTTTTTTGAACAAAGTACCTAATGAAGTGGTGTTTGATCTCTATGTGTTTAGCTCTAGAATGTAAGATAGGGTTTTGTCTTGACAAATGGTAGAAGTGTTATCGCAATAGATGGGAATGTTGGATTCTTGGATGTTGTAGTCTTCAAGTTGATGTTTCATCCAAAGTAGTTGAGAACTGCAGCCAACTGCTGAAATGTCCTCAGCCTCTGCTGTTTACATTGCAATGGTGTTTTGTCTCTTGGCCAAGATATTAAGTTGTCGCCTAAAAATGTGCAGTTGCCACCGATGCTCTTTCTCTCAAGTTTATCTCTAGCATAATCAAAATCACAGTATCCACTAAGTTTGTACTTAGGAGAATTCTTGTAGAACAAGGTTGGTAGTGCCTTTTAGGTATCTAAGGATTCTCTTAACAGCAATTAAATGTGATTCCTTAGGTCAGCTTGAAATCTTGTACATACACATACACTAAACATGATGTTAGGTATGGAAGCGGTAAGATAAAGTAGGGATCCTATCATTCCTCTATATGTTTTTTTTTGTCAACTTTTTTGCCTGAATCATCTTTTTCAAGTGAACAAGTAAGGAGCATTGGTGTAGCCATAGGTTTGCAATCACTCATCTTAAACTTCATAACAAGCTCTTTTGTATATTTAGTTTGATGAATGTATATACCTTTTTGATTTTGCTGAATTTGTATCCCTAAGAAGAACTTAAGTTCTCCCATCATACTCATTTGAAATTCAAGCTGCATCAATTTAGAAAATTATTGACAAAGAGTGTCATTAGTAGATCCAAAAATAATGTCATCCACATAAATTTCAATTATAAGAATGTTATCTCCTATTGATTTTCTAAAAAGTGTATTATCTACTTGTCCTCTTTCAAAGTTGTTTTTATGCAAGAAGTTACTAAGTCTATCATACCACGCCTTAGGTGCTTGTTTTAGACCATACAAGGATTTCCTAAGTTTAAAAACATGATTTGGAAATTCAGAACTTTCAAAACCTGGGGGTTGTTTAACATAGACTTCTTCACTTATATAACCATTTAGAAAAGCACTTTTAACATTCATTTGAAATATTGTAATGTTATTATTTGTAGCAAAAGAAAGTAGGATACAAATAGCTTATAACTTGGCCACTAGAGCAAATGTCTCAATGTAATCAATGCCCTCTTGCCGACTATAGCCTTGTGCGACAAGTCTTGCCTTATTTCTGACCACTTCAACTTTTTCATTTAGCTTGTTTGTAAAAACCCACTTGGTTCCAATAATGTTCTTCTATGGTCTAGGTACTATATCCCAAACATCATTCCTCTTAAATTCATTTAACTCTTCTTGCATTGCAAGAATCCATCCATCATCTGTCAATGCTTCATCAACAATGGTAGGCTTAATTGACGAGAGTGAGCCAAACAAAGTGGTACCTTTAATGATGATATGATCCTCAAATGATCACTTGAACTTCCAATGGGATGTCTTGTACTTCAATCCAGATCTTTCTTCAGATAGAAGTCAAGGCAACCAAATTATTTCAGCAGTAGTGAATGCCATAACACGATACTCAACTTCTGTGGTGTCACCAGCCCAATCAACATCAGAATAAGCACATAACTCTAATGAAGACGGAGATGGAAAGAGAAGGCTCTGAAATTGAGTTCCTCGTAGAAAATGAAGAATACGAAGAACAGTTGCCCAATGTACTGTAGTTGGAGAGACAACAAACTGACTGACAATATGAACAACATAAGCAATATCAGGTCTGGTAATCGTAAGATACACCAAGCTGCCAACCAAAGTACGGTACAAAGTGAGATATGGTAAAGGAACACCATCTGAGGGAGCATATTTCACATTCAACTCAAGAGGAGTATTTGCTGCTTTATTATCAGAAATATGAGCCTGTTCAAGAATGTTGGCAATGTACTTGGATTGAGAAAGAAGGTAGCCTTTAGGAGAGTAGGCAACTTCAATCCCTAAGAAATAACGAAGAGTTCCCAAGTCCTTCATCTCAAACTGCTTGGCTAACTGCAATTTCAACTCATTGATTCCACTAACATCATCACCTGTAATAATCATATCATCAACATACAAAGAAAGCATAATGTGACCATAAGTGGTAGACCTTATAAACAGTGCAAAATCATGTTCACTAGAGCGGAAACCAAGAGAAGTGATCACAATAGAGAATTTCTCAAACCAAGCTCGAGGAGTCTATTTAAGACCGTAGATAGCCTTTTTTTAACTTACACACTTCCTCCTGATTATGAGAAACTCCTTGTGCAGGGACCATATAGACTTCTTCACGAAGCTCGCCATTTAAAAACGCATTTTTAACATCCATTTGGAAAATATGCCATTGACAAATAGATGCAACTACAATAAGAGTACGGATAGTGGTCATCTTGGCTACAGGAGCAAAAGTTTCTTGATAATCCATACAATATTGTTGAGAGAATCCCTTAGCAACAAGACGTGCTTTATAGCGTTCAACCGACCCATCAGACTTAGTTTTGATCTTGTATACCCAACGAGACCCAATAGCACGCTTTTCAAGAGGAAGAGCTATTAATTCCCAAGTATCTGTTTTGTGCAATGTAGAGAGTTCTTCTGCCATAGCCTACTGCCAAAGAGGTTCAAGAATAGCCTCTTTATAGGAAGAAGGCTCTAAACAAACTGTGAGTAGAGGTTAAGAAAGAAGAAAATGAATTTGAATAAGTGGAATAGACAAAATCAGGTAAATGAGTAGACTTAGGGTGACGAGAGGGGTAACGAGGAGGCGGAGACGGAGGATCAACAATCGCAGAAGGTGGTTGGCCAGCCGGGGGGACAAGGGGGATGTCACCATGTGGAGTAGTAGTATTTGTCCTGCAATTCTCAACATTACAATCACTAGAAGCATTATCATTAGAACCAAACAGATCTATATGGGTTAGTTTTGAACTCTTAATAATATGAGAATTAGAGAAAACAGAGTAAAATGGGATGTGCTCAAGAAAAACAACATTACGAGAAACATAGTTTTCTTGCATGAGGATCATAACAACGATAACCCTTTTGATCATCCCCATAACCAAGAAAAACACACATGGCAAACCGAGAAGACAACTTACTGTGCTCTACTTGTGGACGATGAACAAAACAAGTAGAACCAAAGACTTTCAGTTAATAGTAATCAGGGATAGAAACATACAATTTTTCAAAGGGAGATAAACCTGATATGATAGAAGATGGTGTTCTATTAATAGCATGAACATCAGTAAGAACTGCTTCCCCCAAAAACTCACTGAGAACCGAAGCAGACATCAAAAGAGAACGAGCAGTCTCAATAATATGACGATGTTTCTTTTCAGCAACTCCATTTTGTTGAGGAGTATCAATACAAGATGACTGGTGGAGGGTGCCATCATAAGCAAGTAATTCAGAGAATTTATTAGAGGTATATTTACCACCTAAATCACAACGAAAACACTTTATAACAACATTATGTTGAGTCTTGACCATGGCACGAATAATAAGATAAATGTCAAAAAATTCAGTCCGCTTTTTCATAAGATAAACTCAACAATAACGAGTGTAATCATCAATAAACGAAACATTATATCTAGATCCACCTTTGGTGAGAACCGGTGATGGACCCCAAACATCAGAGTGAACTAAATCAAAAGGCGTATATGAAACTGAAACACGTTTACTAAACGGTAAAGCTGGAAATTTAGCAAGTTTACAACCACAACAATCTGAAATATCACTAGTTTGTAACTTTTCTAAAGCTCCAGTAGAAGCCAAATATTTTAATATAGAAGCAGAAACATGTCCAAGGCGAGAATTCCATAAATAAAAACTAGAAGACGAAGAATTCAAGCGAAAACTAGATAATAAGTCAACAGTAGTTGTTGAGGCTACACTATTTGGGACTCGTAGGTCATCCAAAACATAAAGTCCCCCCTGTCTATGGCCTGTCCCAATTAGCCTCCCGGAATGTGGATCCTGCACACAACAAGAAGTGGAAGAAAATATAACTGAATAACCGAAATCACATATTTGACTACAGAAGCAAGACTCAAAGTGAGATTAGGAATATAATAAACATCAGAAAGAGACAAGTCAGGTGTGGAGACAAAACTAATGCCTGCTAATGGCATATGAGTATCATCAGCAGTCATAACCAATACAGACGAGGCAGGATTCACAGACACAAAAGATTTATCATCATATGTCATATGATGAGATGCTCCAGAATCAAGAATCCATATGGAAGGAGATATACCTGACATACTAGAGAAGTTCAAACCTTTAGAAGAAGTGGTAGACATGGCATTTGATTGAGTGGCAAGAAGTTTTTGAAGCTGTTCTGCAATATCAAATATTTGGGAAGCAATCTCAGATGAGTATACAGAACCAGAACTAGAGCCAATGGTAGGAGGAGCAGAAGCAACAACATTGGACGATGGCACCCTAAAATTCTTCTTATGTGCTCTCCCCAATTTCGGACAATGTGCTTTACAATGATCTTTTTCTTTGCAAAATGCACATTCATCATTACCAAGCCCAACCCTCCCTTGAGATTTTCCTTTTTGAACAAGAGAAGCAAAAACAAATGGAGAGTTGAGAGAATTCCATTATCTGTCACACCAGAATGAGTATGAACATGATTCTTATTAAGATTGTATTAAAAGATCAAATATTCATTGCTGAAAGAAATATAAATTGTTAGAGATCCATCATTGGAAATCCTACAATTCCAAGACAACGAAGATTTACTCACATATGATCATAGTAGAATCAAAGCTTAAATATAAAAACATTGAAAATATAAAATAAAAGAATAAAAATAGAAAACTGAATTTTATTGAAACTATAAATTTGTTAAGAAAATTACAAGAACAAAAGAAACTATAACAAGAGATTGTGAGTAGGAATCAGTACGAAACTGAGTATTTTCGTCCCTTTTTATAGCCCTAGGTGCCTTCATGGGATTTAATTACAAGAAACCATCAAAATTTAATAGAAGAAAAACGGTTCTGCAACAAAAGTTAAGCAGATTATGCTCGTAGTGGCCATTATAGCGATACAGTGATCCTTGCTGCTTTGGTGTCGCAAATTCTCAATTTTTGTTGTCCAATCATTACGGTTGTAATTCGTGCTAGAACTTGCTTTTTTTTTCATCTTCTTGATCAGGATGGACCATGACTGCACCACTTGACTTTAGAGTTCTTTGCACCAAGAGTCTTCACTTATTCCTTTACTTCTCCTTGCAATCGAAACAAAACCAAAAGGTAGTGAAATAGAACTAAAACTAGATTCAAATCATCAGATTAACATATCAAACAAAGCTATAAAAGCAACTAAATTATAGTTTATCAAATTCCGCCATGCTTGAATCATTGTTTGTCCTCAAGCAATTGCTTTAGGTAAAAGTTATAAACAAGCAGACACCATGAATAGGGAGCTCAACATTTAGTTCAAGTGCAAGCAATAGGAAAATTCTAAAACCAAGGGATAACCAACATCGGTTCCAAATTAGGGACTTAGACTCCTTTTAAAACATAATTTTTATCAATAGGACACTCAGCTCTCAAATTCTCTTAGTATTTCAGGATAATGAGAATCTACTCAAAATTTTACCAATGCATAATGTGCTATCAAAGGTTTGACTATTAACCAAATCTTCACTACGTCTCTCATGAGAGCATACATGAGTCAAAATCATTTTTCGTGGTTGTAACGAGGCCAAGGGACAATAGGTGGGAAAAAAGGGGATATTCAAACGGCTATAGCAAAATAAACATATGATTACATGTAACGTTTTTGAATAATTGGAGCTTAGCACATTCAAACAATCACTCATCAGCCCAAACTTCTTTTTGCATTAAGGATATTACTTACCCTTTCTCTATGTACTTCACCTTTTCACTTGACGAGATCTCACTTGTAATGAGTCCAAGTTTGTTACTCCAAACAGAACACCTTATTGTGTCCTTTCAAACAAAGACTTATTAAAAAAAATTAGACTTAAGACGGTTGCAAGTCAAGTTCTCGAGAACACAATCAATGGTGAATCATCACTCAAAACAAAGAAATGGGCACAATATTTGATGATGTAACACAAGCCCCTGAATAAGCCCAAAACTCACATTTAGTAGCTAAATCAATGAGAACATGCTATCAGAGAAATGCTAATTGTGTGGCTTCTAAAGGTGAGTTAATTGCCTATTTGACCACAACATGCACAAAAATTATGGTTCCTTATAAATAACATCAAATAGTTTTCTTTCAAGCTAGGAGAAATTAGAAATTATTTATTTATTTTTATTTCAAAACAAGATAAAAAAAATTAACACACTAAGAAAACAACCAAACAAAAAAGATTATCCGACTAAGAAAACAAGCAAACAAGAAAGTGTACCCCCATGCTTTGATCAGACATTGTCCTCAATGTAAAAATTGAAATAGTCATGAAAGGGGTAATAAAGCTCACAAGATTATAACGGTGGTGGAAAGTGGACCCGTGCATGCATTATAGCCTGACCATAATTCGTGTTGCCTTGGTATTGTTTTTGCAGGTGCAGGGAATGGACCATTTTGGCCGTATTGGACATTAAGATTAGATTGTAATTCTTGTTGCCTTCTCCTATTTTAGGCACTTTGCTTGTTTTTCCTTAGCCTACAAAACAAAAACAAAAAAGTTTTGAAAAATTAAAACTGTGAGTTGTCTCCCACACAACACTTATTTAGGGTCTTTAGCTTGACTTTCGTTTTACAAATCTTAAGTTAGAGATCAAAGGATAAGAATTACCCCTTTCTCTATTGGATTCCCAATTACATAATGCTTCAACCATTGACCATTCATAGTGAAAATTTCAATGGCTTCACTCCATATTTCGTTCTACAACTCTAAACGGGAACACCTTGAAAATTTGAAATGGCTCAGACCACCTCGAACGAAGTTTACCTAGAAACAACTTCGATTATGAATTGAAAAGTAACATGGAGTCACCTTCCTTAATTCCCTTATGGTTTTGCGCTTATCGAGCTCAACCGGGAGGTGACAAGATTTTCCATAGTAAACGATCATACACACACATCAAAGTCTTTAGGTAACAAATGAAATTAAGTCTAGGAAAAATAAAGTGTTATATTTCTTCCATTATCTATTTTATATCTTTGTTTTTATGTTTATTTCTCAAATGATATAAAATATATCAAATTAGTTGATTTTTATTATAGAATTAAAGGATAAATTTTCAAAATATAAAACACAATTCAAATCTTGAGTAAGTATGAGAATCGTCAAAATAACAATCGGGAAATGTTTTTAGTTGGGAAAAAACTCAATGGCTAAGAACCGTCAGTTGGAAAATTGAGACAATAGTGGTGATCATAGTGATGCCACTAGTCCTATGAGAAATGGAATGTGTGCAAAGAAAGGTCATGTTACAACTGACTGCAAGGATACACGAGTCACTTGTTTTAATTGCAATTAGAAGGGTCATATCAGCCCTGCATATACCAAGCTTCAGAAGATTTGCCTGTCAAGAATCTAGAGATCTTAAGTCATATGAACCTAATCAAATGTAAGAGTTTTTGCCATCAGCGATACAGAAGAATTTGGGTCAGATGACTTAATTCAAGGTAATTGTTTCATAAGCGTAATTCCTTTGATTGTATTGTTTGATTGTGGTGTGACTCAGTATTTTATATACCTTTCATGTGTGGAGCATATAAGTTAGTTAAGGTCTCTTTTAAATTTTTCTTTTTCTGTGGAAACCCCAACTAGTGGTGTCGTGAATACCTCAAGTGTGTGTTTGACGTTTGATTGTTTAATTTATTTGTGTGGGAAAGACCTTAAATTCAACCCAATATGATTCTTAGAATGGACTAGTTATCTTCCAATTTGGCCCGTTTGAAATATTTTGATAGAACAGTAGATTTTGATGGGGCATATGTGGATTTAGATTCGAACATTGTGACTTCCAACCAAGTAATCAATTTCTAAGAGAGGATGCTCATATGTACATGATGTACGCATCCTTGAAAGTTGAGGGTAAAGTAGTAATTTAAGATGTGCTTGTTGTGTGTGAATTTTCGGAAGTATTTTCTAAAGATGTGGATATTAAAGTATTTTAGAATATATGTGAGTGGTAGATAAAATTTTAGAAGTATTGGAGAAAAATCGAAATCCATTTTAACTTAAGAAGATTTGAAATTCTTGTTGTTCCACAGTGTGAGAGTACAATCTTGCAATGTGACGCAATATCATTCCCTTAGTCTCAATTTTGAATCGTTTATTAGTGCGAAAGGTCAGCCTCCTAGTGCAGAAACACAGTATCACAACCCATATCTATTATAATATATTAAATCAGACCACATCACACAAAAGCTCTTTGTATGCCAAGTAATTCTATTTTCGCCACATCACAGAAAATCTGATGTGTCACCTTCTATCTCACACTCTCTAATCTCTAAAACACATTCTCATTCTCCTGAATTCCTTCGATTTGCCTACTCCAAATCTCATTCTTTTATCCACAATTACTATTTCATAAATTCTCTTTAATCTCTCAATTTAATTGACAATGTATACTTGATACCTCTTCAAAGCTCAACAACTCACATGTTATATATTCCCTACTCCAAAAATCGTTTTTCAATTATCTATTCATTTATACTTTATTCTGCAAATTCATTCTTTGTAATTTTTTTGGTTTTACTTTATCGGTTCATTATTTTATATTTTTTATTTCTTTATCATGTTGAAGGTAGTATTAGAGTTCATAACAACAATTAATAGTTCAGTAAAAAAAAAAGGAATAGTGATTACAATATAATCTATTCCAATATACAACTAGATCTTTGATGCTCTATCTACCAATAGATATCTCAATCACATCTTTTTTCTTGTACAAGTCCCAATCACATATAAGTGTTTGTTCCCTTTTAAAATTTTATTTTATTTATTTTCCTTATTCTAGGAGATGGGTTTTGTCTTGATCATGGATAATGTATCCCTTAATTCTTCTTCACCGATATATTATAATATTAATTTAAATTTATCTTCTTTGTCATTTGTTTGCCACAATTTACATGAACTATTTTGAAGCAACACAGATGAATGAAACATTTTGTTGCCTATTTGTAATCACTGCAAAATGGCTGAATGTAACCCAAATTATTTTCATAATATATAATAACATCATAACATATAATAACCCCCAATATTTATTTAAAAAGGTGACCTAAAATCAATTCCAAGATTAGTAACGTATAATAACATCTTAGTCTTGACATCGTTATCTATGAGATAGATTTCTAGGATATCATGCATATTTACTTCCTTTGTTTCCTAATGTGTGTTATTCATATCATTCAAATTCCCATACTTATAGTCTTATAGTCTGATACCTTAATGTCATAGTAAAAAACAACACTCAAGATTCCTCCTAAATAAGTATTTCCATATTTTTCAACAAATTTAAATTCTTTGTTACATTAAGAAATAGTGAAATGAAATTTTGAAAGAATTCATTTGACAACTCAATTATTTCTAATGTCTTTTAAAAAAAAATCTAATAATGAAAACTTTATATTTTTTTGTAATTTCACATCTCATACCTTAACTAAGGTTCAAATTTGCAAAAAGATTTATGTTTACAAGTCTTATACCATTAGACTACTAAATTTGCATCAAAAAATTAGTATTACGACTCTATAAATGCTTGGATTAGCAAAACAAGTTTAAAGCTCGCTGAAACATGCTACTACATATTCGAGAACAAGGTTATGGGGACGTTTAATATATTGGAGTGCTAATTCAAATTCTCAATATCTCACTTTTTTGCGTTCAGTGTGTCTTTTTCTCATTAAGTATCGATCAAAAAGACCTTCATATTTTGTTTGTTATATGTACTACAAAAAACACAATTTTTATATTTCAAAAACAAATTTTCATTCTCTTGCATAAATGATAATGCACATTTTCCTCTAATTAAATAAATATTAATTCTAAAATTCAATTAACTTATTTACACACATAATAATTAATTACATATTACCCGCGCAAGGCGCGGGTTAGCCTCTAGTTTTCATTATTTTAAGCTCTTTGTTTGGTGTTGTAGGGCAAAGAGATCAAATAATTCATAGAAATTATTTCATATAAATTATAGAATTTTGAACAATTTAATCAAGAAAGTTCTTATTGGTAAAAGAAAATTAAGAAAGTTCTTCTACTCATGTGGTGCATTTTCTTAATTGAATGAAGAGCAACAATTTCAGAAAAAATAAAAAATAAAATACATGGCAAAGAATAATTTCAACAACTTCTATTCTAATCATGACTTTATCTATCAATGGTGTTCTTAAACTGTTGTTTAATAGCTAGACAAAAGTCCTATTGCCTATGAGAAACAATATGTACCATCTAGCATATTACTTTGGCACACATTCGAGATTATTATTAAAATCAACATATATGAGTCGTCATTTGTTTGAAAAGCCTTGGTGAAATTCAAAGGTATCAAATGTAGACCACACAAAGAATCATTTAACGTTCAGTCCCACACTGCAAATGTAAACATGTACAAAGGTTATTATGTATTGATTAAAAAACTTAACACAATGTTGCATATATAACATGAGTTTAAGGACTAGTTATTGATTCTGTAAAAAAACAATTAAACTATCATCTAATATTACTATGATGTAATTTTCTTGTATTATTTTAAAAAATATCTTAGACATCTATATAAAGAGATTTGATTTAATGATAATGTGTAATAAGGCTTAAATGCAATGCTCATCTTATATTCAATTGTATTTACCCTTTATTTCTAGATTATCGTTTTTAGTCCTTTAAGTAAATTTTTACTTAATAACTCATTTTCTTGTCATCAACATAGATGTCACGTAAGCAAATTATTTCACTTATCACTAAAATCCAACTTCAAAATATATATAGATGAGGAAAAAAATAAGTAATTTTATAAAATGGAGATTAAAATTGTAGATTTATATATAATGAGACTACAATCACAAATGAAACAAAATAAAAGGATCAAAACTGCATTAAAGTATATAAATAATTACATTGTTTGTGTATTAAATTCAAACTCATAGCATAAAATGTTTACGATATAGTCCAGATAAATGACTTACTCAATTGCATGTTTTACATAATTTATATGAGAGGCAATATAATTCATCTGATACTTGTCTTTCAATGGCTTGGAAACGGTTCCTGAACCAATACCTATAAGAAAGAGGATTTCACAATCAAACAAAAAATGGTAGATTGGTTAATCAAAACTAATTAGAGAAATAGAATATTTATATATTGTGACGCTAAAATGTAAGGGTATGGATAACACGTTATATAATCCTTGTGGATTTACAAAGCTCAAAGTTGCATTAAATAATTAAAAAGCAATAAAAACGTCAAAATAATTTTGCTTAAATAATTATCTCACCGTGACACCTAGTGATATTCCCTCATCGTTGAATATTGTGATATGCAAGGGAAGAAAGAGCAATTAGTAGTGAATATCGGTGTTTCCTTTTATAAAATTGATTTGTATATCCAATAATAAGAGTTTGTTGTGGAAAAAAAAAATAGACTTGCCTCTGTTAACGAATCATAGTTGTCCAAATTATTAATAAGAAATTTGTTTGGTTGATCTCTACCATAAAAAGTTCTATAATAATTTAATCCGTAAAAGCCAATGCTTCCTTTGAGTAATTTTTTTTCTTTTCAGTGAATTTGGGAAACCTATCCCCAACTAGATCTTTCATGCTTTGAGGATAATCACCCTTTGATACTGGCTCCAAAACCTGTATGTTTAATAAACAAAATACAAAATAGTGTTAAGTACAGATGTGAAGTGTTTAATTTGTATGTAATGACACTATAAAAAGATTTCACTATTTAGATATGTTGTAATATTAATTTTTTTGATACACAGATATATATATTTATGTTGTGAAATCTAATTAGAATATTTGGATAAAATTATTTTATAAGAATATAAATTAAATTCACAGATTAATAATAGTTGCACTAACCATCCTGTAGAGAAATCTCTAAGCCTTAGAGTAACAGCTACATCCTCTGGTTTTCTACTATAGGGAATATAATCCTCGATTGACATAGAAAGTCTAATTTCTCCTCTTTGTATTGCCTTCATCATATTAACAAATGTTAAACTCAAAATGCCATTTTATTTATTCATTAATTTTACCAATAAGTTTCTTCTTACTCATACAAGTCTAATCTAGTACCATTAGTCGTATGAATTTTTAGTCGTATGAATTTTTTTGTACCATGGTTTAATCATAATTAGTTAGTAATAACACAATAATATAATGTATGAGAAAAAATACCATTGTTTTTGTCACGACTCGAAAACTAAATGTCGTGACCGGCGCACAAGCTATACTCCTAGCCTGACAAGCCTACTTACTGACTTAAAAATAAAGCAACTAAATCGTTCTCGATAACCATTTCAAAAATATATATAATTTTTCACGAAATTTTGACAAAGTATCCTCTGTAACTTCAACATTCCCAAATTTATAAAATCCCTGTTTAAGCTTCAAATTAACCAAATTCAAATAGCATAATTTAAACATTCAGTACATCACCCAAAAGACTTTCTAGACTCAATAACTGCAAAATACATTACGACTTAACAAACTTTACAAAAAAATGTCCTCGATCAAAGAGGCCTACCAAAAAAAATTATGATCGAGACTTGAATCTACCAACAGCTTGCTACTCAGCTGCCTGTGAATCTGAAAAAATAAACAACATGAAAAGGTAAGTCACAAACACTTAGTGAGGAGACAACAATCACCATCAACTAGAAGGGAAACACAAAAAGACACGAATAACTGTTTTACAACCTTGAGACAATTATGTTATTCACATAATAAAATTATTAAATTTATAGTTTAGCCGCTCAGATAGAAATATTAAAAATCCAATTATTAGTGAAGCGAAATCAAAATGAATAATATTAAAATCATCATAGAAAATCACACAAGTAAAAATACTAATTATTGAGAACCAAGAGGCGGCTTCATCTCATTGATAGCCCTTTCCTCCTAAGGGTGGCATTTCCCTTAGGGGTGGCTCAATCTAACGGATAGCCCTCTCCTCTCAATCCCGCAACGCATCATCACGCATCAATTAGGAAGCTTACATCTCATTGATACCCTCTCCTCTTACGGATGACATTTCTCATAGGGGCGACTATCTAACGGATAACTCTCCTAATCAAAACGAAGTAACTAGGTGCACCTAACGCCGTTAAAGATTTAATAATTATAACGATTTCCCAAAACATGTATTTAAAATCATCTGTCATTTCATCATAATTTATGGAAAACATATTCAATCGCTTAACAATTCAATATTTACATACTTTTAACCTATACGTAAATCAAACTAATAACATATTATATAACAAAGGCCACAAAAATAAATAAATGAAAAAATCCAGATAAATTTCAAAGGTTATGTTCCCCAAATTTTTAAATAAACACTTTAACATAGAAAACGAGTACAATAATAATTATAGCATTATAAAAATAAATGACGATGACCGTCTTCAACTCACAACTATGGAGAATCGGCTAGGTTTATTCTCCAACAACTCCCAAAGTAGTCGGTAGGACCTCAGCTGACAAATCTGAGTATCAAAAATATTCTCAAGACTTTAGAAATTTTTTTCTAAAGTTTAACTAACTCTAGGAAACCATAAAAAATTCATTAAATCCACTATAAGCAAAAAATAAGATTTTTAAACAAAACTACATTTCCTAGAGATTCTTTATTAGCATAAGAGTTGTGTATATACCTCAAAGAGTCTCAATAACAACTCTCAAGAAATGAGTATCATTCCCCTTCCTTAGAGAACAAACCCTAAGTCAAAAATTATACCCAAGAACTTGTGAAAAATATGAGGAAGCTTGCTTGTGACTTTAAGAGATATGAAGAGGAAGAAGAAGAAGAAAAGAAAAGAAAAAAAATGACAATGGGGAAATGGGGTGGAGTGGGTACCGTGAGAGAGAAAGGGAAATGAGGGAGTGTGATGGAAAAAGAGTGAGAGTGAGTGGGGTTGGGATTGGGATTGGGTTGTTTTAATTTTTTTTAATAATATTAATATTATTAAATTATTAATTGTTTAAAATGAAACGGGGGCGTTTCAATCTCCTCCCCTTATAAAAATTCATCCTCGAATTTATTTGACCTTTTTATTTGTAAATTACTACTGACCTTGAGTTTCAAAATAACTGTGGATACTTTGCACGGATGACTTCTTCGGGTTCCCAAGTAGTTTCTTCACCGGATGGACCACGCCAAAGAACTTTTATTGAAGCGATATCTTTTGAGCGTAAACGTCTTACTTGGCGATCTAATATAGCTATTGGATGTTCAATGTATGATAGACTTTCATCTAACTGCACATCTTCATGATTAATCACATGAGAAGGGTCATGAAGATACTTCCGAAGCATCGAAATATGAAAGACCGGATGAACTCCCGAGAGATCCGGTAGAAGTGTCAAGCGATATGCTACAGGTCCAACACTTTCTAAAATTTCAAATGGTCCAATGAACCTTCAAGTTAGTTTCCCCCTTTTACCAAACCGCAAAACTCCTTTCATTGGTGAAACTCGTCGGAATACATGTTCTCCCATTGAAAACTCTAAGGGACGACGCCTCTTATCCGGATAAGATTTTTTATCTACTTTGAGCTGTCACTAAGCGATCCCGAATCAATTTAACTTTTTCAATGGCATCTTGAATCAACTCTGGATCGACTAGTTTGGCTTCACCAACTTCAAACCATCCTAACGGAGACCTACACCGTCTTCCGTACAAAGCCTCAAACGGAGCCATCTGAATACTAGATTGATAACTATTATTGTATGCAAATTCCATTAAAGGCAAATGTTGATCCCAACTACCCCCAAGATCCAGAACACAAGCACGAAACATATCTTCCAATATTTGTATAGTCCTTTCAGACTGGCCATCTTCTGAGGATGAAAAGTCGTAATATAAGTAGTCTTCATAGGCAAGAAATGTGCAGATTTGGTCAACCGAATTATAATCACCCACACCGAGTCATAACCCTTTTGGGTTTGTGGTAATCCTGTGACGAAATCCATAACGATGCATTCCCACTTCCATTCAGGTATTTCAACAGGTTGCAGTAACCCCGCAGGCTTTTGGTGTTCAACATTTACTTGTTGGTACACTAAGTACTTAGAGACAAAATCTACTACATCTCTCTTCATCCCTTCCCACCAATACAACTCTCTCAAGTCTTGATACATCTTATTAGAACTTGGGTGATGAGCCTTCTCAAGTCACCAACATTTGGAACACACAATCGAGACTTCAACCTCAGCACACCATCAGAATCAACTGAAAAGTCTGAAATTTTACCATTATGAACATTATTTACCATATTCACCAAGTATGGGTCTTGACTTTGAGCTTCTTTGATATCATCAACTATGGTTGGACGAATTTGTACATGGGCTAAAAATAGCCTCGAATGATCAAGTTCAAATTGAATTGCACTTTCAACAATTTCTTGAAATTCTTTAACTATTAGCCTCTTTACTTCTGCTATATGAGTGAGACTGCCCATGGATTTCCTACTCATAGCATCTACAACAAAATTTTCCTTCCTTGGGTGGTATAAGATTGTGCAATCATAATCTTTCAAGAGTTCCATCCATCTTCTTTGTCTTAAATTTAAATCTCACTGTTGAAAAATATACTTAAGACTTTTATGATCGGTATTAATGTCACAAGTTTCACCATATAGATAGTGCCTCCAAATCTTAAGAGCAAAAATTACTGCAGCCATTTCCAAATCATGTATAGGATAGTTTACCTCGTGCCTCTTGAGTTGTCTAGATGCATAGGCAATAACCTTACCTTGTTGCATAAGTACACAACCAAGACCAACTCTAGAAGCATCACAATAAACTACATAGCTTTCACCACCTATGGGTAATGCAAAAATAGGTGCTGACGTCAAGTACTCCTTCAATTTTTGAAACCTTTCCTCACATGCATCAGTCCATCGGAACTCAACTTTCTTCTGGGTCAACCTAGTCAACGATGATGCGATTTTTGAGAAGTCCTTCACAAAACGTCAATAATAACCAGCTAAACCAAGAAAACTCTGAATCTCCTTTACTGTGGTAGGTCTGGGCAAACTCTACACGGCTTCCACGTGACTTGGATCAACACTTATTCCATTCTTAGACACAACATGACCTAAAAATGCCACACTATCCAGCCAAAACTGACATTTAGAGAATTTGACATATAATTGTTTATCTCTTAAAGTTTCCAAAACCAACCTCAAATGTCGCTCGTGTTCTTCTTTAATCTTGAAATAAACAAGGATATCATCAATAAACACAATCACGAATTGATCCAAGAATGGTTTAAAAACGCGATTCATCAAATCCATAAAAGTTGTCGGGGCATTAGTAATCCCAAACGACATAACCAGGAATTCATAATGTCCATAACGCGTGCGGAAAGCTATCTTCATTATGTCATCCCTTTTTATCTTCAACTGGTGATACCCCGACCGCAAATCAATCTTTGAAAAACATTGAGCTCCCTGAAGTTGATCAAACAACTCATCAAAGCGTTGCAAATGGTATTTATTCTTTATAGTTACTTTATTCAACTGCCTATAGTCCACACATAACCACATGGATCCATCTTTCTTCTATACAAATAAGACTGGTGCTCCCCAAGGAGAAGAACTTGGGAGAATAAAACCCTTATCAAGAAGATCTTGAAGTTGCTCCTTTAACTCCTTAAGTTCTGCGGGGGCCATACGGTAAGGAGGTATGGATATAGGATGAGTGTTTGGAATCAAGTTTATAGAGAACTCAATCTCCCTATCAGGTGGCAACCCAAGAAGTGCTTTAGGAAAAATATCTGGAAATTCACATGCTATTGGAATTTTTTCCAATTCCTCCTCAACCACTTGTGTATCCCTTACCAAGGCTAAGCACGCCTGACAACCTCTTCTCATTAACTTGCTAGCTCTCAAGGCTGAGATTTGGTTATGTGGTACCCAACAATGTGCTCCTTGAAACGAGAAGACTGATTGCCCCGGTATCTCAAATTTCACCACTTTGTTATGAAAATCCAAAGTGGCATGATGAAAAGCCAACCAATCCATACCCAAAATCACATCAAAATCTATCAAGTCAATAACTACTAAATCTACTAGCAACACCTTTCCCTTAATAGTTATATCACAAGAACGATACACCGACTTAGCAAGCAAATTTCCTCCAACAAGTGTAGCTACAACTAAAACCTTTTCTAAAGAAGATGAACATTTACCAAGTCGAGTAGCAAACCACGAGGATACAAAAGAATAAGTAGCTTCAGGGTCAAACAAAACATGAGCATTTCTCGAACAAATAGAAAGTATACCTGTAACTAATGCATTGGATGTCTGAGCATCCTAATGAGTCAAAGCAAACACTCAAGATTGACCTCTTCCTGCTGGTATCTGACCTCTACCAGCAAATCCTCTACCTCCCTGCTGAGATGTTCTTGAACCTCTAACATAAAAATTTCCACTTTGTAGCACAAATGCAGAATGAGCCTGAGAAGATGCCAAAGATGTTGGGGCTGATGCATAACTAGAGGATGGACGTGTCGTTTCTATAGGACAATCCTTTCTGATGTGACCTACTTGGCCACATTAATAACACACCTTACCATCTCTAGAACAATTTCCAAAGTGAAACCTACCACAAATAGAACACCGTGTAGCTGAAACACTAAAATGTCTCTAAAGGAAAGTGGATTGTGATGTTGCCCCAGAATCTGATCTACGGCTCTGCACTATCCCAGAAGATTGCCCGTTATGACCACCTCTTTGTGACATGAGTCTTTGTTGCCCTTGATAACCAAACATAGATCCACCGCCGCGATTTAGATTGTTACTGTAGGATCCTTCAACCCTTTGTTTCTTCGGTGAATCTTGTCTATTGCCTCCTTTTTCCTTCTGTCGTTGTTCAATCTGAAGGGCCAAACTCAAAACCTCAGCAAAAGTAGAACAATTCAACCCAACCACATATCTAAATAAGTAATCCCTCAATCCTCTTATGAACCTCTTGACACACATTTCCTCAGTGATAGGGTAAGGAGCGTATCTAGAGAGCTGTGTAAAACGAGCATTATACTCTGAAACTGTCATACCCTCTGTTTGCTCCAATCGCTCAAACTCCTGAGCTAATCCATCTCTAACACTTTCCGGAAGAAAATGAGCCATGAACAACTGAGAAAACTCTCTCCATGCTAACAGAGGTGACCCCACTTGTCTACCACGTGACACTATATCAAACCCAATCTCGGGCCACACCTATTAGCTGAAAGGATGTCAATTCAACTGCTCTTACCTCAGAACAACCCAATGCTCTCCAAAGCCACTCTAGACTATCAATGAATTGTTGTGGGTCCTCAGTCGCACTAGACCTAGAAAAAGTAGGGGGTTTAAGCTTCATGAAGTCTGGTAAAGTAACCTCAATCCCCCTCGTTGCAGCAGTCGTTTGTTGCTCCACTTGTCTAACCTCTTGTTGACCGTTGGGATTTTCATGTCTTTGATCACCCTCCTGTTGTTGTCCGACGACAACCCCAACAAGTTGTTGCACAACCTGTTGCAATCCCTGCATACCAGCAGCAAACTCTTCCATGGCTGGATTTCCGCGCCTCCTCCTGGGTACCTCAACATTGGCATCCAAGCCATGTTTGCCAACATTAGCTCTACGCCTATTTCGAGCATGAACTGAAACACGACCTCGTTGACGAGCGCCTTGGGCTTGAGCAATTGACTCATCAGCAATTTCCCTTATAGTAGGATTCCTAGTCTTGAGTGGCATTCTCACCTAATTAAAGAACATTGATAAAAAATTGAACAAGACGACAAGAACATGTGGAAAGATATTGATGATGAATGTAAACACAGATTTAGACAACATATGAGACTCTCCTAGAGTGTTAATAGCCCTTGTGAGTAAGTTGTGCCCGGGTACACAATTTACTGAAAAGAATCTATTATCACCCTATGTTTGCAACGATTAGGACCTACGACCGAGCTCTGATACCAACTTTGTCACGACCCGTAAACAAAACGTTGTGACCAGCGCACAAGCTATACTCCTAGCCTGGAAACCTACTTACTAACTTAAAAATAAAGCATAATCTAAACATTCAGTACATCACCCAAAAGACTTTCTAGACTCAAAATAGCTGCAAAATACATTACGACTTAACAGACTTTACAAAAAAAAGGTCCTCGATCAAAGAGGCCTACCAAAAAAAATTATGATCGAGACTTGAATCTACCAACAGCTTGCTACTTAGCTGCTTGTGAATCTGAAAAAATAAACAACATGAAAAGGTAAGTCACAAAGACTTAATGAGGAGACAACAATCACCATCAACTAGAAGGGAAACACAAAAAGACACGAATAACTGTTTACAACCTTAAGACGATTATGTTATTCACATAATAAAATTATTAAATTTATAGTTTAGCCGCTTAGATAGAAACATTAAAAATCTAAGGGTGGCATTGATAGCCCTTCATCTCATTTATAGAGGCGGCTTCATCTCATTGATAGCCCTTTCCTCCTAAGGGTGGCATTTCCCTTAGGGGTGGCTCCATCTAACCAATAGCTCTCTCCTCTCAATCCCGCAACGCATCATCACGCATCAATTAGGGATTATCAAATTCCTTAGGATTATCAAATTCATGCCTTAGGATTATCAAATTCCTTAGGATTACCAAATTCGTGCCTTAGGATTATCAATTAGGGATTATCAAATTTCAGGCTTAGGATTATCAAATTCGTGCATATATTTAAATATCGCGGTAATTTCGGACTCTTTGAAGGTAGTCTAATGCTTTACTCAATCTCCGTAGTTTTTGAATAAAACATCACTATAGTCCTTAAAATGTTTCCAGAATTTGATTTTCATTTTGTTTAAATAATTAATACGAGAATGAAGTAAGTCTATAATGTTTTGGTTTGTTTAACAATATCCTAAATTAAATATAAGCAAAAATAGAACTTCAAAATTTACATATCTAGTTTAAATTTTTAACTAAAAAATCAACATACAGAATATTTTTTATTGTATTTCAGAGAAAATATGAGATAGCATATATGATAGTGAAAATTACTTATTCTGAGCCCACTCTAAAAACAAACATGCTCAGCATCAAACAAATTTACATTACGAATTCAAATATCATGACAAAAAACCATTAAACAACCACAAGGTCGAAGATTCATCAACACCTTTTTCAAGTAATTAGGCTTAGCGACTGCGGGCAGAGGACATCTCATTTACACTAAAAACAAACACCATCTTAATTTGTATCAATCTTGAGATTCTTTTAAATGTTGGATGAACTTGATTAGATGGTACTTCTAATATCAAAATGACAAGTTCTCTTTAAATGTATCGCGCGTGTCAAGTATATGGTTTTAACTTCATCAATCACACTAAATCCACAATATATAAGTAAATTTGAAAATGGTGAGTAAAAGGCTAGAGAGTTTCGATAAATTGAATGTAGAACATTAGCAATAAAATTTTATTTAACTCTTATTCAACAAAAACCACTAAAGTTTTACCTGAGGACTCATATCTTGACCATTGTTGTGTCCACATCTGTAATACCTTCCACAAAAACATCACAACCAGCAGGACCCTGTTTATAAAAAAATCCAAATTAAATAATGTAAGTCTTTTAAAATAAAGGTTAAAAGAGTGATAGGATTCAAATATAGACAACCCAAAAATTGTAAATTGAAAGTAGGATGATGATGAACAACAGTAGTATAAAAAAGAAATGGCAATGCCAACGAATATTTATAAGCAGAAATTATAATGAACATCTATTAAAATTATTCCTTAATCATGTGATAGGAGTGTAGAATATTCGAAATTGTGCCATATAATTTTATTTGATATTTCAATATGGAAATTCAATAGTGTAGACATTCAAATGGGTTAAAAATTCAATATGGAAAAATGAACCAATGGAATTTAATTGTTTTAATGATAAGAAAATATGTATACGCGGATATATGCAAATAAAATATGTGACGAGTATGAAGTGGGTAGCTTAACAGGTATCTGCAGATAAAATAAACCGATATTTTGGCTGCACTTAACTAATGGATAAAAAATGTGGATGTAATAATATTTGTACTCACAAATATCCGTATCTGATAGTAAATTAATAAAAATGATATGTTGTAATAGTTTTTAAGGGTCGGTCCAACATGAGGCTTACATTACGCCAAAAATGACATTTTATAGCGCGTCTTTTACGGCGCTTATTAAATACAAGCGCTGTTGTATAATTTTTTAAAAATAATGGAGGATACAACAGAACTTTTTTGACAAGCGCTGTAATAGGGTCATATAGGGTCACATAGCGCTTGCACATAATGTTTACAACTCTTTTACAGCGCTTTTTAAAAAAGCGCTGTAAATTGAAGCGCTCTTACATAGCTTTTACAGCGCTTTAAACACAAGCCCTATAAAATGTAGCGCTCCCACCTAATGTTACATAGCTTTTAAAGCACTTTTTTTAAAAGCGCTGTAAAAGCTATGTGAGAGCTTTCACATATTTAAATGACCTATTAAAGCGCTTTGTATACAAGCGCCGTAAAAGGCTTGCGCTTTCACATAATTAAAGGACATATTAGAGCCTTTTTTATATAAGCGATGTAAAATCATTCACTTTAATAAAAATCGTTCACTTTAAATAAATAAATAAAAAATTAATACGTTGTCCTAACCCTACGAACCCTCATCTCCTCTACTCTTCGAACCCTCCTTTCCACTACTGTGCGCCCATCTACGGCTCCTCCTTTAAAACAAATTGGATACGTTGTTTCAGGTACTGTATTTATTAATTTTTTGTTCTCACTAAAACTGATAAATTGTTACATAATAAATCATATAAAATCTATTCTTTTTTGAAATTTGTTGATTTGTTTTGTTTTGAAATTAGACTTGGACCTTGGTTTCCATTTTCCAATATTAGATATGTTTACTATAGATTGGTATAATGTTATCAGTAGCTCCATTTATATAGGTCATATAAAATGCACCGGAAATGCATGTCTATCAATCGATTGTCAAAAGAGTATGAAAATGGAGTGGAGGAGTTTGTTGAGTTTGTAGTGAAGAATGCAAAAGATCCAAATAGAGTCGTTGTCCTTGTTTAAAATGTTATTTTGGAAAATGCGTTAGAGCAGATGAATTCGAAGGACATGGTGAGAAAAAAAAATGGAAACACCCGCACAGATACATATGCTTCAACTGATTTAGACACAGATACATATGAGCCGGACCTAGTTGAGGAGATTGCAAAAGCAGTTGAAGAAGATCTTCGTGATTGTCCTAAAATGTTTGAGAGCTTGTTGAGTGATGCAGAGAAACCATTATATAATGGTTGTACTAAATTTACAAGACTGTCGGCGATATTAAAGTTGTACAACTTAAAAGCGAGTAATGGATGGTCTGATAAAAGCTTCACAGAATTACTAACACTCTTAAAAGATATGTTGTCAGATGATAATGAACTTCTCAGTCGAACCTACGAGGCTAAACGAATTTTGTGCTCTATTGGTATGAGTTACGAAAGGATTCATGCGTGTCCTAACGATTGCATTTTATTTCGAAACGAATATGAATTACTAAAGGCGTGTCAGAAATGCAATGTCTCTCGATATAAGAAGAAAGAATCTACTCCAGCAAAAGTCGTGTGGTATTTTTCTATAATACCAAGATTTAGGCGCATGTATCGCAGTGAAGAAGGTTCAAAACACTTGACATGGCATGCAGATGAAAGAATTAGAGATGGAAAGTTTTGACACCCTGCAGATTCTCCACAATAGGCAAAAATTGATCACGAGTATCCTGAATTCGGGATAGAGTCAAGAAATCTACGACTTGCACTTTCTACGGATGGAATGAATCAACATGGTCTTCAAAGCATCTCACACAGCACGTGGCCTGTGATTTTGTTGATTTATAACCTACCTCCATGGTTATGTATGAAGCGTAAGTTTATGATGTTGTCTCTGTTAATTTCTGGACCCAAACAACGGGGGAATGATATCGACGTATACTTGGCTCCTTTAATTGAAGATTTAAAAATTATGTGGAAGACAGGTGTGGAAGTTTATGATGGGTATAAGAAAGAATGTTTCAATTTGAGGGCTATGTTGTTCGGCACAATTAATGATTTTCCAGCATATGGTAACTTATCAGGATATAGCATTAAAGGTTAGTGTGCATGTCCTATATGTAAAGAGAGTACAAATTTGATGCGGTTGAAACATTGTAAGAAGAATGTATTTTTTGGACATCGTACATTTTTACCTTATTGTCATCAGTATCATGGGTGGAGAAATGCATTCAATGGAAAATCAGAAGAAGATAGAGCTCCTGTAGCACCGACTGAATATCAAATACTTGAAAAAGTACAAGGTTTGACCAATAAATTTGGCAAACCTTTTGCGGGAGAGGTGGTCAAAACTGGGTGGAAAAAAAGTCAATTTTCTTTGAATTGCCATATTGGAAGTCATTGTATGTAAGACATTTTCTCGATGTGATGCATATTGAGAAAAATGTATTTGGTAGTGTTATTGGTACGTTACTCAATATACCAGGAAAGTCTAAGGATGGCATCAATGCAAGATTGGACTTGATCGATATGAGAATAAGAAATGAATTGAGCATTTTAGTATTGAGCTTGAACTATATTTGATTTTCTACTTATACTGATTTTCTGCTTATAGTGAACTTGAAAAAGCTTTGTTTGAGTACGGTATTTGAATATGAGTTGATCATGTAATTTAGCATTGATATATATATATAGGTATTTAACTAATTATTTGGAAGAAAAAACTGAACTATATATAGGTGTTATGGTTCCAAATATAGGTATTTTACTAATTATTTAGCATTTTACAAAAACTGAACTTATATTGTAATTTAACATATTTAACTTTAACTGAACTGAACATAAACTTTGTAATTTTACAGCGCTTTTGTTAATATGTGCTATAAAAAGCCTTTTAAAAAAATAAGGAAGTCACATAGTCCTTGCACATAATAAAACAAAGAGGTATTTTAAAGTGCTTTTTGGGAAAGCGCTGTAAAAGGCTTTTAATAAAAATAAAATAAGGAGGTCTTTTAAAGCGCTTTGTGGAAAAGTGCTGTAAAAGGGTCACATAGCGCTTTCACAAAATAAAACAAAGAAGTCTTTTAAAGCGCTTTGTGGAAAAGCGCTGTAAAAGGGTCATATAACGCTTTCACATAATAAAACAAAGAAGTCTTTTAAAGCGCTTTGTGGAAAAGCGCTGTAAAAGGGTCGCATAGCGCTTTCACATGATAAAACAAAGAAGCCTTTTAAAGCGCTTTGTGGAAAAGCGCTGTAAAAGGATTTTAAAAAAATAAAATAAGGAGGTCTTTTACAGCGCTTTTTCACAAGCGCTTTAAAAGGCTTCTAAAAAAGCGCTGTAATAGGCTTTTAAAAAATAAAATAAGGAGGTCTTTTACAGCGCCTTTTCAAAAAAGCGATGTAATAGGGTTTTATATATAACAGTAACCGCTTTAGTTTCCTCTTCATTATGTAAACTTCATATGCTTGTTCATCTTCAATTTCCTCTTTATTCTCCTTCTCATTGCGAACCCTACGAACCCTACGCTTGTTTCCTTTTTATTACTAACCCTCATTACGTAAACTTCATACGCTTGTTTCCTCCTCATTTTCATTCTCCTTCTCATTGCGAACCATCTTTGTTACTAACCCTCATTACGTATTTCTGCGAACCCGTAACCCTACGCTCGTTTCCTCTTCGTTCGTATTTCTGCGTTGTTCTTCTTTGTTACTAACCGAACCCTACGAACCCGTAACCCTAAGTATTTCTTCGCACTCTTCAGGTATTCTATTTATTAATTTTTTGTTTCACTAAAATGCATGTTGAACTTATACTGCTAACTACTGCATGTTGAACTTGTTGAAGTTATACTGAACTGCATGTTGAACTTGTTGTAGATAAATGGATACCAACAAGGAGTTAGATTGTCAAAATGAAGAAGTCGGCAACACCAAGACTTACGAAAATGAAGTCAAACGTGGTGCAACCATCATGCAAAATGTCATAAAAACAAGAAGTACTGGCATAAAATTTGAGGTATACTATACTTTGTTTGTTGTTTATTTTTTATCTTTTTTGAAAGCATGTACTTGCTATATGAGCTTATTAGGTGGGATGGAATGAGAGTGGTCAGCCAATTGACCCCAACAATTCCATGTTTGTAAGTTATATTGGGGCTGTTGTTCGTCAGAATATCCCCATCACAATTGATGAGTGGAGAGATAAGCCGTTGAAGGATGCAAAAGATGTATTGTGAACTGATATACAAGTAACTTTTTTACTCCACTTTTTTGTTACTTATAATTTTTTCCATTGAAGTACTTTACTCAAATTATATCTTTATTTGGTTTGCAGACTGCTTTTGATATTGACGAGGTGCGAAAGACTTACGTGCTAAGAGTTTTTGGGAAAATATGTCAGGGTTTTAGATCTCACCTCTCAAATTGCTATCTAAGAGACCGTGATGGAAATATGAATGCGAAAGCTCCAAAAATATATAAACATTATATATCAAATGAGGAATGGAGCGCATTTGTAGCAAAACGTTCAGACCCCGCATTTGTTGTAAGTGATTAATTTATTAGCATTTGTGTTTTATTATTCATATTCATAGCGTATTTTAAATTTTTACACGATTGTATATAGAGTATAAGTACGGAAAATCGCGAGAGGGCAAAAAATCCGACGCATCCATACAAAAAATCACGTACGGGATATGCATGTCTAGAGCAAAAACTTGTAAGTAATTAAACATCACTTTTATATAATGTGGTACAATTAAACTATAGTTTCTAACTAATATTTTGTTTATTATCTTAATAAAAAGCTACAAGACACCCAATCCGATCAACCGTTGGGTCGTCATATCTTGTGGAAAGAAGCTCGCGTAAATAAAGATGGAGTTGTTGATAACGAAAATGTTCAAAAAGTAATAGAACTTTGTGTAAGTATATTTATCACTTTAATATTTTTTAATATTGTATTTTAAAAATGATATGGAACTTATCTTTTTAATCCTACGTGTATTTTAGGAGAATCATGAACAAAGTTCGGAAAATCAAGAGGACAACAAAGCTAGTTGCAGGGACATACTCGGTAAAGTGTTTAATTCCTGAATATTTCGGCCGCGTGAGGGGGAAAGGATTTGGCGTAACTCCTAGAAGCTATTTTTCACAAGAGAAGCGCCAAAATCCATCTAATGAGGAAGTATTAGAGAAGCTCAAAGTCTTAAAAGAGCAAGTGGCACTCTTGGTGAAGACGAATAAAGACAAGCAACTTCCGGATCAGCTCTGTAAAAATACGTTTTTGATTATACACAAAGACCAATGGTGACACAGCAACAAAAAGAAGAATCCCTCAAACATCCCTTGATGAAATAAATAGATTATATAAAGGTAAAATAATTCAAGTCATAATTCAAATACAAGAGGACCTTAATTACTTTGCATATGCATAAATAATATTTTCAAAAGTCCAAAATAATATTTTCAAAATATTAAAATCTTTATTTTTAACAAAATTTAATGTCGTATTCGAATACAACCATCTTGTAGTCGAATACAGGATAAAAACATGGCTAAGTCAGAGAGTTGGCCATCTCATCTGTATTCGACTACACAGTGAAAATTTTGAATGATTTTTTAAACGTTGCAATCTGTATTCGAATACACAAATCCTGTAGTCGAATACAAGACAAAAACATGGCTAAGTCAGAGAGTTGGCCATCTCATCTGTATTCGACTACACAATGAAATGTTTGAAAATTTTTAACGTTGCAGCAAGTTGTATTCGAATACAGAAATGTGGTAGTCGAATACAACTGCAACCAATGCAATTTTTCAGCTTTGAATTCAATTTAAAAACATTACAATTCTTTCTCAAACCTCTTGGATCAAAGGCCACGAATCTAAAGAGTTGTTTGAGGACTATAAATAGGTTATAACTTCATTTTCAAATTACGAATTCAAATTATACAATTTCAAAGACTTTGAACTAAATTTTCTAAATTTTTCTAAGTCTTTTTCAGAAATTCAAGTACTTGCATATCATTTTCATATCCTTAAGGTTCTCAAAGTACTTGAATAAATCTTGAATTATTCTATCTCCTTCTATTCATATATCCTTATCAAAACAACAGGTGTTTGTAAAAGAAAGTTGTACTTTCTTTGAAGTGTTGTATTTAAGATAGTAGTGTTCTATCTTTGAAAGTTTGTTAGAAGATTGTAGCCAAGGTCCCAGGGTGAGGACTTGTACATATTCTGACAGATAGTGAAGAAAATCTCTTGTGGTGAGCAAGAGGACTGGACGTACCCTTGGTGATTAGGGGAACCAGGATAAATCTGCTGTGTTCTTTACATTACTGTCATTTACATTATCTGTTACTATTCATAAGCGCAAAAATCAATCACCATAATTCTAAAAACTATCAAAATAACCAAACACCTAATTCACCCCCCCCCCCCCCCC
>JBBPBP010000003.1:14899465-14936815 GCA_037974735.1 Cicer chorassanicum
ATTAATATAAATTGTGGATGTTATATTTATTTATTTTATCATTTTGGCTATTATGTAAAGATGATAATATTTTTCGTGATTATTTGAAAAATATTTTAATAATAATTATAGTTATCATTTCAAATATGAAAGTTTTGATTATTAGATTATTTTAAAAGATTAACTTCTTTAATTATTTTATTATATTAAATATTAGTAATGTTTTATTAATGAGATTGTCTTTATAAAAATGAAATATTAAAAAGATTTGTTTTGATAATTATTGGTTTATTAAAAAAAAAGAATAAATATACTTCATAAATTACGTCCATATCTAAGTGTAGAACCTAATTATGTATTAATAAACAAAAAAATAATAATAATTGAAAAGAAAAGGAAAGGAATACGAGAAAGAGGGGCGGCTGGATAGAAGGGAATGTGTTACGGCTACAGTACTCAAATTGAGAGAAAGGAAGAAAATTGCACCGACGATCGATAACTGTCCTGAAAAACTTCCTCCGTTTTCGTTCAAATTTCAGTATGTTATTTAATTTATTGAGTTAGTCAATTAAACACAATTTTCCAGATTTTTAACAACCCCAATTTCTCTCTAAAATACCCGACTTCTCCGTTTATAAAATTCCTTATTTTGTATCGTTCTTCTTCACCGTAACTCCGATTTGAGTGAAACCAACGCCAAAACGACCGTGTGAAAAGTGGCTATACCATCCACTGATTGATTTTTTTTATTTATGGTAATTTTTCTTGACCGAATTTCGAATTTAGTTTTTAGAGTAGTTTCTCATAATTTATTTTTGACGTTTACCCATAAACTGTCGAGTTAGATCGATCGAAGGACAAAGAGTCAAAGAACAAAGGCTGTTTGCTCGTGGAATCTTATTCTTGTGTAAAAGCGTCGAAATAAGATAAGGGGTGAGAGAGCGTTTGAATTCATGAGTATAATATATTGTGAGATGAACGGGAAAACCGTATTTCCAAACGATTCATCCTGGGCTTGCTACGTACGGCAGTAGCCATTTGAGGGATAAATTAATTAATGTGCAAATATGGGAATTGTGAGTTTAAAATGTGGAATAGAAATATTTATAAGGTCTTGATTGATTTAATTTCGTTGAATGCGTGTTATTTGATATTATTGTGATATTTGATTTATTTTTGTTAAATGTGTGATATTTGATATTATCGTGATATTGGATGTCGAATGAATTTGGTGCATATGTTGGATTAGATGAGTTTATGTGATGTGATAATAAAAGATGTGTGCATTGTGATAATTTTATGTGATGATGATGTATGATTAATAATTGTGATGTTATAAATTATGATGAGTTGTGTAATGATGATGGTGTGTGATTTATAATAGTAATGTTATGAATTGGTGATAAAAATATTGAAGTAACCACTGATGAAATAATTGTGATTCCAATTTGTGTTTGATATGACGGTCTTAATGGAGTATCATATGCCAACGAGGGAAGAAAATAAATATTGAGAATTTGTGAAGTGGAGATTATTTTGTCATCATATAGGTAGGGCCTGACAAGCCTAGCGATTTCGGGGAAGTACAACTGAATTGAGCCTGATCGTGGCGGTCTACTGTTGAGCCTTAAGGCAAGATTGTTAGACCTTGGAGGTATTCGGGTGGGGAATTCCTAGGTGACTTGGAGGTAGCACTCCAAATGTCGGGAGCTACCATGCAACACACGTTTACCTCGACTGTCGCGTATATGTGTCTCGGGTTGAGTTGAGGGGATCTATGAGGACAGGGCCAATTTGAATTGTCCGTCCACCGGGATGGTGGCATAGTATCATGGCCTCCTAACCAAGTACTTCAGAGTTAGAATGGTATCACATTGTGAAGTAGAGTCTAAGCTCATGCATATCATTGTATTTTTGTGTGATTGTTTGTTGTGATTAATATGTATTGTGTGCGATGATAATTTCGTAGATGATTTGATGTTATTGTGAGATGTATTGATTTCCCTTGGTTTTGACTTTATAATGTTATGTTTTTCCTTGAAAAATGTTTGTCTAATGATACGGTTTATTTATGATTAATTGCGTGTTCTCCTTATTTATATTATACTATTAACATGATTTCAAAACTCAACTCCTTCATTGTTTGTGTTTGACTGGCTTGGCCCTGCATTTGCGAAATCGCAATTGTTACAGGTTAATGAATCTTAAAGTTCAAGTTGGGAGGAACCCCGCTCTGATAGGTGATACCGGGAATAAGGGTTGTAATTTGTATTTTACTTATTTAATTTGAAACGACTTTTTGTATGAAAACCATATAAGTACTAGTAAGTTTTTAGAATTGAAAAGTAATTATACTTAAATCAAATTTTATGGAGATTGCACTATTTTATAGGAGGAAAAGGTTTAAAGTGTTCCTTTTGATTTTTGAGAAACGTGATATTTTAAATTAATTATCAAAGTTTTTATTCCCTTAAAAACATATTTGATTTACCTTCTGCGAATTAAAGTTAAAAATTTTATTATAAATTATTATATATTATTTTGGGGTTTAGGGTGTCACATTATACATTAGGTAAAAATTACTTTTAATTTCATTTATTGGTAATTAATTTAACTTATTGGTAATTAATCTAATTTGAAATTTTCATTGAAGGTTTTTGTATGAGAAGTTGGTGTGCACGCGCAGATTGTCAAATAGATTTTCATTCTTGTCTCCGCATAAGATTTTGATATTTAAACTCGATCCAGTGAATGTAAAAAAATACATTGTAGATATCCTATTAGGAAATAAAGAGAATGATAAGTTGGTCCTTGCACCATATAATTCAGGGTACGTAATTATATATTCTTTATTTATATCTTTTTAATTTATGAGATCTTAATTTAATAGTTGTGTAAATAAAATTGCCAACCAAATTTTTGTTGTTGTAGGGCACATTGGGTGCTATTTGCAATCAATGCGACCTCTGAAGTTATATACTATTTAGATCCCTTGCACAGCCATTACAACAATCACTCCGATATAGAGACTATGTTCGACACGTAAGTAATATTCATTTATTTCTTATATATATATATATATATATATAATGTGTTTGTTAATGCTATAATAATCACATTTATTTATTCGATAGTGCTTTACAAGTTTTTCGAGCTCAAAGAGGTGCTAAAGTGTCGAAGCAAAAGTCAAATAACATCACATGTATTCCAATAAAGGTTTGAAATATATGCCTTTAAAATTTCATTTACAATCAATACACAAATATTTATTGACCTATATGTTTAATTTTATAGTGCTCTTGTTAAACTAACAACATCGACTGTGGGTACCTTATATTGCGATTCATGAAGAGATTGTTGATATGAATCAAACTATAATCCCATAAACGATACGGTATTTTCATTATTTGATTTTCATATATAAACTATGTATATATTTGATTCTAACTTATTTATATTCAATTTTTATATCGCACAGTACTTTTTACAATTCCAGTCCAACATATTCTGGAAGAGATCTAATTGAAATCAAGGAAGACTGGTGTCAATATGTGATTGAAATGAAGATTATTTGATTTGCTGGGAAATGGCATGGTGCAAGGGATAGTTATATGAATATATGGTAGTTCTGTTATGTGTAGTTCTGATAGTTATATGTGTATGAATATGGCACATTTGAAAAGTTGTGAATATGTAGTTATATGAATATGTATATAGTTTTGTGTTGTTGTCAATATGTGAATATGTATATGAATATGTATTCTGGTCTGTGCTGTAGTTTGTTGTGAACTGATTGTGTAAATATGTAAAGTTCTAAAGTTAAATTATAAAGTTATATAGTTATGTTGTTGTGTACTGATTGTGAAATGATTGTGTCAACTGATTGTGAACTGATTCTGGATGAAAATAATTTTAGAAAAAAAATTAAAAGACAACGCTTTCTACAAAAATGCCATAAAAAACCAAAAAGCACTTTTTAAAAATTCCATTTACAGCGTTTTCTAATAAAACTAAAATAAGAAAGCACTTATTACAGCGTTTTTTTGAAAAAGCGTTGTAATAGGTGCATAATAATTCATCTATTGAATGCATCTATTACAGTGCTTTTTCAAAAAGCGTTGTAAAATGAGTATAACAAGTGCGCAATATATCCACCAATTTTACAGCGCTTTTTTATTTTAAAAAGCGATGTTGTATCTTTTTACAGCGTTTATTTTTTGGAAAAAAAAGTAGTAAATAGCTTAAACATTGCGCTGTAAAATGCGCTTTTTCGCGTAGTGTTAAAACGAAATTATCAGATGGGACATTTTCAAAATTAATAAATAAATTGTTAATATTTTATTTAAAATTTATCTTTTGCACTTTTTTTTATGTAAAATTATTTATCAAATTATTGTAATCGATTTCGTTTAACAATTATTTTTCAATCGATAATAAAGCTAATTCAGTTAATCTTTTTTGTGAAAATATAAACAACACATAAATATTTAAAAACCGACAAATATCCATTAAATAAATATTCACAAAGATATAGATAGATACAACTATCTTTTTTATACAATAGATAGGATAATAGAAAAGTATTATCCACATGTAGATGTCATCGCTAGTAGGATATCATTCTTATACAATAGATAGGATAATAGAAAAGTATTATCCATACATGTAGATGTCATCGCTAGTAGGATCATGAACAACAATAGTGTAAAAATGAAATGTGCAATGCTAAGTAATATTAATAGGCAAAAATTATAATGAACATCTATTGAAATAATTCCTTAATCTTGTGATAGTAGTGTAGAATATTCCGATATTGTTCAATATAATTTTGTTTGATATTTCAATATGGCTATAAGTGTATATTATTTCAATGTCGGAATATGTGGAACAAATATATCCCCACGCGCGTGGCATTCAAGTGGGTTTCGTTTTAGTTACTCATCTTCGGTTACCCGTATAGAAGAAAATCGGGTCGCGCGGACTTTTAACTTCACCGGAATCGATCTCATAGCATACTCAACGCAAAACGATAATTCTTTAGGGGTTTTGATCGTAATAACGAATCAAGAAGAATACCCATGATAATTTCGAGAATAATCAAGCCAATCAAGGGAAATCTAAAATCGAAAAACTATTATGGTATAGAAAAACCTGCAAAGGAAAAACAACCATTCAAGAGGCATAAAATTAGAATTGCACAACTTGTTTCAAGCATGTTGATCGAAATTAAGTTTGAAGCAAAAACTCCTAAGAAATTTTTGTAAAAGTATGCTCTAAACATAAATATGTAAATTGACACCACATAAAATAAAAATTTGAAAGTGAAAGTTACGTTGTTGTTTGATGTATTGACTAGTTATGATTGGTTCTAAATGTAAAATATTTTTTTAATTAAATAAAACAAAATAGTTGCATATTGTAGACTACATGGATCTTAAAATAAATTGCATAAACCATTTATTAGGTCTGAAACAATAAAAAAAGTTATATATTTAGGTTCCCATCTTTTTTAATGAAAATATAGTGCAAAGATATCACATTGTTAATCTGACATCGCAATTATGTTGACACTCCCACGTTAATCGCTTATAATTTACAACACTCTCAAATGTTGTTAAAAATGATAAGAAAAAAATACAAAATAATTGAGAGGGCTATACCATAACCCAAGAAAACAATCCTTCTAGATACAAAATAATGCCTTATTAAAAACCTTACTAGGAAAATCCATATGGATGAAAACCATGGTGAAGGAAAAATGAGTATAGTAAACACCTATAGACATTAGCAAGATTCAGGAAGACCAATCTCGTTTCTATTGAAAATTTCATAAATATTAGAAGGAAAAGTATCCCACGAATGACTGTTAACAATGTGATGTAAATCTTGTCCGCACATCAATTCCCTTCTCTAAAAATATGAGATATAGTAAAACTCATACTCTTAACCATCTCAATATAATTAAGCCATCTATTTCTAATAGACCGAGGAACAAGACTATTATTCCTAAAAACTAGATTTGTCAATTGCGAATAAGATTCAATCCATAGAAATATGCACCTATTCTTGTAGGTTTTTTCAATAGCAACCATAACTCTCGTAAGCTCAACATGCAGTGCAATGGTAATACCCAATGAAGCAACAGAGTTGTTGCTAAATATACCTCCACAAGCAGTAGGACCAGAACATCTAGATGCAACTCCATCAGTATCACATTTAATCCAATACTCTGGGGTACGTCAGATCACTTTCTTGATGGTAACTATAAGAGGATGAGCTCTAACTTGAAAGTACTAAAGAATATCAAATTATCGAATAGAGTTGGAGATTGTATTAGGAGTGTGATTGCCAAAAAAAGATGCATTAGCAATAATTATGTTGATGATAGTGTGAAAAACAAAATTCTTGCCTTCAAATCGAGCTTGATTTCTGCAATACTAAATAGTATCAATAGTAAAGATGATGTTGACCAATATAACATTCTGCATTGATGAGACCAACCTGAAGTAGCAATGTCAAGTTACAAGGAATAGGGTTTGAATTGTAATCTTGCCTATTTAAAATTTCATGTTGAAAACTTAAGAAAAACAACTCAAGAATGATCTTGGTTATGAAAACAGAAAAGGAGAACGTTCTTGGTTCTGAAATAGAAAACGGAGAACGTTCTTGATTAGTTAAAATCATAGTTTTTTGGTTTCTCTATTTAACTTGACAATAAAAATAACTGAATGTAAATAGAGATAAGGAAGAGATACCACACAAAGATATATCCTGGTTCACCCAACTCGGGCTACGTCCAGTCCTCACAACTGTGAGATTTTCACTAAGTGTTCAAAGAACGAAGAACAATCTTTTGGTTACACAGTTAAAGATCAACCTTGATCTGTAACTACACTTCTTTTCCACCCAGAAAGGATTCAATCAAGTCACCTAACAGATCTGATAGGCTTTTACAGTTTTACTCTTTTAATCGCACTCAAACTATAAACAATCCTTATAGTTATGAGTTTATACAATAATGATTTAAAACATTTGGTTGAATCTGATTATTGTTTGAGAATAGAATTCAGAATAAAAAGAACTCAAAAGAACTCAGTAAGATAAGTTGGAAGTATATGATGGTTTCATCCTGATTTCTTTTGTGAATGACATTGCTTCAACAATGCAAATGAATATGATTTTATGAGAATACTTGGCACTTGAAGTTCTGAATAATGCTTGCAAAATTTCCATCCTTTTATAGATGATTTGAGCATTTAATTCTGTTCAGAAAGAGCTTTTGGTAGTGCTTTATTTACTTCTGACTAAAGCAACATATCTGTTTAAAAATAATCCATCCATGTGACAGCTTTGGGCCTTGTTTGACTGGGCTGTTTTGCTCAAGTTTAAACAGATTTCCTGCGCTATTAATGACCTATTAAGCTTCAAAAATACTTGATGATAATTGGGCTTTGATCTAGACACTTGATTTGATCCAAAACTGTTTGGAAAAGAGTGAACAACTTTTGCATAACCGAGAAGTTTGTTTCTGCAAAAAAAGGAGATTGTTATTTTCATAAACAGAGAATGATGATTAGAAGTGGAGATTGATGATCAATCTAGTCTGATAGTCTTCTCGACAATCTGGGGAGTTATAATCAATCTTGAAGTTCAGTCTTGTTTCAACTTTCTTGACAGTTCCAGACTGGAGAAAGTTACAATCCATTTTGACATGCTTTGATTCACGATGATTTATCTTAGTGATTCGAGAACCTCTTTAAGTAATAATGATTCCTATTTTTTCCTTTCCATGTACTGATGAAATTGGTGTAAAGAATTAAGGCAGAATCTTTGTTAAAATAGTGGAGAAAGATTGGTGAAGTGGCTGCGACAATAAATCTTGATTCTGCAGAACATTATCTGTTTTGTCAGCTTATGATCAAGAATGTTCTATTTAGTTTTTCATCTGATTTCTTTGCTTTGCTTGGTTCCTATCTTTAATAAAAACACTCAACAGCATAGATTAAATTAACATAACATTTTGAATCATAATTAACATTCTTAATTAACCTTTGTTTATTTTCATCAAAACTTAATTTGAGAGTTTGTCTTAACACAACCTTTATCACATATGACAAAAAGATTTGATTTCTGCAATACTAAATAGTATCAATAGTAAAGATGATGTTGACCAATATAACATTCTACATTTATGAGACCAACCTTTGTCACATATGACAAAAAGATTTTGAACCGAACTACTATAAATTTGATAGTGAAAATTAGAGCTTAACCAAGACCAGAGCTTAGTAGCAAAAGAGCAGGATAAAAAGAGTGTTAGTCTCCGTTTGTAGGCATCCCGTTATGCAACTATCTCCAAAACTTGAGAGACTTGGAATGATTTTGCCAAATAGATTTTGGGATGATTTTGGGATGTTATAATGCCAAATAGATTTTGCCATGGGATTTGTTACCCCAAAAGGCTTAAAGAATACATAAGTTAAACTTAAAACTCCAAAATTATTTAATCTCCAAACCAAATGATCCTAATAGTCAAATTTAGGAATAGTAGCCTTGGCCAACAAGGCAACTAATTAAGGGTAAATATGTAAGAGAATGGAAGGACCTTTCTAGTGACCATCTTGAATGAAATGATTAACAGTGGCATGAAGATGAGATTGCATGTCCTCATCAATGTTAAGAATACAAATCAAAGGATTGTCCAACCAAGTGTCGACCTAGAAGTTAATAGTTTCACCTTTGCCAAGTTACCTTTTGATGTTCTCGTAAATAGTAGTTAGCTTAGCTTTGATTGCAGTCCAAATGGAGGAATCGATATGATATATAATCTGCAATGCCTTCGAAAGACCCAACCTCTAAGAAGAATAGATGTTGACTAGAAATAACTAAGTCCCATGCGAGTTTAATAATAGCCACATTATTAAAGTTTCACAAACACCTAATTTCATCACCACCTTCATTATGAGGATGGAAAATTTTATGCCAAGAAACATTAACCAACTTTCTATGCTCAATATCTCCAGACTAGATGAAATTCCAAATCCATTTATGTACATCGTTGAGAATAGAAGTCGGCCAAGAATATATGTGAAAGTTATAAATCAACATGCATGCTATGAATGACACTTTTCACCAATCGAATTCTACCCACCATAGAGAGGAAAAATGCTTGTAGAATGAGAAACACAAGAAACGGAGGGTTTGAATTGTGTTTTATTTTAAAATTGTTTTAACAAGACTAAAATAAAGTGATGAAAACAAAGCAGATGAACAAAAAAACAAAATGACACACCTAGTTTATCTTGGTACACCACCAACACGGTAGCTACTTCTAGTCTATTTAACCTGGTGGATTTAATCCACTAATTCACCAACTGAATAACAATTCCATTTCACACTTACTAGTCAAACTGAAAGTGTTCAAGTATTCCAAACCTTCTAGCTTAGCACAGTCCAACTGTTGAAGGATGCAGCCACTACTAAGTTAGGTTTCAAAAGAATAGGTTTAAGGATTTTCTAAATAACTCTCACAAAAGGGTGTGTACAATACTGTACTCTCTGAATGTAACGCCTAGTTATGTGGGTATAACAATTGAGGTAATAACGAAAACGTTTTCATATTTATATAAGAGAAAATGTATTATAATAAATAATGAAGTTCTCAAAATAATTAATATTGTAAAATCCTTAAAATAAAAACCTTATAGTTAAAAATTTCTTAATAATCAAAATATTCAAATCTGGGCATTTAATAACTAATTCCGAAATAAACTATAATGTAGACACTATGTCTACTTATTCTTAATCTACTAACCAAATCTAAGGAAATTAATCTTCTCAAAGGAAGTATGACTTCTCAACTCTCGACGTCCCCGATGGTCTCAGTCTCTGAAAACAACACTTTAATGAGATACTAAATCCCAGTGAATAATACACACATTTTTAAAGCAAGCATTGTTCTCAGCCGGCGCGGTAACCGGAAAAATCGATCATGGCACCTGCCTTCTTCCAAAAATATTATTTTAGAAATATATATAATATAACTAAGATTTTTCTATAATGACTAATTACTTCCAATAATTAATAAAACTCATCAATTAAATTAATGATAATACACATCTATAATGATCAAATAAATCCAATATACACATTTATTCTGTAGAAAATAAACTAATCAATTCAAGGATGTCTCATCGTTATATGGAGATATACTACTTCCATGAAGTGAGTATTATCTCATCATGTGGAGCACTAGCTCATCCAGTGTGGGGTACAAGACCCATCCGTGTGGAGTTTAAACCTCATCTCTTTGTGAAGTTTAAAACTCATCTATATGTGGGGTACAAGACCCATCGATGTGGAGTTTAAACTTCATCTCTTTGTGAAGTTTAAAACTCATCTATATGTGGGGTACAAGACCCATCCATGTGGAGTTTAAACCTCATCTCTTTGTGAAGTTTAAAACTCATCTATATGAGGTACAAAGACCCATCCGTGTGGAGTTTAAACCTCATCTCTTTGTGAAGTTTAAAACTCATCTATATGGGGTACAAGACCTATCCATGTGGAGTTTAAACCTCATCTCTTTGTGAAGTTTAAAACTCATCTATATGTGGGGTACAAGACCCATCCATGTGGAGTTTAAACCTCATCTCTTTGTGAAGTTTAAAACTCATCAATATGTGGGATACAAGACCCATCCATGTGGAGTTTAAACCTCATCTCTTTGTGAAGTTTAAAACTCATCTATATGGGGTACAAAGACCCATCCGTGTGGAGTTTAAACCTCATCTCTTTGTGAAGTTTAAAACTCATCTATATGGGGTACAAAGACCCAATCCGTGTGGAGTTTAAACCTCATCTCTTTGTGAAGTTTAAAACTCATCAATATGTGGCGTACGAGGCCCAATCTCCAGCACACACAATCAAATTCATATTTTTAACAATCATATTCATAAAATCATATTTATAACATAATATTCCATTTGAATATAATAACAACAATCATTCAGGAAAATATAATAAAACAATCTTTTAAGGAATATATATTTACAATATGATATTTCATTTGAATATATAATGACAACCATCATTCAAGAAAATATAATTAAATCGATCTATTAAAGAATATATATATTTATAATATGATATGTTATTTGAATATATAATAATACTAATCATTCAAGAAAATATCATAAAATAATCTTTTAAAGAATATATATTCAAACAATCATAACAACAGTAATTCAACAAACAATAGTAAATAAATCAATTTATAACATTATTGCAGTTCATAAAATCTCAAATTTAATAGAGTTAGATTCTCAACAAAATATAATTTTATAGGAAAGTACCATTCAAAATATCTAACTCTTTTTCTATCTCAAATTCCCAAAATAAATGTACCATGAAAGTTTAAAGGGTGTGATTACTCACCTCTTGAAGCGTTCTTTGATAAAAATGTTCCGTATATGTTAATCGTTATTAACCCATATTGCAACCGCAACCGTACATTTTTGCTCCTCTTTATTTCGGCATGGTTTTCCTCCTCTTTATTTTGGCATAGTTTTCTCTATTGAGTTTTTAATTCAGTATTTTTCTTCTTTCTATCTATTTATATTTAAATATTTATAAGATAATTTGACTAGGTATCATATATTTGCTCCACTAAACTCTTGGTTGTTACAAATAGTACATATTGAATTCATTTATGATGGACTTTTTGTTTGATTTTGGTTGACTCCTTAATAATAGATAATTATATAACAAAAGGTTGTTATAATAGCTTTGTTTGTTATTATCCCTTTCACAAAACCTTTAACAAACAAAACAACTTATTAATATTATCTTATTTTAAGCAAATTGGTTATTGAAAACAATTACAGTATTAGTAGTAGTAGTAATAATAATAATAATAATAATAATAATAATAATAATAATAATAATAATAATAATAATAATAATAATATAATAATAATCTATAAATTAGAATATTTCAAATTTTGAAATTCTAATTATTTTTAGTCCTTTGCTTTAGGATGTTACATTTTCTCCCCTCCTTAAAGAAATTTCGTCCCCGAAATTTACATCAAATTGAATAAAACCAAAGTGACCCAACTTGTGCAAATATAAAGAAGCTTATGTACTTGCATCAGCGAGAATTGGATACTGTCATATCGGGGTTGAGAAACATGAAAGACTCCATGAATGTTAGATAAATGTGAAAGAAGAGCTAATTGATAAGCAATTGACTCGACTCTTTTTAGAATATGGAAAGGATCCATGAAACGAGGTTTTAACTTTTTGACTTTCCCTGACCTTCCTATCACAGTATTAGAAGATACTCTCAAGAACACATGTGCCCCTTCTTGAAAACCCAATGATTTTCTTCTCTTGTCAACATGATTCCTTTGCCTACTTTGTATTGTACGCATCTTTTCCCTAATCCATTGAATTCTAATAGTGGTCTCTTGCACTAAACCAAGTCATAACAAAGACTTCTCACTAACACAAAGGGGATCTACATTTTCTTTTATAAAAAGCCTCACATGGGGTCATACCTATGCTAGAGTGATAATTGTTGTTATAAGAAAATTCTGATAAAGGTAAATACTTATCTGAACTCCCATCTTCATCTAGAACACAAGCTCTAAGCATATCCTCAAGAATTTGAATAGCCTTCTCTGATTGGCCATCTGTCTATGGATGGAAGTTGTGCTAAACTCAGTCTAGTATCGAAAGCTCTCTGAAAAGCTTTCCAAAATCTAAAGGTAAATCGTGGGTCCATATAGAGGTGGGTATACCGTGTAACTTTACTATCTCCTTAATATATAGGTTAGCTAGTCTATCTAAACTATAGGTTGCTTCAATTGGTAGGAAATGAGCTGATTTGGTTAACTATCACCCAAATGGCATCAAAACCCATACACGTCTTAGGCAAACCCATCACAAAATCCATTGATATCCTTTCCCATTTCCACTCGGGAATTTTTTTTTTTGTAAAGGTTAACCTTCTAACACTAGACACAGACACAAAGCTAGCTACATCCTTTTTCATTCTTGGCCACGGGTACATTTTTCTCAAATCCTGATACATTTTAGTTATTCATGTGTGTATTGTGAACTTACTATTATGAGCTTCCTCTAAAATCTTATCCCTAAGACTCCCCTCCTTAGAAACAATGATCTTATCCTTAAACAACACTAAACCTTCACCGAATAAGGTATAATTCTCCTTGTCCACAAGACACTGCAATACATTATCCAATAGTTGTTCTATTTCCTTTATTATCCCTCTCAAGTTACTACTGATTTCTAGCCTATTCAGATTCAAGCATAAAGCATTAAGGGACGCATCCAAATTCATAGCTCTAAACTCTTCTAATAGGTTTGTCTCTTGTACCATCATACAAGCCACATGTATGGATTTTTTTACTTAAAGCATCAACCACTACATTAGCTTTTCCAGAGTGATATTTCAACTCAAAATCGTAGTCCTTAAGAAACTCCATCCACCTTCTTTGTCTCACATTTAATTCCTTTTGATCAAAAAAATACTTAAGGCTCTTATGATCACTAAAAACCTCAAATTTCGCTCCATACCAGTAATGCCTCCAAATCTTAAGAGCAAAGACTACAACTGCTAATTCAAGATAATGGGTTGGATAATTCGCCTCGTGTGACCTAAGTTGTCTAGATCCATAAGCTACGACTTTTCCTTCTTGCATTAAAACACATCCTATACCACTTTTAGAAGCGTCACAATAAACCAAAAAAAATTCATGGATGGATCCATTATAACAGGTGCTGAAATTAATCTTCCGTTAAGCTCTTGGAAATTATCCTCACACTCTTAGTCTCACAAAAAAAGTTTTCCCTTTTATAGTCAACTTGGTGGGAGGTAAGGCAAGGCTAGAAAGTCCCACTATAAATTTCCTATAGTAACCCGTCAATCCTAGGAAATTTTTAGTTCAGTCACTGAATTAGGTTGAGCCAACTTATTATTGCATCTACTTTGATAGAGTCAAATGTTACTCATTTACTAGAGAAGTTATGTCCTAAAAACATCACCTCATCAAGCCATAACTCATATTTCTTAGGATTTGCATACAATTTATTAGCTCTCAAAATTTGCAATATTATCCTCACGTGTTTCTCATGCTCACCCAAGATCCTAGAGTAGATTAGAATGTCATATATGAACACCACCACAAACTTATCTGAAAATTTGATGCATGTAATCCTTGAACTCTCTTAACTAAATACTTATGGCAAGCTAAAGTAGACTCGAAACATTCCAACAAAGATCAATCAATAGTCATAAGTTGGGATTGTCCCCCACCCTTGCAACATCTAGCAAAATGCCCAACCTTCCACATTTAAGACATATAATTTGTGCTGTAGAACACGATTGATCTCCATGATTGAATCCACACTTTTTACATTTCTTACTCTTACTAGTTGAAGTTTGTCTTTACATGTCCTTTGAAATTATGGGTAAAGGGTGTAGATTCTTATGAAATTTATTGTCCTTACTATAGAGTTTTTTTTTCCACCAGAGATACATTTCTCCATCGGTTTCTCAACTTCCAGCGCATGCATCTTTTTGTCAACCACCCTAGAGTTGTTTACCAAAGTGGCGTAATCACAGATCCTTAGAATTCCAATTAAAGCTTTGCAGCTCAAACTTAAGTCCTTACTCAAATTTGATCGCCTTGCACTCGTCTTGAGGATTGTCCCTAAGATAGCAAGAGTATCTTGATATAACTTCAAAATTTGGGAACATACTCTACAATTGACATATCTCCATGACGAATAAGAATATTGTGGGGAATATACTTTTCTAGAAATAACTTTTTAAACCTATCCCAAGCAAAAGAAACTCGTTTTGTCAACAGACCTCCTCTAGTACAATTCAACCAATACTTAACATCAAACTCTGACGTATAAACGGTGAGGTCCACTTTCTGAGTGTCAGCACAATGCATGATTCTAAAGGTCTTCTCTAACTTCGACAATCACTCTTGTGCATCGACTGGATCAGAACTGCCTCGAAAAGATGGTTGATTGTTCTTTCAGAATTCAGAAAGTCCAACATATTGAGGGTCTACGACTGTTATCGATCCGACATTGGATCCTCTCAAATGACAGAGTCTTCATCTATTTTCCCTGGCTGCAGCTATCAAGCTGAGAGTCTCAGTAAGTTCGTCATTCGTCCCACGCTTGTTACAGACCATAAATATGCAGACCACCATTCAACCACTAGGTTGGCCCGACCCAATATCCAACATAATAGCATACAAAATTTATGACTATAACGAGCAATCCTATAAGCACAAGATTTGATTTTTTTTTATTAATAAAAATAGAAAATAATAATAAAAATAAAGTAAACCCACATCACAGTCCGATCTAGGTTCAAACTGGCTCTGATACCAAAAATGTAACGCCTAGTTACGTGGGTATAACAATTAAGGTAATAACGAAAACGTTTTCAGATTTATATAAGAGAAAATGTATTATAATAAATAATGAAGTTCTCAAAAGAATTAATATTGTAAAATCCTTAAAATAAAAACCTTATAGTTAAAAATTTCTTAATAATCAAAATATTCAAATCTGGGCATTTAATAACTAATTCCGAAATAAACTATAATGTAGACACTATGTCTACTTATTCTTAATCTACTAACCAAATCTAAGGAAATTAATCTTCACAAAGGAAGTATGACTTCTCAACTCTCGACGTCCCCGACGGTCTCAGTCTCTGAAAACAACACTTTAATGAGATACTAAATCCCAGTGAATAATACACACATTTTTAAAGCAAGCATTGTTCTCAGCCGGCGCGGTAACAGGAAAAATCGATCATGGCACCCGCCTTCTTCCAAAAATATTATTTTAGAAATATATATAATATAACTAAGATTTTTCTATAATGACCAATTACTTCCAATAATTAATAAAACTCATCAATTAAATTAATGATAGTACACATCTATAATGATCAAATAAATCCAATATACACATTTATTCAAGGATGTCTCATCGTTATATGGAGATATACTACTTCCATGAAGTGAGTATTATCTCATCATGTGGAGCACTAGCTCATCCAGTGTGAGGTACAAGACCCATCCGTGTGGAGTTTAAACCTCATCTCTTTGTGAAGTTTAAAACTCATCTATATGTGGGGTACAAGACCCATCGATGTGGAGTTTAAACTTCATCTCTTTGTGAAGTTTAAAACTCATCTATATGTGGGGTACAAGACCTATCCATGTGGAGTTTAAACCTCATCTCTTTGTGAAGTTTAAAACTCATCTATATGGGGTACAAAGACCCATCCTTGTGGAGTTTAAACCTCATCTCTTTGTGAAGTTTAAAACTCATCTATATGGGGTACAAGACCTATCCATGTGGAGTTTAAACCTCATCTCTTTGTGAAGTTTAAAACTCATCTATATGTGGGGTACAAGACCCATCCATGTGGAGTTTAAACCTCATCTCTTTGTGAAGTTTAAAACTCATCTATATGTGGGGTACAAGACCCATCCATGTGGAGTTTAAACCTCATCTCTTTGTGAAGTTTAAAACTCATCTATATGTGGGATACAAGACCCATCCATGTGGAGTTTAAACCTCATCTCTTTGTGAAGTTTAAAACTCATCTATATGGGGTACAAAGACCCATCCGTGTGGAGTTTAAACCTCATCTCTTTGTGAAGTTTAAAACTCATCTATATGTGGGGTACAAGACCCATCCATGTGGAGTCTAAACCTCATCTCTTTGTGAAGTTTAAAACTCATCTATATGTGGGGTACAAGACCCATCCATGTGGAGTTTAAACCTCATCTCTTTGTGAAGTTTAAAACTCATCTATATGGGGTACAAAGACCCATCCGTGTGGAGTTTAAACCTCATCTCTTTGTGAAGTTTAAAACTCATCTATATGGGGTACAAAGACCCAATCCGTGTGGAGTTTAAACCTCATCTCTTTGTTTTAAAACTCATCAATATGTGTGGTACGAGACCCAATCTCCAGCACACACAATCAAATTCATATTTTTAACAATCATATTCATAAAATCATATTTATAAGATAATATTCCATTTGAATATAATAACAACAATCATTCAGGAAAATATAATAAAACAATCTTTTAAGGAATATATATTTACAATATGATATTTCATTTGAATATATAATGACAACCATCATTCAAAAAAATATAATTAAAACGATCTATTAAAGAATATATATATTTATAATATGATATGTTATTTGAATATATATTAATACTAATCATTCAAGAAAATATCATAAAATAATCTTTTAAAGAATATATATTCAAACAATCATAACAACAGTAATTCAACAAACAATAGTAAATAAATCAATTTATAACCTATTATTGCAGTTCATAAAATCCCAAATTTAATAGAGTTAGATTCTCAACAAAATATAATTTTATAGGAAAGTACCATTCAAAATATCTAACTCTTTTTCCATCTCAAATTCCCAAAATAAATGTACCATGAAAGTTTAAAGGGTGTGATTACTCACCTCTTGAAGCGTTCTTTGATAAAAATGTTCCGTATATGTTAATCGTTATTAACCCATATTGCAACCGCAACCGTACATTTTTGCTCCTCTTTATTTCGGCATGGTTTTCCTCCTCTTTATTTTGGCATAGTTTTCTCTATTGAGTTTTTAATTCAGTATTTTTCTTCTTTCTATCTATTTATATTTAAATATTTATAAGATAATTTGACTAGGTATCCTATATTTGCTACTAAACTCTTGGTTGTTACAAATAGTACATATTGAATTCATTTATGATGGACTTTTTGTTTGATTTTGGTTGACTCCTTAATAATAGATAATTATATAACAAAAGGTTGTTATAATAGCTTTGTTTGTTATTATCCCTTTCACAAAACCTTTAACAAACAAAACAAACTTCCTATTATTATTTATAAGTCTTTAACAAACAAAACAACTTATTAATATTATCTTATTTTAAGCAAATTGGTTATTGAAAACAATTACAGTATTAGTAGTAGTAGTAATAATAATAATAATAATAATAATAATAATAATAATAATAATAATAATAATAATAATAATAATAATAATAATAATAATATAATCATAATAATCTATAAATTAGAATATTTCAAATTTTGAAATTCTAATTATTTTTAGTCCTTTGCTTTAGGATGTTACACTGAAAATCTTTCTCAACACTTAGACAAGACAAAAGATTCTGAGCAAGAGTGCAAATACGGTTGTATTGTGCTTATTGCATTGTATTATTGTTTGTGCTTTTCAATAAGGGTTGCATGCCTTTTTTTAGGGATCTTTAGGGTTTTTGGTTGTTTTCATGATTGCAAGAAATCAGCATGTATCATGAAGTTTCATAATAAATCTTTTGAGATTCATTCGCCATTAAACCTTGTCAAAAATATCCTTGAAATTGATTCTCTGAACCTTGATATTTAGATAGAAAGAGTATAGGATATTATTATCAGAGTATGTCGCATAGACCTTCAGACATAAGCAGAGGATGCGCCAAATCTTTGTTCTCTTTAGAGCATTATCTTTTCAGAGTGTTGACTTTCATCAAAGCCATGACTATCATCAAAGCATAAACTATTAACTGAGTGGGATGCTTGTCAAGGTTATCGAAGGGAGAGAGATCAAATGCTTGTTGTTATTATTAGAGCCAGACTAATTAGTACATTTCTCGTATTAGATAAAATCAGCATAGGCACGGTTTAAAACGCGTTCACCAAACTTAGAATGTGGAGAACGTAGTGGAGTCTTGGTGTTTGTTTAATTTAGACCAAAAGATCAGAGGACGCAGCGTGAACTCATAATGAATAACTTGATCTGGAAACTGCACACTAAAACAGAACAATAGTGCTTTAAGTTGTTCCCATGAAATAATTTGTTAACATCAAAATAAGTAAGGGCCGCATTTTTTCAAACCAACTTAGTTCCAACAATCTTCCCCCTTTTGATGATGACAAACATCTATTTTTGTGAACAATTTTTTATTTTAATGGAAAAAATATAGAATATAACAACAAAGCTCCTACATAAAATATGCATGTTTAAATGTAAGAGTGATGAGAGATATTCTAACAAGTTAGTTGATAAACGTTAGCAACAAAAATTAATTTGAAATGGGAAATGATATTTTTCATAATATTGTTCTCAAAACATATTATCCCCTTTTTATCATCAGACAAAAAGCGTAAGTAAAATAAAGTGCAAAAGTCAAACAAAAACACAAAGGAAAAAACAAAGGGAACTACATATTTGGGTTGGTTAGCCAAGCTAAGATTAAACTTAGGGTAGTTTGAATGATCACCTAATTCTTGATTGTTTGTTCTATGAACGCCTCAGTGTTAGCTTACAGACGGTCAAAGTCTTCCTTTTTGACATACTAAGAAAAATCTAACACGTGGCTAAAAGGAGTAGCATATAGACTTCTAGAGGAAAATTTTGCAGATCCTGGAACATCAGTAGTAAGAGCATCCAAGGAGGGTATCTCAATATGTGGAATGAGCACAGAGAACTGAAATCGTGCTATGGAGCAAGCATTGGAAGTTCCATATGAACATCATTAGAGGGAGATGGATCGTCCCTTGATGAGCCTGGTGACATGGCTGTTAGGAGCTTTCTGGGCCGATTGTACTAGTCTTTCTAAAGTTGCAGAGTTCTAGGAGGCCAACTGCATTCCATGATCCATGTTGTCCCATATCTAGTGAAGGTGCAAACACGAGAAGGGGGTTGAATAGTGTTTGACTATGTTCATAACTTTTTCATCTTTTAACACTGGTTCAGACTTGATGATTTACTTGGAGTAAAAGCAATAACAAAACTAAGAAGTGAAGGAGTAAAGTTGTTGAGACAAAATCTCAATTTAATGTTTTGATGAAAACAAACAAAAAGTTAATTAAGAATGTTAATTATGATTCTAAATGTCATGTTAATTCAACTTGTGATTTTGAGTGAAATATAGGTACAAAGCAAATGCAAGAGAAATCAGTTTAAAGAAAGAGCTAAAAATGAACAAGACTGAACCAAGAACGTTCTTGACATAATCTGAAAAACCAAGAACGTTCTTCACATTTTTGTCATTTTCAACAAGCAAGATCAAATCAGTTTTTAATGCATGGAAAGCTTCTGCAAATCGCGAATGGATTTCCAGTTCATATACTAAGAATATACAACTCTCATATGAGCAAAAGAATCATTCAAAAGGATCAAAGATTAAAGAGTACAATTCAAAGCAAAAGTGACAAATGATCATTATGGACAGCAGTCTGTAAAACGAAGATCAATCATGCCATATGTCTGTAAAACGAAGATCGATCTTCACTTCTATCATAATCAAGAATGATTAGTTCTTTAAGAAAGATTGAATTCCTGGAAGTGTTATTCATTCCATATCATCATCAAGAATATACAAGGATCAATCTAAGCAAGGATCATTCCAGAATTCGAAGGCCCAACACTTTGCTTCATAAAATGCATAAAGGAAGATCATTCTCCAAAACAAGCAAGTGCAAGTACAATTAACAGGCTGTAAAGTACACTGTTTTTGTACCTTCAAACAGACCTGCACACTTGACTTAAAGCTAGCAATCATCTCAGAAAACAGACAGGATCACAAGTACAAGTTAGCTCATCTACAACCAATTCGAAGAACAATCTTGGATCTCAAGAAAGTTCCTGGATTCAGCATGAACTCTCTTGCTTTTTGGCTGATCTTATCCATTCACTTTCTCAGGATAGTTGACCTTCTTCCAACAATTAAATGAGCTGTCATAAGCCATCTTGAAGCCTATAAATACAGTTTCACGGATTAAGAACAAATTAGAGCTTCAAGTACTAAGAAAATTCATTACTCATTTCAATCATACTTGAATTTCTCTCACTCACATACATTGAATCAATTCTGATTTTTCCCATTCGATTCATAGAATCATTCTCATATATTTCTCTGTCAAAAAATCATATCTCAAACAAGAGTTGAGACATCTCAGATTCTAACAAAACAATCTCATCATTATTGTAAAACTCAAACTATAAGAGTTTAGTATAGTTTGGGTAGATTGTAAGAAATCCTATCAAGGTTGATAGGTAACCTGATTGAACTCCTTTCTGAGTGGAAAGGTTTTAACTTTGTAACAGATCAAGGTTGATCTAAGTTAGGTGTTGCAAAACCAAGAAGGTTCTTTGTTTTGAACACTTAGTGGAAAATCTCACGGTTGTGAGGACTGAACGTAACTCGGGTTGGGTGAACCAGGATATATGGTTGTGTGATCTCTCTATCTCTATCTCTATTTATTATATGCTTTACAATCAACTTTTATATTGATAAAATTGATATTGTTGATTTTTCACTAACCAAGATCATTCTTCGTTATAACCAAGATCAATCTTGAATAAAACTTTTAGTTTTAAACAGGAATTTTTTTCAAAAGGGGCAATTATAATTCAAACCCCCTTCCTTATAATTGACATTTCTACTTCAAAAGTGACACAAGTAATTTATTTTGGTTCATCACTAAGTTGGCTACGTCCATTCCCTTCACTTAGAAGGATTTAATCCACTTATTCAACAACTTGAATTACAAAGCACCTGACCCTCTAAGTCAGTCTTCTCAAACAACTTGACAACCTCAGATTTTTAAGGAATGATAACATGTTGACTCTATCAGCAAAGTCTTCTCCACACAACTTGACAACCTCAGATTGTTGAAAGCACACTAACGCCATTATCGAGTTTCATTACAAAGGTTTTGAACTTGAGTAGTTGCTTCTAACAAAACTGATAATAATAATACCTTTCACACTCTAAGAAAAAAACTTAAAAAATATTTCTAACTTGAACAAGTGTTTCTCTCTTTGAACTCTAAGACGAACTTGAAATTTTCAACTTATGAGTTCTTCTACTCTTTTTTGATTTTCGATGATATTCTTCTTTCGCCTCGAGTATCTATTTATAGATAAAATTAGGGTTTCAATTTAGGCGTTGTTTAATTCTGAATTGTATTTTAATTCCTAGCTTGGTCAACAATGATCATATTCAAAATTAGTTCTAAAAATGATGTTTTATTGATAATATGTTCTTTAGCCAATTATTTATTTCTGAATCCAATCTGAGCAGTTCTTCTAGATTGATTATGTTCGTATTTTGTTCAAATTGAGTTTGTAAATTCTTCATATTGATTTTTTTCGTATTAGCCTCGCTTCAAAAAATATAATCTTTATCTAGTAACTCATTCACCCCCCCCCCCCTCTCAAGGCCTCAAACTTAGCAGCATTAGCCTCACTTCCAAGATTGTGACTATGCTCAAGCTCCTTATGACAATTAGAAATCTCTTGTTGAAGCTTATTACAATGAGACTTACTCCAATGAGATATATCACGAGCACAATAATTCAATTTAGCCAACATATCGTCACCATTTATAGAATTTCAACTATGACGAACTAACTGATCAAACTCAAGTTCAACTAGCAAAACATTCTCAAATTTGATTAGACGCCTACTCCCAAGAGTTTTGTGGCAGCTCACATTAGAGTAAGGGAGGATAATGATCAGATGACGAGGCAACTAAACTCTCAATCGACTCTTGATAGAACTTTCGTAACCAAGCCTCATTAGCCATGGATCAGTGTTACTTTTTGTAACACCTCGATTTTAAACAGCGCGATTGTATTTTTTTTTTTCAAAATAAAATAAATTGATAAAAATACCAATGTTAAATCCATAAATAAAGAAATTCTTTTGGATAAAATATTAAGTCGTAACACAAACGACAAAAATCATAATTAATTACCTCATAAATATAACAATTTAAAAAAGATTTTTGAGACGACAATCCAAAATTAGCAAATATAAAATATACTGACTCAAATAGTTTGTTTCAAATACATAAGTTCCTTTTGCAACAACAACCTTGAAATAAGAAAGAGAACATAAATAAAATCCTTAAATAAAACTCTAAGCTGATCATTAATCTAACTGAGGGTGACTGGGTACTGAGAAATCCACGAGCGGCATCAAGCCCCACTGCTTTCGATCACAAATCCAAACTCATCGCTATGCACGCCTTAGGACAATCCTGGTTCTCATCTGAGGGCAAAGCCCAGATTTTCACAATAATAGTAAAGGGTCACCAACCGAAATTAACAAATAACACAACATTTAAATCTTAAATGCACAAAATAACCTTTCAACTTAGCATACATCTAGAAAGAGTTTTCATGTGCCAAACATGCACAAACAAGTTGAAAAAAATGAAGTTTTTAACAAAACTGCACTGTCGTATTCGAATACAGTGCTATTTTACAAGTTAGTAGAAAAATTGAATATCTGTATTCGACTACACACTGCTTGTAGCCGAATACAAATGCTAAAATTTGCAGATTTCAGTTTCGAAAACGTTTCGCAATCATTCAACACTTACCACACAAAATCAATCAATCACACTCATCAATTACGGCACAATTACAAACAACAACCGAGTATGTATATACAACCATCACAGTATATCAAACATGACTCGCGTGCCAAGCACCATAATGCAATGCGTATATGCCAATGCACATGATTCCAGAACTCCAAACCAAAACCTCCCTCGAAGAGGCGTAAATCATAATATACGGTCTCTCACAGGCCAATACTAATTATCAAGGTGCAGTCGCTCACAGACTAGCACGATTTACTAGAGTGTAGCCTATCACAGGCCTTACACTGTTTTCTAGAGTGCAATCGCTCAAAGATCAGCACATTCTAGAGTGCAATCTCTCACAGGTCAGCACGACGCGATAATCCTCGTAAGGATAAGATGAACCAACAATTCACATGGCATCATCCCGTGACCCATCCGGTCACCACTATCACCATGGCCCATCGCGGTCACCATGTACTATGAAAATGCATGAGCATACTCTAACTCTTTTCACCACAACCATTAAGTAAATGCAACTATTAAAAGATTTCCCTTTTTTAATACTCATTTAACACTAATGATTTTTTAATCTTTTCACATAGCATACTCAAACATATATTCATCCATAAACCACCAAATTTCAATCTCCAAAATTTTCAACCATAAATCACCAAATTCAAAACTCCACATTTTCAAACATAAACCACCAAATTTAATTTCCAAAATTTTCAACCATAAATCACCAAATTCAAAACTGCACATTTTCAAACATAAACCACCAAATTTAATCTCCAAAATTTTCAACCATAAATCACCAAATTCAATCTCCAAGATTTTCAACCATAAATAACCAAATTTAAAACTCCACATTTTCAAACATAAACCATCAAATTCAATCTCCAAAATTTTCAACCATAAATCACCAAATTTAAAACTCCACAATTTTCAACAATAATTTACCAAATTTAATCTCCAAAATTTTCAACAATAATCCGCACATAAATCACATATCAAAAATTCATAATATAAATTATGAACACATAAACCACACCAAACTTGAATCACCACAACAACATTAATATATCAGAGTTCTCCCCACCGCTAACTCGGTATCAACGGTCTCGATTCCTTTTCGAGACTCAAGGAGCTAACTACATAAACATAAATATTTATAACAATTTGTTCACAACTAAAATTTATCCAACCACAACAAAATTCCGAAAATTATATCTTTTTCACACACCAAATTTTTACAACCAAATAATCTACATTATTTAGTTAAAACTAAATAAAACAAATATTGTCCAAATCATACATACACGCACTCGACTATTAAAGTACCGAAATTTTTTAGTTAATAAAATACTCTAAACTTTTTCTTGTAAAATTTCAACTTCAGTTCAAACTCATTTATTTGAAAATAACTCATTATGTAACTCAAACACATCAAAAATCAATTTCTTTTTTTGTTAACCATTACTAACAAAATCAACAACATTAATCTCACATATAGAGTCCCTATATGCAAACTAAAAAATTTGGAAGGAGCCCTTACCTCAATGGTAGCTTTAACAACCGATTACGGCACCGCAATTAATTTCGGTGAAAACTCCGTTCACGACATCGCTTCCAAAGTTGGTTCACAAGAACCGTAGTGTGGCAAGAAACAACTTTCTCTTCTGTCACTTCTCCAATGGAAGCTTAGATCTAGGTGAGAAGTGAGGTTTTGTGTTTGGTGGTTTTGAAAACCACTGACACGGTATTGAAAACAAAACAGAAGGAAGAAAAGAATTCTCGCAAGTGCAAGGAAGGAAACGTATAGTTTTCTGTTTTACAAACTTCCTCTCACATGTCCATATATATATATATATATATATATATATATATATATATATATATATATATATATATTAACTTACCCAATATATATATATATATATATATATATATATATTAAAATTAAATCAAACCAAAAATATCAACATCCACATACACACATCGCAACTATTTTAATAAAAATATCTATTCTCGTCGCAATTCAATTGACAGGTAAAATTTTCAGCAACCAGAGATATTTTTAACAAAACTGACCAGTAATAAATTCTTCGTAACATAAATCAATTATTCTTCAACGAATAATTTTAACCGGATCTAAATATATATATATAACAAACTCTAATAAAATATGCTTTTGGTATTTAATTCGCAAAATGAATTAAAATTGGGGTAAATGCCTCAGCAATTTAACACCAAATATACTAAAATTGAATAAATTAGAGTTTAAAATTAAGGGTCTTACACTTTTTTTCAAGAAATATATTTGTACCTAAACGTTTGATCCAAGTAAATGTATCCAATCATATGAATGTCAAGTAAACCTACATCACTACAAACTTCACGAAAACCATTGATAAGCCAATGGGTTCTTTCCACTCTACCGTTTTTATCTTCATGGGAACGAATATCATTAAAATCTCCAATAACACGTCAAGGAAAATGTGAGAGCTCAGACAATCACCTCAACAGATTCCAAGACTTCCCCCTCATACTACCCTCTGGATAACATAGAACCGTGTAAGTCTCCAATTCCCCCGAATGTTGTCCTCAATTTCCATATTAATGTGATTAAGAGAAAAATTATTTAATTTTACATTTAATAGAGGCTTTCCACATCAAAGAAATGCCGTCGTCCATACCATTTATATCCACAACAAAGCAAAAATCAAAACCAAGAAAATGACGTAGCTCGTGTATTTTGTTGGAATTAACCAAAGTCTCAAGCAAAAATATTGTGTCTGGGTTTAGTTGCAGACAAGGAAATGTAGGTTAGAAGTTGCAAGCAAGTTACCCAAACCTTGATAGTTCCAACACACAATTTTCTCTAAAGGCATGGGACTGAGTTCCTCTAATCAACGTACTAAGAAGGGTTTAATAAATTTTTGGTCCTTTCAAATATATCAACTTTTAGTTTTAGTATCCTTAAAATATTTCTTTAAATAATCGTTCCTCTAAACTATCATGTTTTCCTTGGCATTATTTTAATTTTAAATTAAGTAAAAAACAATGCAATGTTATATTATTATTATTAATAATAATATTATTATTATTATTATTATTGTGATATTATATTATCTAAAATTAAAAAAAAAAAATCAAATTAACTAATGATAGGAAATAAGAAAACGCTAATTAACTCCCATTGTTCCCAAATCGTGAAATCCTAACTCCCAATTTATGTATCCATCTCTCGCGCGAACAAGAAATAAACAAAAATGCATCATTCAAATCGACGATTTACGATGGCTTGCCAAAGTACTGCAACGGTTTCCAAGAGACTGCGATGGTTTGTGGTCCATTAGGAGAACGACAAGGTATCACTTTTTGCCACATTAAAGGCTATGACATTATTGTAGAAGAACGAAGCTATTTATAGACAAGTTTCTTCTTTCAAATTCTTCTTAAAAATATTGTTGATGGTGGCTTGAGTACTTACTTCATTTCTTTTGAAAAGTTTTTCAAGGGTAGCATTCTCATCTTCCTTTAATGAACATTTTCCTTTTACTTTTTCATTATATATATCATTCTATTCTGATTTCTTCAATGATTTATCGTTTAAGGATTTTACTAGCTCAAACATTTCTTTCTTCACACCATCAGGTACAACATTACATGCAATAACCTTGACATGTGTACCAGTCAAATGGTGTTTCAATCTGTACACTCCTCCAATAAATGTTTTTCCACAATAACTGCATTTTATTTTATGGTTCCTCCATCAAAAGATGCACCATATTTCCATGATATATCAGCCCTGCTTCCTAATGCATTTTTCTGAACTTTGGGTGGTGCATAACAAGAACTGCAAGCAACAGGAACAATTGTAGACATGATTGAAATCGTGAGGCAGCAAGAGCAATTGTAGATTGCATTGAAGAGGATTGAGGGGAGTTTCAGATATGAGATAGAGAAGAGTTGTAGAGATGAGAATAGTTGTAGAGATGAGAGTAATTTATAGAATAAATAGAAGGAGGGAATCTGAAATTGAGTCATTTAAGTATTAGAAATTCCAAAGTTTGAAAGCAATTAATCATTGAAAAAAACCAAGTCCCAAGTCGTTGCCTTCACTCTCATGCGCATGCCTTTTCTCAATGGGAAACGAGCAGAATACGAGTTGAATTTGAAGATGAAGAGGTGCAAAACTGGGCCAAAGCATGCGTTTTACAACTAGGTCGAAACGACGCTAAACTGGTCAGAGCTTCACGAAGCGGTGGTTCGTCTTCACGAAACCGATCTTCCTCTGTACCACACGGTGCGCTAATCCCACGTTGTCACGCTATTTCTCTGCGCCCTCAAAGATCTGGGTTCTCCAATGATTTTGGCTTCGCTCTAACTATGTTCATCCACAAAAACGCTTAAGATCTTATGATGTTACGCTTTAGAGCTCACTCCTAACAACCTTGTCTAAGAGAAACAATCAAAGCCCTCCCAAACCCAAGGAACTTGCAAATAAAAAACCTAAAAAAAGCCTCAACTCTTGTAGCACCTCAAAACAAGTTCCTGACCAAACTGAACCTCCTATGAAACTTGGTGTTGAACCTAATATGAAACTTGATGTTGAACCTATTGTGAAAAATGCTTATGTTGAAACTGCTCTTTTAGGGTGTTGAACATGCTCTCACCTCTTTTGAACTTTCTCTAAAGGTTGCTAAAAACCTATTTTTAAATAATGTTATATTATAATATTCTCACCCAACTTCTCATGCTCTGATATTTGTAATCATTGTTATAACAAAGGGTCGCAACCTAAAAAAGAATACGGTTACCTATAATTAATTGTACAAGATTAATATTAACTTAAGTATATTTATTTATCCTTATTATTAAATATAAATAACAATTATTATTATTATTATTATTATTATTATTATTTTAATATGATTTCGGAATAAATGTGTGCTTAAGAAATAAAGGAAAAAAAATTATTAATGTGATTGACAAGAACGTGATCTTGCTCTTACATATCGCTCGGTGCGATGGAGAAATCAAATCTACGTAGTTCTTGGTTAGAAAATGCGGATGTGTTGATTGTTTTTAAAAGAAATTTTGTTTTTTATAAAAAAAAATATTTTGAGAAGAAATGAGTTTGTTTGACTAGAGTAATTATTTAAAAAAAAATGCGAGTTTTACGACGATCAAGTTGTACAACTCGTGTCTCAAAAACTCAAGGAGTAAAAAAGATGTCACATCTAATTTATTCATGTTAAAAATATTTTATTATTTTCAATTTTAAAATTGAGTTTTAAAACCACCAAGTAGTACAACTTGTGTCTCAACAACTCAAACATTAAAAAAAAGATCACATGTTATTAATCAAATTTAAAAAAAAGTTGATTTTATATTTATTTATTTATAAAAATAAGAGTTACAATTATCAAGTTGTATAAATTGTGTTCTACTACTCATGGATTAGAGGATGTCATTTCTAATTAACCTTTAATACTAATTTTAATTACTAATTTGTTTATGAATTTTAATTTATTAATTTATCTATGAAGATGAGATTTAGAACCGCCAAGTTGTCGCAACTTGTGTCCTAATAACTCAAAGATATAAAAATAAATAAATAAATAATAAAAAAAAACACATCTAACTAAATAATTTATAAGTCTTTTTTATATTAATTTATTAATAAAATAAAAATAAAGTTTTAGAATTATCAAATTGTATTACTTGTGTCCTAACAACTCAAAGATTAAAAACGATGTCACATCTAATTAATCAAATTAAAAATAATTTTCGTATAATTTTAAATTTATAAAAAAAAATAAAAATAAAAAAGAGTTTTTTGAACTATCATTGTATAACAAACATAACGAATTATGTCAACATGTAGCTTGAACCAATCTTTTCTTGATTTTATGGTTTGGCAAGTTTTTTTAAAACTTTGTGAAAATGCAAGTTATGTCTGCCTAGCCTATTCTACCTTGCTTAAAAACAAGTAAAACATGTCCCTTGCTGTCAAAAATGAAAACTTGTTTGACAACTAATAAGCATTAATTCTGAAGGCGGCAGTGCTTTAGTAGCAAGTACAATGGGGAGAGAAAAAAAAAATTAAGTAATCAAATAACACAAATCTGAAAGCATAAAATAAAGCAACCAACTGAGTATTTAGTTGATTGGTACGTGTTTCAAGTTTCTATGCCTCACTTTAGCAATAATCCCTCAACTTTGAAAAAAAAAAGTAAAAAGTACCACTCTAAAGCATGAGATCAAACATTTTATCAAGAACCAACAAAAATACGAAATTTTCAGCAAACACACAACAAAGCGAAATGCAATATTAAAGAGATAGAGAATAAAACAATCGTAAAAGACGCGAATCAGCGTATAGCGACGAAGAAGACAACGACGGTGGTGTAACGGTGGTTAGTTTTCCGACGACCGTGTCGTCGAAGGTTTGAGTTTTTAGTTTTATTTTTTTTACTTTCTCATTCATAACTCATCTTATAAAAGAGAAAAACATATATATATATATATATATATATATATATATATATATATATATATATATATATATATATATATATATATATATATACCTTAACTCTTTCTATATGTTTCTCTTCTTCTTCTTCTTCTTCTTTGTATGTGTGTTTTTTTATAAGCAGAGTTAATTTTTTTTCCGATCCTTTTCTGAGATAAATGAAAATGTATTTATAGAGTTTTTTTCACTTGCTTAGTTGCTATCTTTGTCTGTGTCTCTGTTTCTAATTCCTAGTTTGATGTTTCGTTTCCTTTGCTCATCACCTGCGTTTTTCTGCACCTCTGATGCCTTCACGGTTTTAGTCTATTTGTTTTTATCTTATTATGCTTATTTGTTGGACTTCTATTTGTGTGTAAAGGAAATAGAGCTGGTTTGTTGGGCTAAAAAGCTTTATTTGCAACTTTGGATCTTAGCTTTGTACATGGATCCAACAGAAATTATCTTTTAGTTTCTGCTTCAAACTCAACAGTTTGTCTTATTGTTCTATATCATGTGTACAATGGCTAAAGGCAAAGAAAGCAAACAAGAAAACAAAAACAAGTCTAACTAGAGCAAACCCAAAGAAATTGGGTTTGGGTTAACATTTTAAAATCGTAATTTGATTTTGCTTAATTTTTAAAATTTGATTTTATCATTGTAAATTGATGAGACATAATGAGCCTATTTATTGTAATTATTTTATTTCCTTTTTTAATATATATTTCTTTTTTTTTATTTCTTTTTTAAAAAAAAAATTGGACAAAATTAGGGTACTACACAAAGTATTTGAATGATTGTCCATATCTTGGATTGAAAGATTTTAAATGGTTTAACTATGTATGAATTTATTTTTGTCTATTGTATTTTGCTCTATTATTCTTATGTATGTTTAATAATTTGTTGGTAAAAAATCTAAACCAAAACCAGTAAAGTTTGGACTTTTGATTGATTAATTTATTTGGGTGGGAAAGACATTAGAGTCACCCCGATTTGGTTCTTAGTATGGACTAGTTATCTTCCAAATGGGCCCGTTTGAACTATTTTGATGGAATAATAGAGTTTGATGGGCTAGATGTGGGTACAAGTTTGAACATTGCGACTTCCAACTAACTGAATCAATTTCTAAGAGAGGATGTTCATATGTACATGATGTTTTCTTCCTTGAAAGTTAAGGGTAAAGTAGTAATTTAAGATGTGCTTGTTTTGAATTTTCTGAAGTATTTTCTGATGATGTTGATAGTGTGTCTCTGAAGCATGAAACTAAATTTAACATTGACCTTTTTTTGGGTATCATGCCTATATTACTGTCAGCTTAATAAGGTAACCATTAAGAATAAGTATTATTTACCTAACCATTAAAAATTAGTATTATTTATCTAGGATAAGTAACTTTATGGATTAGTTTAGAGGAGCTTGTGAGTTTAGAAACTTTGATTCAAGATCAGGTTACCATCATAATTGTGTTAAGTCTGAGTACTTTCTAAAGACCCCCTTTAGAACCCGTTATGGCCATTATGAGTATTTGGTTATGTTGTTTGGTGTGACTAATGTGTCAGGTGTATTTATGGATTACGCAAATAAGATTTTTTATCCTTACTTAGATTTCTTTGTAGTGGTATTCATAGATGAAATCTTAGTGTATTCTAAAACCTAGGAAGAACATGTTGAGCATTCGAGGATAGTTTTTCATACCCTTAAAGAGAAATAGTTGTTTCAAGAGGTGGAATGATCATTAACCATGCCAAGATAAATAGTGTCCTTGAATGAAAATCACCAAAACCAAGTGATTGAGATTAGAAGTTTACTAAGTTTATTAGGTCATTATTGTAATACCGCGAAAGGTCATTATTAATGAAAAAGGTCAATTTCACAGTGCAAAGAAACAGTATCACAGTGCGAGAACCCATATTTTCATAATTTGAAGCTCTTTGTTTGGTGTTGAAGTGCAAGAGACCAAACAAATCATAGAAATTATGGACTTTTGAACAAATTGTCAAGAAAGTTCTTATTTGTCAAACAAATATATTAACAATGTTCTTCAGCTCCAAAATGAATGTGGTGCATTTTTCATTAATTGAACGAAGAGCAAGAATTTCTAGAAAAACAAAATACATTGCAAAGAATAATTTCTAACAACTTATTTTCTAATCACGACTTCATCTAACAATGGTGTTTTTAAATTATGGTTCAGCAGTTAGACAAAAGTCTTATTGCCTGTGAGAAACCATCTGTACCATCTAGCTGATTGCTTTGGTACACGTTTGAGATTATTATTAAAATCAACATATATGAGTCCCCATTTGTCAGAAAAGCCTTGGTGAAATTCAAAGGTATCAAATGCAGACCACACAAAGAATCCTTTAACATTCACTCCCACACTGCAAATGTAAACATGTAGAAAGGGTTATTATGTATTAATTAAAGAACTTAGCACAAATGTTGCATATATAACATGAGTTTAAGGATTATGTATTGATTATGTAAAAAAAACGTTAAACTATCATCTAATATTACTATGATGTTATTTTCTTGTATTATTTTTAAAAATATCTTAACAAACATCTATGTAAAGAGATTTGATTGAATGATAATGTGTAATAAGGCTTAAAAGCAATGGTCGCCCTCTGTTATATTTACATTTTTGTCCCTTTATTTTTAGATTATCGATTTTACTCCCCTAGATAAATTTTCACTTAATAACTCATTTTCTTCTCATCAACTTAGATGTCACATAAGCATTTCGCTTATCACTAATATATAACATCAAAATATATATATAGGTGGGGAAAAATAAGTAATTTTATAAATTGGGGATTAAAATAGTAGATTTATATACAAGAAGACCCAAATTGCAAATGAAACAAAATAGAAGGATTAAAACTGAATTGAAGTCTAAAAATAACTACATTGTTTGTGTATTAAATTCAAACTCAAAACATATATTGTATACGATATAATTAAGATAAATGACTTACTCAATTGCTTGTTTTACATAATTTATATGTGAGGCAATATAATCCACCCGGTGCTTGTCTTTCAATGGATTGGAAATGGTTCCTGAACCTATACCTAAAAGAAAGAGGATTTCATAATCAAACAAAAAATGGTAGATTAGTTAACCAAAATTAATTAGAAAAATTAAGAATGTGTATTTATTGTGTTGCTAAAATGAGAGGGTATGGATAAACTGTGATATGCTGCACTAACCATTTTCAGTAATGTAGATCTTAAGATTGCTGTATGTTTCCTTCAAGTATACTAACACGTTATACAATCCTTGTGGATTTACAAAGCTCAAAGTAGCATTATCCTACAATTTTAAGAATATTATAACAAAATGTCAAAATAAGTAATTAAATAGCAATGCAAATTGGCTTAAAATAAATAATTTTGCTTAAATTAATTATCTCACCACAACACCTAGTGTTATTCCCTCATCGTTGAATACTGTGATATGAATGGGAAGAAAAAGAAATTAGTAGTGAATATTGGTGTTTCCTTTTATAAAAATTGATTTGTATATGCAATAATAAGAATTTGTTGTGAAAAAAGAAATTAGACTTACTGTCTTTTACTGCTAACGAATCATAGTTGTCCAAATTTTTAATAAGAAATTTGTTTGGTTCATCTCTACCATAAAAAGATCTATAATAATTTATTCCATAAAAATCAATGCTTCCTTTTAGTAAATTTTTTTCCATTTCAGTGAATTTGGGAAGCCTATCTCCAACAAGATCTTTCATCTTTTGAGGATAATCACCCTTCATCACTGGCTCCAAAACCCTGTATGTTTAGTAAACAAAATACAAAATAGTATTAAGTACACATAATAAACACTCTGAAGTGTTTAATTTGTATGTAATGACACCGTAAAAACACAGATAAATATTTAAATTGTGAAATCTAATTAGAACATTTGGATAAAATTATTTTATAAGAATATAAATTAAATTCACAGATTAATAATAGTTGCACTAACCATCCTGTATAGAAATCCCTAAGCCTTAGAGTAGCAGCTACATCCTCTGGTTTTCTACTGTAGGGAATATAATCCTCAATTGACATAACAATTCCAATTTCTCCTTGTTGTATTGCCTTCATCATATTAACAAATGTTAAGTCCAAAATGTCATTTTATTTATTCATTAATTTTTTCATTAAGTTGCTTGTTACACATACAAGTCTAATTAGTACCATTAGTTGTATGATTTTTTTTACCATGGTTTAGTCATAATTAGTTGATAATAACACAATAACAAAGTATGAGAAATAATGTCATTTTATTTCTCTCTTTCTATAACATTTTCACTATTAGTATTTGTTGTTACAATAACAATATATACCTGGTATTTCTCTCTATATATTTGCACTGATGCAGCGTGGCAAAGGATGAAGTTATGCATCAAATTATATACTTCTCTGCACTCTTTTGTATTTTGACATTTTTCAGCCATAGGATTATCAAATCCGTGCATATAATTATATATCGCGGTAATTTCTGGCTCGTTGAAGGTAGTCCAATGCTTAACTCGATCTCCATAGTTTTGGAATAAAACATCACTATAGTCCTTATAATGTTTCCTGAATTTGATTTTCATTTTGTTTAAATAATTAATATGATAATGAAGTAAATCTATAATGTTTTGGTTTGTCTAACAACATCTAAAATTAAATATAAGCAAAAATAGTACTTAAAAAGTTGACATATCTAGTTTAAATTTTCATCTCAATAAATCAACTTTCAAAATATATTTTTTTGCTTGTATTTCATTTCGGAGAAAATATATCGACATGAGATAGCATATTACTTACACAATATCAGGATTCAAGAAGCCACCATTTCTAAAAAGGTTTAGTGGATAGTCAAAATGCAAAATTGTCACGAAAGGTGTGATATCTACATACAAATACACCAAAATCTTGAAATTGAGATGTCCTCGAAATAAAATAAAGTTAGTGATTAATCTATTTAATGTAACCAAATCCATACCATTAGAAATTAATTCATTGATCAAATTGTTGTAGAATTCGACACCTTGCTGATTTACACCTCCTTCCAAGGTTCCATCTATATTATGTTTAAAATAAAGAAAAAGATAAATAATTAAATAATTAGCTTATACCTAGATTGCTGTTGTCAATAAAAAAGTTGATGAGTCAAAAAAAATTAAGAAAATTACCAGGCAATATTCTACTCCATGCAATAGAAAACCTGTAAGAGTTTATACCAAGTTTCTTTAAAAATTTCACGTCCTCCTGCAAAATTATACATAACAAAAAAATAAAATAAAAACATACGAAAAACAAAACAAAAAATAGGGTGGTGATAACAATAGTTTGCACTTTTTTTAGTGAGAAAAATAAAGTTTAGTAATAAAATATAGTTTTTTCTCTTTCATTTTTAATGTTTTTCGTTGAATAAAAGTCAAGATTACTCCATTGTGGTTAAATTTGAAATCGCGACAAAATAAATATGAGAGCTTCCATCATAATATTATTTGCGACAATTGTTATATTTCATCATGTTTAGATTTTATTTTGTTTTTCTAAGCCAAAAGCATGAGATAAAAGCAAATTGAAATTCATTTTCTATTAAGAATTTTAACTTGTGAAAGAGATTTTATTTCATTTGATGGAAAAGTTTTCAAAAAATAAAAATAAAATATTTTTCACAATTTTCTTTTGAAATAATCTTTTTCACAATTACACCTTAAATATAAATAATTTTACTTTCAACAATGATTTGAAACGATGTTTTAATAATAATAATGTTACATTTCCAAAAAAAACTCCAAAACAACCACACTTCAACCAAATTGTTTAAGGATTTTTTGTCAAATTATTCTTAAAATTGTCATAATAACATGAAATGGTAATGATAACTTCTTGTACTTACAGTGTAACGGTTATAATGGTCGATCATTTTATCACACTTCTCAATATCTTTAATTGATCCTGCGTATTATAACAAAGAATATCAAAATTACCACTAAAATAAGCAGTTAATTAAATGAAAAAATTATAAAGTAAAATAAAAATTGAGCCTCTTCTTTTTTTGTGATGTAAAAATTGAGCATCTTCTAATCTAAGTAATATACATTTCTATTTTTATAACACAATTACTTTTTTTCATATTGAAAGTTTAAATTAGATTTGAAAATGCTTAAGTATTTTTTTTTTTTTGGGCTTAGCACATTCGACAACTTTTTTAAATAATTTTTTAGAAGATATTACCAAACATAATTAAGTTATTCCACATTATAATCAAAATGAACCAACAAATCTATTCCTAACCTGTATCACGCAAAAATATGTCATCCCAAACACTTAGTCCTCTCCCTCCTTCACGAGCTGACCCTTCCACCTTTATTCAGTAATATAATATATTAAAGAAAGAAATAAAGAGATTAAATGATATTACATATATTATTGAGATATTATTATATAGTCCTATAATGCACTTTTCACCTGTAAAGCAGATGTTCCAACACCAAACAAAAAATCTTGGGGAAACTGATGTCTTGATACCACATGTGGTGCTTTTCCTGAAATTATATATTTTACTCAAACTTTTAATTTTAATCATTGGAACATAATTAATGAATCAAATATAATAACTTGTGCAACAAAAAATAAACTAATGCAATGAACAAACCTTTACTCTCCACTGGATTGTAGGAAAACAAAAATATGAAGAAAATTGCCAACAAACTTCTGTAAATTTTTGGACATTGTGACATCTTAATTACACCAAATTTAAGTAAAAGCTTTAGGTTTACCAAAAACAACGTAAAAGCTTTTCTTTAAAAGTAAAAGCTTTTGAATTGATATCGAGATAGAAAGAAAGTCATTACACATGAGTATTTATATATAGGAGAATAGTCAACAGAGTTAGGTGTATTACAACCTATCCTCGTGTGATGTTTTATTTCTAGAATGAAAAGGTAGATATGCCATCAAATATATTTGGTTTTAATGTTTAAAATTTGTTAAGAATTATTAGAAAAATATAGCTAAATTGAGTTCACGTTAATCCAGCATGACAAGAGCTACCCTATATACAGAAAATAGAAATAACATAACAATACTCTATAAGGAGCAAGAAAAAATTACGTGAAAAAAACACCAAGCAATATATATCTTCTTTTTTTTTGGGTACAATATATCTAATCTATTTATTTACTTCTAATACTAATGTCAACAAGAAACATGTTCATTTATTTTTACGATATGATATTTTCTTGACAAAAAGATATACCACAATATAATAAACTTATTGTTAAAAAGATATATTGACAAAAAGATATACCACAATATAATAAACTTATTCTACAAAAATATTATAATGTACTGTGAAATAATAAAAAGAT